>CAIGQZ010000690.1:11310682-11333260 GCA_903798205.1 Danio tinwini
GGCCAAAAATGATATTGAAATCAAGGCAAATTTGACTATTAGTGTTAATCATCATCTGGCAGCCATGAATTGAAATATTATACTCCCATTTTACAACAAAGAATTTTTGGTAACACTTTATTTAAAGTGTCCTTGATTTAAATGTTTCATGTAATATCACAGAATTGACAATTTATTATGCATAATTACATAACCAAAACCTAACCCGCATTCTAACACTAGTCACACAGTAAGTGTTGTTGACTAATTTTACACAGTAGCTAAATTAATAGTTACACTGTAATAACATCTTAAAATAAAGTATAACTGAAACTTTAAACCAGAAATGCCCAAACTAGGGCCCGCGGGCCAAAGTTAGCTCTTTGTTTTCTTTTGATTTAGCCCGCCAGAGGGAAATGATTAGAAAGGGTTGAGGAATGCCTTAAAAAGAGATTCTCATTTCTATTTTAATGTTACCTTTTGTTTGTTTGTTTTATTGTTGAGCTACAAACTGAAATTAATTGTATCAATTAAATGTTGTACATGAATCAGACTTTTAAAAAAAGTGCATACTGTCACTTAACAAATAGGAGACAAAGCAAAAGACATCAGCGTGCAAATCAAGGCAAAGGCAGATTCAGCATGACTAGTGTTTGGCATTGAACTCCATTGTATGGATTTTTTAAATGTTTTTTTATGGTTCTATTGTAATACGTTTTTAAAAAATAATATACACTTTAAACAAATTCATGTATTAGTGAATAAGGTTGAAGTATTTTTTTCTATTTATTTACAAATGTTATGAAATAAATTAGGATTACTCATGGCAACTTTAATGTAATATACAGTAGTTTACTATATTTACTTTCGGCCCACAGCTCTTAATCAAGCTTGGACTTTGGCCCATCATAAGAAAAGGTTTGGGCACCTCTGCTTTAAGCAGATAAAATAATTTCTGCTGACCTGTTTCTCTCTTAATTTCACAGGGGTAATTTCCCTTCAAGCTTAAACAAGACTTACATTAACAACTGTAACTATGACCCAGTGCACCATCCGTTCTGTCCCATCTTTAAAGTGGGAGATATCCTGAAAAACCTCAACCAAAGTCTGGAAAATATTACAAAGATTGTAAGTCCAGTTTTTCTACTTCAATTTCTTTTCAATTTATCAAAGAGATCCATTTCATCATATTCATCTCATAAACGATCCATTAGATCTCTCAGATGACTGCTCTAGGGTTGTTAGAGAAAGCCTTAATGCATTTTGTCTTGATTGGCCTAGTGTTAATCCATTTTAGTCTATTTTTCTGAATAAAAATAAAACAGGATATAATGTAGCGTGAACATCAAATGAAAGGCTGCAATTTTGTTAATAAAGTCAGATATGCCATCCATTTATTTGATCCTAAATCAACTAATGTTATAAAATATATTATTACAATTTAAAACAATTGATTCTATTTAAATATATTTTTAAATATTGTTTATTTTGTGATGACAGCTGACCCCAGTCTTCAATGTCACAGTAAATCATGTGCTACAGTGCATCCGGAAAGTATTCATCGCGCTTCACTTTTTCCAAAACTTTTTATGTTACAGCCTTATTCCAAAATGTATTAAATTCATGTATTTTCTCAAAATTCTACACAATACCCCATAATGACAATGTGAAACATTTTTTTTTTTATTGTTGCAAATTTTTAAAAATAAAATACCTGAAAAATCACATGTACATACAGCCTTTGCCATGAAGCTCTAAATTGAGTTCAGGTACATTCTGTTTCCACTGATTATTCTTGAGATGTTTCAGCAGCTTTATTGGAGTTCACCTGTGGTGAATTCAGTTGATTGGACATGATGTAAAAAAGGCATACACCTGTCTATATATAATGTCCCTGGATTGACAGTACATGTTAAAGCACAAACCAAGCATGATGACAAAGGAATTGTCTGTAGACCTCCGAGACAGAATTGTCTTGAGGCACAAGACTGGGGAAGGATGCAGAAAATTTTCTGCTGCTCTGAATGTTCCAATGAGCACAGTGGCCTCCATCATCCGTAAGTGGAAGATGTTTGGAACCACCAGGACTCTTCCTAGAGCTGGCTGCATCTAAGCTGAGTGATTGGGGTAGAAGGGCCTTAGTCAGGGAGGTGATCAATAACCCGATGGTCACTCTGTCTGAGCTCCAGTGTTCTTCTGTGGAGAGAGGAGAACCTTACAGAAGGACAACTATCTGTGCAGCAATCCACCAATCAGGCCTGTATGGTAGAGTGGCCAGTTGGAAGCAACTCCCCGCCTGGAATTTGCCAAAAGACATCTGAAGGACTCTCAGACCATAAGAAACAAAATTCTCTGGTCTGATGTAACTAAAATTGAACTATTTCAAGTGAATGCCAGGCATTACGCTTGGAGAAAATCAGGCACCGCTCATCACCAGGCTATTACCATCCCTAAGCATGGTGGTGGCAGCATCATGCTGTGGGGATGTTTTTCAGCAGCAGGAACTGACAGACTAGTCAAGACAGAGGGAAAGATGAATGCAGCAATGTACAGAGACATCCTGAATAAAAAAACTTGCTTCAGAGTGCTCTTGACCTCAGACTGGGGCGACTATTCATCTTCCAGCAGAACAATGACCCAAAGCACACAGCCAAAATATCAAAGTAGCTTCACAACAACTCTGTGAATGTGCTTGCGTGGCCCAGCCAGAGCCCAGACCTAAATCCTATTGAGCATCTCTGGAGAGATCTGAAAATGGCTGTACATCGTCGCTTGCCATCCAACCTGATAGAGCTTGACAGGTACTGCAAAGAGGAATGGGCAAAAATTCCCAGACAGGTGTGCCAAACTTGTGGCATCACATTCAAAAAGACTTGAGGCTGTAATTGCTGCCAAAGGTGCATCAACAAAGTATTGAGCAAAGGCTGTGAACACTGATGTACATGTGATATTTCAGTTTTTTTTGTTGCTTTTTTTTTACAAAATTTGCAACAAAAAATCTTTTTCACATTGTCATTATGGGGTATTGTGTGTAGAATGAGGAGGAAATAAATGAATTGAATCCATTTTGGAATAAGGCATAAAGCATAACATAAAAAATGTGGAAAATGTGAAGCGCGATGAATGCACTGTAGAGGATCAAAAACATTCTATTATAATAAATGCTTAAAATGATTGCTTTTTTATTTATGTACTTAATTTTGTGTGTGTAAAACTTGATTTATAATTAATTTTCTTTTCGGCTTAGTCCCTTTATTAATCCGGGGAATCCGGACCGCCAATTTATCCAGCACATGTTTTACGCAGGAGATGCCCTTTCAGTTGCAACTTATCTCTGAAAAACATCCACACACACTCATTCACTCATACACTACGGACAATTTAGCCTACCTAATTTACCTGTACCGCATATCTTTGGAATGTGGGGGAAAACCGGAGCACCCGGTGGAAACCCACGCGCAGGGAGAACATGCAAACTCCACACAGAAAAGCCAACTGACCCAGCCGAGGCTCGAACCAGCAAGCTTTTTGCTGTAAGGCGACAGCACTACCCACTGAGCCACTGTGTCGCCAACTTGATTTATTCTTATTTAAAATAGTATAAATAAAAAAAATAAATATGGGGAAAAGTTTTTTTTTATATTCATCAAGATTTTACATTAAACTTATCAAACATGACAGTAAAATATATCACAGTTTACACAAAAAAACGAGGCAGAAAATTTATTTTGAGAATAAAGACATTGATAATGGTGAAGAAGCACCAGTAATGTATCATGATAGAGGAGCAAATCATGTTAGAATGATTTCTGAAAGATCATCTGAAACGGAAACCTGGAGTAAATGCTGAAAGCAAAGATTCAGCTTTAAATTGAATTACAATATATTGACAGAGATTTGTTTGAAATCAAAAACCATTTTAACGCTTCCTAATATCGAGTGTATTTCGGGACATACAGCCTATACATCAAACATGCCACATGCAGAAGGTCCAAGTTACCAACAGAGACCCACAGGGACTAATACAGCTTCCATTAAAACTAGTACAATTCCCATTACAACCATAAAACCATTTAAAACATTAACAATTCTGTGAGGGTTTCCATTGCTTTTTGCAGCAGGTAAATAATCAAGTCGCTGTTTTAAAAGTCAATATTTTATGTTTGGCTAACAAAAAATGTTTGGGACGTAGACAAGAGAGAGAAATAGAGGGCTCTCGATCACCCTCTGGTGGAGAAAAGAAGAATAATGAGACTGAAGTATCCTTTCCTGCAATGAAAGCAGAGAAAACAAAATTAAAGAGAATTATTAAAGAAAAAATCAACCATTAAATCCATAATAAAATGTTTGAGGTGATAAGCAAATTATATTGCCAGGCGGTCTCCCATCCAAGTGCTAACCAGGCCCGACCATGATTAGCTTCTGAGATCAGACGAGATTATATGCGGGGGGGTGGTGGTGGTGGGGGGGGGGGGGGGGGGTTATTAAAGAAATTCCAAATACATGTTTATACATTAATAGACATTATAACACAATTTTAAAACAAAAAAATGATGGTTATCCTGCTGGAAGTAGCAATCGAAGCTGGCCAAACTGTGGTCATAAAGGGATTGACATGGTCAGCAACAATACTCAGGTAGGCTGTGGCGTTGACACGATGCTCAATTGGTACTAATGGACCCAAAGTGTGGCAAGAAAATATCCCCCACACCATTACACCAACACCACCAGCCTGAACCGTTGATACAAGGCAGGATGGATCCATGCTTTCGTGTTGTTGATACCAAATTCTGACCCTACCATCAAAATGTCGCAGCAGAAATCGAGACTCATCAGACCAGGCAATGTTTTTCCAATCTTCTATTGTCCAATTTTGGTGAACCTGTGTGAATTGTAGCTGTAGCTTACTGTTCTTAGCTGACAGGAGTGGCACTCGGTGTGGTCTTCTGCTGCTGTAGCCCATCCGCCTCAAGGTTGGACATGTTGTGCATTCAGAGATGCTCTTCTGCATACCTCGGTTGCAACAAGTGGTTATTTGAGTTACTGCTGCCTTTCTATCAGCTCAAACCAGTCTGGCCATTTTCCTCTGACCTCTGGCTTCAACAAAGCCACAGAACTGCCACTCATTGGATATTTTCTCTTTTTCGGATCATTCTATGTAAACCCTAGAGATGGTTGTGTGTGAAAATCCCAGTAGATCAGCAGTTTCTCATCTGGCACCAACAACCATGCCTCGTTCAAAGTCACTGAAATCAGTTTTCTTCCCCATTCTGATGCTCGGTTTGAACTGCAGCAGATTGTCTTAATCATGTCTACATGCCTGAATGCACTGAGTTGCTGCCATGTGATTGGCTGATTAGAAGATTGCGTTAATGAGCAGTTGGACAGGTGTACCTAATAAAGTGGCCAGTGAGTTTATATATTTAACTTAGATGTTGCTTGTGGATGTTTCAGACACTGGACTTGACATAGAAGCACTAAACTCGTTTTAAATTATCGGTCATACTGTTGGTTTAGGGAACGTCTGTTCAAAAATCACTGTTAAATAATAAAAAAATAAACGTTTGTGCTACAAATAATCTTCAGTAAAGAAAAGAAAATTATGTATCAGTTGGTATTTGTGTCATTAATAAAGATTCCTCCAGAATAATTTGTTTCAGTGGTCCTTACAATTAATAACTTTTAACATGACCCCATAACATTACTTTGGAAAAAAACCCTGAGTTTTGGAGGTTATTCTTATTATTATAGTCTAGGAGTATAGGAGATAATGTAATTAAGGATCATAATAATGACATTAATGAAAATAACGTTGTTTTTTAATATTTAGAAATTTGCTGGTTATTTATTAATTATTGTATTTGATAACATTTGACAGTTAGTTGTGTAAAGTGACAGGGATTTTGTTGTTGTTGTTTGTTTCAGGGAGGAGAGATTGGAATTAACATCAATTGGAAGTGTAATCTGGACTATGATGTGGAAAACTGCAATCCCAATTACTTCTTTACACGCTTGGATTCTGCTTTTGAACACAGCAGTGTCTCTAAAGGATATAACTTCAGGTAGCAAATGCATATTTACTCATATACTTATGCATCACCTCATGCTTTCTTTGACTCCATCTGCTTTTTGTCTGTTGCAGGTTTGCTAAATACTATCAGTCAGAAGATGGGACTGAGTATCGAACGCTTCATAAAGCTTATGCCATCCGCTTTGAAATAATCGTGTCTGGCAATGTGAGTATAGTTCTGTTTATTAAAGTCGCTCTGTAAATAATTCAGTTATCAGTAGCTAAGCTTCCATCATCCTGTGTTAACGTCCATTTTGAAGCATCGGATGAGAAACAAGTGACAGAAATGCCAAATTTTAAATGAAAATCCCTTTATTTTAAAAATAAAAAATTGGACTCGCTTGAGGTGGATATGGACTTGTAACCCTAACTCTAAACGTTAATGCAAATATAATGGAGATGGAAACACATTTGCCAAATAATCTGCAACATGACGTATGCAAACATTACACTCACGTCACCAATCCACTTCCTCCATAAACCCTTTCCACAATTTTGGATTACTCCTCAGCGGAAGACATCATAGCTAGGTAAACTAGAAAGCATTGAATGGGAGAGTACTACAAATATATATATATTTTTTGTGGTAAATAAATTATAGTTTGCTCAAATAATAATAAAAAATGTCATTATAATGTTTTCACAACTTTCATAAAAAGGGAAAAAAATGTGTGAGGCTGATAATGGCAGCAAGAAGAGAGTGACAAAAATCTAATTCACTGTCCTATCCATAGATGCTGCATTAGAAACACATGCAAAATCATTTAATAAAATAGTATAGCTTTATAAATGTAAAGTTACATAGGTTAAACTAAAATCTAAATATTAAAAACTCAAGGATTTAAGATGCTGATCATTGTTGAAGTGTGTCATCACTGTCTTGTAAAAATAGTATGTTATGCTTGCATGGTTTACTGTTGGTTACAAGGTTATCAATATATCAATATATATCAGCCGCTAAAACAACTTGATGGAAATGCACCTACTTTTTATCTGGTATTTGTGATTTATTTAATTTTTTAAAGATTTGGTTCATGTTAAGATGAAAACCCAGCTGATATTTATTGTAACATCAACAAGTAATTTTAAATATATTAAATCTATATTTAAAAGAGTTAATCTTTCAGCTGTTTTAAAGGAGACCTGTTATGCTAAAATTATTTTTATAAGGGGTTTAAGCACAGTTTTGTGGAATCGGTGTGTGAATACAGCCAGCCTCTAATGGTAAAAATGAATTAATTATACTTTTTAATAATTACACTTCATAAAAACAGTCTGCAGAAACACTTTCATTGACATTCTTCCTTTGTACGTGCCATCAGAGGTGGAAAGCCCCACCCACTAATGAGATCTCTCCCTCATTAACATAGGATGTTAGTCTTGTTTTTGAATCTGTTACTAAGCTGACACACAATTTGTAGCCCCTGTATTTGACAGTTCTATTCCGCTATCATCCCGTAAAGGTATTTGTTGATCTAGGTGGGGTTTTTTTTTCAAACACAACTAATTTCGTCCTAAATGAGCATAAAAATTTAGGAAAGCAATCGAATGCTTACCTAATAACGTTAGTTGGTTGCGTTTTTAAAGTGACACTGTTATTTAATGTAATCAAACAAAAAAAATCTAAAAAAAAGGGATTAATTTGTTGCTCTTTAATCAAAATGTGTCAGTTATACAGTGAAGAAACGGCTAATGAGATTTGTTAGCTTGATTTTATTTCATTATAATAGCTGTTAACTTGAATAAGCTAAACTGTTTGCTAATGTATTTGCTGCTAATTTATACTCTTTTGTAAATAATAATAAAACATATTACTGACCATTTAACTGTTTATTTACAATGAAACAGCTCCAAATCAACATATTTAGTAATTTGGGGATTTTTAAAGGAGGTGGGGGTGGTGCAGGGAAATCCCTTATTATGGTGGGCATATCCTTTATTTTCACATCCTAATGTTGACAGGTATGGGTATAATAGGTCCCCTTTACGTAAATGTAATGTAGGTTAACTTAAAATGACTTGTACACTTAATTAAAAAAAACTAAACTAATATTTTTACAGTGCATTTATGAGACACATGAGTTTATGTAACTCTGAGTATCTATTTGCAGGCAGGCAAGTTTAATGTGGTGCCATTTTTGATTAATTTGGTCGCAGCATTTACTTCAGTGGGATTGGTAAGTTCATTGCAACGCATATTAATACTGGGGGAAAAGGCATGCACATAATATCTGACTGATGTTTGTTTTTGCAGGCTACAGTATTCTGTGACATCATCCTTCTGAACTTTCATAAAGGAGCGGATGAGTACAAAGCAAAGAAATTCGAAGAGGTGTGGAAATGCATGTCAGATTTAAAGTCCACATGAACCGGAAACTGTGACCCTTTTTTTCGTATTGGGACGCAGTTCCTACAGAAACAGAATATGAAATGACAAAACAGTAGGCGTGGCTTGTTTTTTTTTTACTGAGAGCTGATTGGATGTAGTAAGGTAGGCATTTCATTCAGATAGATCGGCAAAAGGGTTTGGGAAGAGTTATTACAACCTAACAGATACCTTCATCTAACCATTACAAGGGCAAACTATTTTTTTAACCTAATGACATGCCCAGATTAATTGTTTACCACAAAACTAGCAATGTGAGATATAATTATATGGTTAGTTTTGATTTCATGTGTACTTTAAGTTTACCAATTTAAAGTGTGAGTAGTGATTTCTTATCTTTCTGTCCCCTTTCTTCCAGGTATCAGGCGTTGTGTCTGAGTCTGAGAGCAACAGACTCTACAAGGGCAGCCAGGTGTCGATCAAAGCACTGGAGAAAAGCTCTAATGACTCAGGGACTTTTTCTATTGGACGTCAGGAGTGAGTCATGTGGTCTGTCGAACCAATAAGACTTTCAAACAACATTACTTCTTATTTCCGGATTTTTGCAATTTCTTAAGGTGGAAGTTTCAAACGTTTTATTCTGGTTTTAAGTTAGTCAAACATTTGAGCTGCATTTGTTAATAAATAATGGCATCATTCAGGTAATACCAAACAAGAAAACACACATACAGTATGTAGATATTCACACTAAGTCAAAAAGATAAAATCACTAAACAAATAATACAAATGTAAAATAACATTTTATTTTCTGATGACATTTAGGGTAACACTTTATGACAGTCCTTTTTACAATTGCATACTTAGTAATAATAATAACTATGTATAATTACAAGAAAATAGAAACAATCCCTCATTACAGTAAATTTGTTCATAATTATTACTCGGTAATAATTATGTAATTACACTAGCAATCTAATTACACAATTAAAGTTAGTGTAAACAAATTCATATATAGGTCAAAGATGAGATGCCATATTTTGGTGTCTGTGTCAAATTTAAAAAGCATATTAAAGTGCACTGTTAGACCTTAGCAGGCTTTTTTACAGGAGAATATTGGCAACACTGTTGCCAGCAACTCACTGTTTTACAATTTTGTGTTTAGAATAAGACAGACATCCTGTGTATGTGTGTCAATGTCTAAATCATTGTTTTCTGCATTAAGATAAATGCACTATTCTATATATAGCTCAATAAAAGCATCAGGGTAGATGGGACAGTAATGGTTGAACAGTAATTTACCATTTATGATCACAGTTACTACCTGTAATAGGTACATAAAGTAAATTACTGTAAGTTATTCTTTGCACTACACAATTTCATACAAATTCTGCTTGTTTTACAGTGAAATACTGTTTCCTTTTATTACAGCAAAACACTGGCTATTTTACAGCTGTTTACTGCATGATCTACAGTAAGGGGTTAACAGTGTGCCTACTTTTACATTTCAAATAATTTTGTCGAAATAAAATGTTCAAATCTGGGTGATATATTCATTCAGTGTAACATTTAGCCTATTCATGTAAAAATAAAATAACATATCTATTGTGACATGAACCTATTCTAATAAATTAGACATTAAGTAACCATTCAAAATTAGATTTTAAAAGATTTAAAATATATTACTGATAAATGGGTTAAGTGGTTGGAATGACAGTGGCTGTAAGTAAAAAAAGTAAAAAACAATAAATTAATTTCACAACGGTGATCTTTAAATAAAGTTAATATTTCATCAAATGTTTTTGTGCTAAATATGCCAGACAAGATTTGTTGTTGTTTTTTGTTACAGTGACTTACTGTACATGTTAGTGGTTGTTTTCTGTAAATCATGGTAAAATTGTATAAAAGTCTTTTTGTTGTTTTCATAAAAAATAAAAACAGGACACATTTTAATCTAATGACATTAAAAACTGTATTATGTTTGCGAACACTTTATTTTGAGGGTCCATTTGAGTATAAGTAGACTGTCTGTTAATATCTGTTGATACTGCTCCTTTAACAGACATTTAACTGACTATAAGACACTTTGCAAGTACATGTCAACTTTTTAACCCTAACCCCAACCTAACAGTCAACTTATAATCTAAGGAGAATTAGTTAGCATGTAGATGCAATGTAACCTAAATTCAACAAACGGACCATCGAAATAAAGTGTGACCTTATGTTGATGCTTTTCAACAGACCTTTTGCTGATCTACAGTCTACATTTACAACAATTTAGCAGCAGTAAATCACATAATGTAAACAAAAAACAGTAAATATTTTATTAAGTACTATAATCATTCAGTGTGTAAAATAAGCCGAGATATTACTTTCAGAAGTTAAAAGTGCATTCAGTATTCATGTTTGATTTGTGTGTTTAGTGTGAATTATTTATGTAAATCAGCTGGGTATTCATTTAAGTATAAAACAAGGGGAATTGAAATTGTATGTCATTTTAAAATCACGAATATGTGACATTATTTCTGCTGTCCTTTTAAATGTTTTATATAAACTAATTAATTTAATGGCATATCAGTGTGGCAAATCCCAATCTCATTAAATGTTTTGTTTTTTCAGAATATGATAACTGTGTGTTATTTGTGGCCTGCGGTTAGGTGTGTTTGTACAGTCTGTGTTGACGTGAGCTGCAGAAGTGCAAAAGTGGACTCGAATGCAGAGCGAGTTAAAATTTGTACTTTGCACTTTTGCCTCTTAAAGACGCAATCCACTTCGGCAAAGACGGCCGAGGAGAACGTTCCTCCAGACAGTCATTATTATCCTCTTTTTCAACCACTTCTTCTTCCTCCTCCTCTTCATCATCATCATCATCATAATCTTCATCTTCTTCATTATCATCATTATCATCATCATCATCATCATCATCCTCATCCTCATCTTCATTGTATTCAGGTAAGTATCTGGCAGTTATGACGATCACCTCCTCAGCAAATCGAACTCGTCGAGTAACTTCCATCCTCCTCTAGGAAAGAAAAATGACATGAGCAACAATGACATAATGTCTGGTAATTGTGGACACTACTATGATTACAGTCGATTTCTAAAATTATAGAATATGTTTAGAATATATTAGCTTACTGAAATTTTTCTTTACTATATCAGACGTAGTTTTTCTTAAAATTACTGTTTACTCACCCTAATATCATTACAAACAAAATCAAAAAGTCCATTGAAAGCCATAAAGAGATTAACTAATTTATTTTATGCTTTTTATTTACATATAAGCATTGATCAGTGAACATAAACAAACGTGCAAAGAAAGAACCTCATTGGTTCTCAAAAATAATTTTTCCAAAAAGGAGTTTTCATGCAATTAGGAATATAAAACCCATATTTTGGCATTCTTGATGAGTCAAAGACTCATGAAACTAAACAAACATAATCAGTTCGGTTATTGGCTCCACCCAGCAAACAATGTTATGTTTAATAGACCGCCCAAAACAAACAAACAGATTACACAGACTTTATATGTGTAGTCATTCATTTCTGTTTATTTGATGACTAGTCTAGTTTTGGCCTATTCTTAGACGTCTGTTAGATTTTCACTGACAGCCCAAATTTAGCCTCGTTTTAGCCAAGACGACTATGTTTAGACATTAGACATCTTTTAAAAACAAAAAATGCTTGCTGGGCAGTTTTTATCAACTTGGCTTACTGTCTAAAGTCAAACATTTCTTAAATCCCACCACACTAGAGACGGCTGTTAATTTTGTCACGGTTAGACTACTGCAATTCACTTTACTGTGGCATTTCAAAATCATAAATTTCTTGCCTTCATTTGGTCCAAAAGCTGCTGCTAGATTCATTTGTAATAGTAGGAAACATGCCCACATTACCGCTCTTCTAAGGGGCCTCTATTGGCTGCCTATACAATTCAGAATTGATTTTAAAGTGCTTTTACTAGTTTATAAATCCCTTCATAATCTAGCCCCAACCTATCTCTCAGAGCTGTTGCAATTTTACACTCCCGTAAGATCTCTTAGATGAACTGATCAAAATCTTCTTTTAGTTTCTTAGTTTAGACTGAAATGTAGTCCGCTGGTCTGTGGATACGGAACACCTTGCCCCTTGAGATTAGAATAGCTCCATCTATCTTTTTTTAAATCACTCCTAAAAACGTACCTGTTTAGCTTGGCTTTTTAATATTATTTTAATAGTCTTTTCTACTGCTTCATTTTTAAACTTATTCAAAAATTTCTCTTGGCTTATTTTTATGCTTTTATATTCTGTCTTTTTATTTTACTTTGTCTTATGTACAGCACTTTGGTCAGTCTTGTGGCTGTGTTTAAATGTGCTTTATAAATAAATGAACTTGAACTTGGTTCCGTAAAAAAATCTTCAAAGAACTTTATTTCATAGAGTGAAAGAATATTTTAATAATCCAAAGAAACTTAGTATAAATAACATTTTGTTGAATGAAAGGTTCATCATGGAACCATCAACGCTGAAAGAATTATATAATAACCTGTAGTTGTTTACTGATCAATGTTTATATGTGAATAAAAATCAAATCTGTTTTTCAAAAAAAATCAATTGTTTTATTCAGAAGATTTGGATTAAATGGTTTGACTTATATAGATTATGTTTTTAGAATATGGTTTTATGAACTATTTAAAGTGTGAATAGAATTTTAATGGTCATCTTATTTGTGTTCTGAAGACATTCTGAATCTCTTATGGGTTTAGAAGGAGATGAGTATAAACAAATGGTGACAAAATTTACAATTTTAGGATAAACTAAACCTTTTACAATAAGTAATGTTTGATCAAAAATTAAGATTTAATCTCATTAATTATTCTCATGTCACTCCAAATTTGTATGAAGAATGATATCTGGCCACTGTTTTCTAAACAAGTGGCCAAAGTAAGAAAAAAAAACTAAAATGTATTTCAAAAGACTACTTTAATGTGCTCTTTTCCTGCTCGTTTACAGCAGCTTTTCCTGCATTCATAAAAGAACTGCGATAATTCCTTTAAATCAGATCTTTAGTCCAGAGTGATTTGGTGAACTGACTTCACACCGGTTACACTAAAATTAAGACCAATACATTTTTTGTGAATTACAACATATTGTGGTGTAGTTTAAGCATTTAAAGCATTTAAATTTCAAATATAGTAAACACAGCTCCAAATCCCCCCTTTCATGCTTTCAGGAAAAAGAAGTCATACAACTTTGTCACACAACTGTGATAATATTTCATTTAAATGATGAATCTTGCTGACCAAAGAACGCTTGCTTGTAGATTAGCATATATTGACTTAGAGTCAGCATCTAAAACACCATAATTGTGAACAAATCATCTTTGCCCTATATGGCATACTCATGTTTTAGTTAGACTACCTAAACTGAGACCAAGACCAGATCACCCACTTTGAATGTTATCACTCGATTGAATGGGTGCTATCAGTGGTTATCAGCTGTTAGATATGGACCAATAGGGGCCTTCTGTGCATACCGGTAGGCTGTTATCATCCATCCATGTGGTTAATCAGCTATATTAATAGAGAAGACTCCATATCTGTTTTTACATTACTGTGACAGTTGGGTTTAGGGTTAGGGTAGGGATAGGTGCAGAAGGCCCCTAGTGCCCTATATCTATCAGCTGATAACCACTGATAACTCTCATTTAATCATTCAAATTGACTGACCAGATCTGCATAAAAATCCACATTTGTGACCCTGGACTATAGTTATGAGAGGACATTTTTGGGAAATTGAGATTTCTACATAATCTGAAATCTGAATAAACAATTATTCCATTGATGTGGTTTCTTAGGATGGGACAATATTTGGGCAAACATTTTGAAAATCTGTTTAAAAAAATGTAATATTTAAAGCTGTCTAAATGAAGTGCTTAGCAATGCATATTACTAATCAAAAGTTACATTTTGATTTATAAATGGTAGTGATATTACAAAATGTCTTGATATACTTGAATATTTTAATAATTTATTTTTGACAAAAAACTCATACAAGTGGACTCATAAAACTCAAAAAACTCATACAACTCATAAAATGGATTTATGGCTATTCCTGCAAATATACCCATGCGACAGACTGAACTAAGATGTTTTATGGTTTGTGGTCATAATTTCTAACCAAAAAACATACTTGTTCAAACAATTTTAATAAATTAAAGTATAATTAAAGGTTATGATGAGATTAATGTATGAAATATGTTGAAATAATAAGAAACTAACAAAATATTTATGTGAACACACCCCACACAAACTCTCCCATACCCCACACCATAAAGATGTAGCATGCACTGCACTTTAACCAATCCATACTTAAACAATACTGCCTACAACTATGTGTACACCTATCCATCGTACGCATCACTGTCACATTGCCAAATTTACACTGTTTTGTTTCTTTTTTGTGAGTATGTTGTTGTATTTTGCACTGTCTGTATTTTACACTGTCGCTGTATTTGCACTGTCTGTATTTTGCACTGTCTGTATTTTGCACTGTTGTTGTATTTGCACTGTCTGTTTTTTGCACTGTTGTTGTATTTGCACTATCTGTATTTTCCACTGCCTGGAGCCAGCACCTAAGCTTTTCACTCATTATAGCACACGTGCTGCTGATGATGTGACAATAAAAGTGATTTGATTTGATTTGATTTGATTTGAACTCAAAGTTTTACTTTCTCTTTTGATCAATTCAATACAACTTTTAATTCCTTATTGAAATAAATAAATCAACCACAAACATCTGAATGGCAGTATACTGTATTCAGATGAAGTCAGAATTATTAGTCTTCCTGTAAAATTTTAATCATTATAAAAATACTTGATAAGAGCTGTTTAACAGAGGTAAGTTATTTCAACACAATTTTAAACATTATAGTTTTCATTTCTAATCATTTCTTTGTCTTTACCTTTACAGTACTATTTTACAAGATGCTAGTATTCAGCTTAAAGTGCAATTTAAAGGCCTAAGTAAGTTCATTAGGTTAATTAGGCAAATCATTGGACAACAGTTGTTTGTTCTGTATAGCCATTGAAAAAAATTGCTTAAGAGGGCTAACAATATTGACCTTAAAACTTTAAAAACTTGCCAGGCTGCTGAGGGTAATTTAATGCACACATTCTGGATTTGCTCCAAATTAGAAAATTTTTGGAGATCAATATTCAATACCCTTTCTGTTGTGCTTCAATATAAATTAAAGCCAGAACCACTTGTGGCATTATTTGGAATTGCCCCAGAAGACTCATGTTTCTCTGTGTCAAAGTGTAAGATTCTTGCTTTCTCTTCTTTATTAGCGCGTAGAGCAATTCTGCTTAAATGGCAAGATCCCCTTCCACCCACCTTTATTCAATGGACCAGAGAGATGATGTGTTGCCTCTAGCTTGAAAAAAGTAAATACTCTTTAAGAGGATCGAGTAAACAGTTCTACAGTATAAGATATGGCACCCCTTTATTGGTTATGTTGACCAAATTAAGTGATACCTTACAAATATATGTATATATAATTTTTATTTATTTATTTTTATTTTATTTTTTTATTTATTATAATTTTTTTTATTATTTATTCACTTTTTTCTCTTTTTTTTTGTTATTATTCATTATTAACATTGATATGTTTCTCCAAACACTTGTAATTTTAGACTGAAGTGATCGACAGCTATGTTTTGTTCTATTCTGTGTAAGGGTTATAGGGTTTGTGAATGGGTATATTTGAAAATAAAAATAAAAATCACTCAAAAAACTTTAAAAACTAAAAAAGAAAGAAATTGCGTTTATTCCACCAAACAAAAAAAAATTAGAATTATATTAAAATATTAGCATTAAAGGGAAAAAATATTATAGGAAATACAATAAAAATGTCCTTGCTCTGTTCAACAGCACTTGGGAAATATTTGGAAAAGAATACCATTTCTCACATAAAGGCTATTAGTACATTCAACTGTACTATGTGCTTCCTGAAAGCACTGAGGATGTTATTCATAGCAGTTCCTGATGTTACATTATCTGTCAACGAAAGAATTTTTAAAGTGACTGGCATTGTTGAAGCCTTGGTCACATGACATAGTAAAAACAGCCTCACCCAACAATCAATACAGAAATGGCACTGAAACTACAACCATCTCAACACAACAACACGTGCGTCTGTAGACTGTAGTGACAAACGTTATGTTCACACCCAAATCAAAAGCGCAGTCATTAATCTGAGCAGAAACAAACTTATCAAAGTGAGTTGATATATCAGTCAAAAGAAGACCTATAGAGTATCCTACCTTTTTGACTGCAGTTTCTAAAGATGGGTTTTCAGAGATGGAGTCTGAAACTGAGTTGAGCGAAGACGAGTTTGAAGACTGTGTGTTCATAAAAGAGCTGCTTTGCTCTTCCTCGTCCTCCATGTCCTCTGTCGTGCGTTCAAACAGATCTCTCCGTTTGGTCCAGTGTTCTCTTTTACGACTCAGAGATCCCTGGGACGTTATCGATGATCTGTCTCTTGGCTGAGAGAAATGAAAAGAAACAATGAACAAATATTTCACATGTATTTTACATTGGTATTTTACAATTAAGTTAGTTTTCATTTTAAGCCTACTTTGAAACAGTTTTTGATACATATTTTTTACATTGTTAATTCTTTTAAAAATATATAAAAGGCTGTCAAATTTAAAGAGTTTAATTGAAGAGCTCAGATGCAAAAAGTTTTAAATGCCATCTTTGCTTCTAAAATGAGCATTTTTCTCAGTCGCCTCTGTTTATTTTCAGTTATTTTACATTAAAGACAATAAAAATAACCTATTCTTTGGCATAAAAGTGAAATTACTGAACCTGCACACAGGAGTCTGAGAAAAAAAGTTTGGAAAAAAAAGATAATTTTAGGTGACACTTTTAGATTTGTATGAAGTTTAAGTAGTATTGAGTCAAGTAATTAAAATCAGACAAAGTTATTAGAAAGTAATTTAAATATGATTTCAATTATGTAATTAGTAACAAATTACACTACCTGACAAAAGTCTTGTCACCTATCCAAGTTTTAGGAACAACAAACAATACCTTGACTTATAGTTGATCATTTGGTATCGGAAGTGGCTTATATGAAAGGCAAAGGCCTCTAGATTACGCTTATTTTACCTAAATTAATTATGATCATGCCTTGATGTTTAATTATTTAATTAGGACAGTAAGGGCTTTGCTTAGACAAAAGTCTTGTCACTTAACAAAAATAATGTACAGTATCGAATATAAAGTCTTGGTGCAGTGGAAAAAAGATTAATATTGTGTAGGACTCCCATGAGCTTGGAGGACTCCATCCATACATCTCTGCAATGACTCAAATAAGTCATCTGGAATGGCAAAGATGTTCATGTCTGGTGACTGGGCTGGCCAATCCTAGAGCACTTTGACCTTCTTTGCTTTTAGGAACTTTGATGGGCTCAAGTATGAGAAGGAGCACTATCCTGCTAAAGAATTTGCCCTCGTCTGTGGTTTGTAATGGGCAGCACTAATGTCTTGATACCTCAGGCTGTTGATGTTGTTATCCACTCTGCAGATCTCTCGCACGTCCCCATACTGTATGTAACCCCAATCCATGATTTTTCCTTCACCAAATTTGACTGATGTCTGTGAGAATCTTGGGTACATGTGGGTTCCCATAGGTCTTCTGCTGTATTTGTGATGATTGAAAAATCTACCTTCTGCCACTTTTCCAAATGATCAACTTTAGAAGCGGTTGCTCTAGAAGTCAAGTTATTATTTGTTGCTCTTACAACTGGGACAAGATTTGTGTAAGGCATTGTACATGTTTGAAGTCATTTGTCCAACACTGATGCTAACAATAAAACATTATTGTTTTTACTCTTACCTTCAAGCATGAAAGGTCCAAAAACGGTGAGAAGTCCTCCGTCCCTCTTTGGCCCAGGTCGGACACTTCAGTAGACATTGGTTGTAAATGACTATTCTCAGTTGTCTTTAATTCATTTAGATTCAAATCGTACAATTGTAATTGATCATTTTGTTGCATGAAGTTTTGTGACTGGTTTGTAAATGTGTCAGAAGTTTGTACTGGATTTGTGTTAAGATCACTTATCTGAGATGTGTTGGCTTGGTTGTAAACAGATTTATTGGAGGTTGTATTCAGGAACGATGGTTGAGTTATAACTAAATGAGATTCGGTTGTGTCTTTGCTAGTCCATTTACTGGTCCAGTCTTCTTCGTGTAATTGGTCAATACTTTTTGGTGGCTCATTTGATTGGTCTGACGTGCTGTGGTTAACTGAGAGAAACTGAGCCCACTCTGTGCCGCTGAATATCTCCTCCATTAAGTTAGAAGTAGTGTCAAATGCCAATAGACTGTCACTGACAAAAAGAATGGAAATAATGTTAGAGATAAAGCCAAACAAAACCAACTCAACCACAATAGTTGCACCCTTACTCTAAATAACTGTCATATTTTTTTATTTTCACAGTTGTAACCCTTTAGGGGGGGGGGCACACATTCCTTGTCGGTGAGACAGGTGTTTCACAAGAAAGAGAAAGTGTTTTGTGGATCTCAGCCATGGAATGATAACTATGTCTTATGAATATTTCTGATGTGGTTACCTTAAGTAACTTGGTGAACTGGGACCTTCGCCTTCATCTGGTGTAGTGCTGATTATGACTTGGGGGATTTCTGCAGTCTCAGCAAGTGCTGCATGTGTGTTGTTCACATCAACAGGTGTCGGTAGAGACGAGTAATTACTCTATATAATAAAAGAATAAAAAGGAATTGCTTTGGAGGAGGTCACATCAAGTCAAGTCACATCAAAATCCAAATTCTGCTTCACTTCCTTTTTCTGGAGGTAATTTCTTCTCATCGAATTTTAAAGGCAGCATAGATGTGTCCTTCACTATCTACATTTTTGACAGCTAAGCCAAAAAAGCATTGGAGTGTCACTCAGGTATCATTTGGTTTGTAAAAGTACATTTTTGACCAATGATTGATGAGAAGTTAATAATGTATTAAGCAAATATTCCCTTTGTTATCGCCAAAGCTCACTCTCTTTAGTTGTACATGATTAAATCTTGATGCTCTCTCAGAAGTCTGTCTGAAATGTGTTTTTTGAGGTGCCTTCATGCACAAACGTTGCCTCCAGCATTGCTGTCTCATAGGGTAATTAGGCAACAAGTCACATGGCCTCATGCTATGTTTCGGATGCCTTTTTTATCACATTGTTATGTAGTTGTTATGGTGTTGTTAAGTAGTTATCTTTAAATGTATCATGTATGCATTTCAAATGTTTTAAGCGCAATGCTGG
The DNA here is from genome assembly GCA_903798205.1 of Danio tinwini. Classification (NCBI taxonomy): domain Eukaryota; kingdom Metazoa; phylum Chordata; class Actinopteri; order Cypriniformes; family Danionidae; genus Danio; species Danio tinwini. The sequence continues at coordinate 11,330,369 of CAIGQZ010000690.1, forward strand.
TAGCTGGCACCCATTGACTTTATTAATTTCATTCATTCACTATTTCTAACTTTGGCTTAGTCACTTATTTATCAGGGAATGAACCGCCAACTGTTCTGGCATATGTTTTATGAAACAGATGCCCTTCCAGCCACAACCCAGTACTGGGAAACACCCATACTCTCTCACATTCACGCACACGCAGTCATTCACTATGGCATGTCTTTGGAAACCATGGGGACATAGAAATACCTCTTGTTGTGATCACCTTGTTGTGAGGCGACAGTGCTAACCACTGAGCCACCGTGTGGCCCTATTGAATTCATTTTTTATTATTTCTTTCCTACTATAGAAGTTGATGGGTCCCAGCAGCCAGCCTTTTTCAAAATAGCTTATTTTGTGTTCATCGGGTGAAACAAAAACTTAATGTTTTAAAACACCAGGAAGAATACATTATTAAATTTTATTTATACTTACTCCCAGGGCTGTTTATATCGAACTTGATATTTAGCCGCACCATGTTGGTGTTTCGTTAATTTTTACGAGGTGGGACATTAGCCCAACTCTCAACCCCCAACCTGGAGGACCTGGACATACACAACAGACAATTTGCTGGACTGCAATTTTGGACTGTGGGGGAAACCGGAGCACGCGGTGGAAACCCACATGAACACAGGGAGAACATGCAAACTCCACACAGAAATGGCCCAGCTGGGGCTCAAACCAGCGACCGTGACAGCACTACCCGATTAAATGGTTATATAAGATGATAAATGCTTATCATTTTGGGTTAAACTTTTTTAAAATTAGCATGCTGTGATCTGGCAGTTTTCTGTGTTTGGCTTATACTTGCAATGATTTTATTGTTTTGCAAATCTGAGACACAATTTAGATTCTAATGCAACATCCTCAAATTAATACTCACCTGTGCTTCATTCTGCATCTGGGTCTGTCCATCGTCTCTTTGTACACTCTGTGTGCCTTTACGTCTCTCTCTCCATCTTTCCTTCACACTCTGTGCCCACCTTCTAGGCTCCCCCCACTTCTTCCTACTTGTCTTTGTCATTTTTTCTGGTTGCTCAATAAATCCTCCACCTATATTTTTCTCACTCTCGGCAGCCCAACTCCACTGACCCCTGACCTCGGTTTTGTCCAGCACCAAAGATGATGGTGTTAGTGTTGGAGCAAGAAGGTCAGGAGGGTTTCTGAAGGCTTCTCTTTGGTATAAAGGTGGCACATTTGACCTGATCTCCCCTCCCTGAAAAAACTGTTCATTCCCAACGCTGGAAGTGACATCATTAGACCTCTCTGAGATAAAATGCTTGTTTTCTCCCCATATTAATGGTGGACGTTTAGGTTTAGCAAAAGATCCTGAGTGTTTAGTGATCCTTTTGGCTGGATGTTTAGCAGCAGGAGTCAATGCACTCCCAAAATTAGGAGACTGTTGAGTCCAAGAGTTCTCCCAGTTATTCCAAACTAAGCTGCGTCCATCTTGCTCTTTACTGCTGAGGGACGTTCCAAATTGGTAAACTTTTGTTTTAGATGAATCTTCCTCTGGTTCAGAAGCACTGCATGTTTGCATATCAGTGACTGAGCCACTGTTGGTCTGTTGAGTGTTCAATCGTAATTTCTGAAGCATAGATTCCAGTAGGGCATGAGTGTCAGAGACAGGGTTCAGCTCCGCCATTGGGCTCTGTGAAACCACATGCGCACATATGAGTACAGACAGCTCACAAATACTGAATAGATGTACACAAACAAGCAGAATGACTTTAGAGGCTTAACTTACATGCATGCTAGTAATAATTCCACAGATCCTTCATTTGTGCCACCAAGTTAGTCCATTCAAGTGTTTATTTCCATTCATTATTTACTTGCCATCAACTTCCGTTCCTCTTGTGTTCTCTCAAAACATTTTCTTGATTTGTGAAGAAGTGCAGAAGGAAGGAGTGTGTAAAGAATGGTTAAAAAAAGAGAAAAAGAGGCGTATCTAACACCCAGATGGACAGGTAAGACAAGTGTGTCAGGGTGAAACATTTTGTATTTTTGTCACTCCCTCTGACCAGCCGCTGAATAGCTGAGAAACTATGCCTTAAAGTATGTTTAGAACATTTTGATGTCTTTCTATGAATCACTGTGTCAGTAATTATGGTATTTAGGTGGATAACTGCAGATTTATATTAATGTGTATACAAAGTAAAACACAATACATTATATGATTTTATTAAAGCAATTGAACTTTATCTTACATCTAATTAATGATGTAAAATATTGCTTCCTTTCAAATTTAAACTTGACTTCAGTTCATACTTCAAATAGTTTAATTTTAAATTAATGGGTGTCAACTAATTTTCTTCAGGGGAAAAAGAATATGCATCAAACAAAAGCACATCTGCAAATACATTGTTGTTGTAGTTCAGGCTAAATGCAATATACGTTTCATACATATTCACTTGTATATGCAAGACTTGGGGGCTGCATTAGGAGAAAATAATAAAAGTGTACAAACAAATTAAATATATTTAATAAATAGCTGAATTATTCATTCATTCATTTGCCCTTAGCTTAGTCCCTTTATTTATTAGGGGTCGCCACAGCGAAATGAACCGCCAGCTTATCCTGCATGTAATTTGCACAGCGAATGCCCTTCCAGCCGCAACCCAGCACTGGGAAACACCCATACACTCTCACAATTACTCTCATTCTCTACGGCCAATTTAGTTTATTCAATTCACCTATAGCGCATGTCTTTGGACTGTGGGGGAAACCGGAGCACCCAGAGGAAACCCACGCCAGCACGGGGAAAACATGCAAACTCCACACAGTAATGCCAACTGGTCCAGCCGGGACTCGACCCAGCAACCTTCTTGCTGTGAGGTGACAGTGCTAACCACTGAGCCACCGTGCTGCCTC
>CAIGQZ010000690.1:11338260-11362020 GCA_903798205.1 Danio tinwini
ATATATATATATATATATATATATAGATAGATAGATAGATAGATAGATAGATAGATAGATAGATAGATAGATAGATAGATAGATAGATAGATATATATATATAGATAGATATGTTTTTAAACCCAAATACATTTTTTAGATTTTGATTAAATAATTTAGAAAATCTTGATAGGATTTTGCTTTTAAAAAGCATAATTAATTAATGATGCACAATACGGTAAGGGCATTTGTTGTACTTGAAGCATAAATATGAGTTTGATTAAATATCATTGTCTATTTTTTTAAATTTAGAATTAGGAAGTATTAGTGGTATTAAGAATGGATCTTAAACACATTTTTTGTTGGATTTATTAAAGTAAAGCATAGAATAATTTCATTAAGCTGAGATAAAAAAATAAACACAGGGTCCTATTACATTAAAACAAAACAATGCTGTTGTTTTTTTTCTCAATGCTTCAGGGTTTACTTGGATTTGCAGAGTCATCTTGTCTTCCAATCTCGATGTATTTTGACGAGCCGGGCAGGTTAGTGTATATTTTATTTTAGCTTTAGTTTAGTTTAATTTGCTCTCTTTATTAAAAAAATGTGCTAAATTTATACGCTACTGATAAAATAGGGGTTTGCAAGATTTTCAGCAGCCATTACTCTAGTCACATGATCTATCAGAAATCAGTATAATATGCTGATTTCTTGCATTTTTGAGGATACTTTGGTCATAATTTACAGTATGGTTGTATTAGTTAATGTTTTTACTAACATGAACAAACAATAACCAATACAGTTATTAGAGTATTTATTAATCTTTGTTAGCATTAGTTAATGGAAATATATTTGTTTATGTTTCCTAACTTTAACAAGCATGAATTTGGATTTTAATAATGCATTAATAAATGTTGATTTATAATTAATAACTAAAAATGACCGGTTACTTACTGAAGCTAAGCAGGGCTGAGCCTGGTCAGTACCTGGATGGAAGACCACATGGGAAAACTAGGTTGCTGTTGGAAGTGGTGTTAAAGAGGCCAGCAGGGGGCGCTCAACTTGTGGTCTGTGTGAGTCCTAATGCCCAAATATAGTGAAAGGGACACTATACTGTCAGTGGGCACCATCTTTCGCATTACTCTCTGGTCCCGACTCTGTGGTCATTAAAAATCCCATGGCACTTCTTGTAGAGAGTAGGGGTGTAACCCCGGTGTCCTGGCCAAATTCCCTCCATCGGCCCTTAACCATCATGGCCTCCCAATCATCCCCATCCACCGAATTTGCTCTATCACTGTCTCCCATAGCTGGTGTGTGGTGAGCGCACTGGTGCCGTTGTCCTGTGGCTGCCGTCACATCATCCAAGTGGACGCTGCACACCTCATGATCGTGAAGCCCTTTGGGTGTATGGCCATACACGATAAATGTGCTATATAAATACACACTTTACTTTACATTACATAACTGCTGTACAAGTATTGTTTGTTCTTTGTTCATGTTAGTGAATACATTAATACAATTACAAATACAAAACTTTATTTTCAGACTTGCATCTGAAATTTTCTTGCATAACAGCATGATAAATACTCCTTACAAAGAGACAAAGACAGACAAAATTTTTTTTTACACAGACCTTATTCAGCTCTAAGACATCCAGATGTACAAATGACTTTTTTTAATTTCACTTTATTAAAACTCGGCACTCTACAGTTAGACTTTAATGGTATAAATTTGTGATTCAACACATTAGGGTTGGAAATAATGTTTCTTGTCAGCCTTGTGAGGTTCTTGTAATACAAGCAGCCATAATTTCTCAAGAGGCTTTCCTACTGTCTTTGAACAGATTTTAATGTGGTTCATCAACTTTGTTTTTAGACTCACAGACACACTCATTTACCATACAGAATTACAATACTGCAGAACTCTTATAAGTACAGACAAAAGAATGTTCAAGAATCTTTTTCGATGCTCCAAAAGATCTAAGACGATGCAAAAAATAGGTTCATTTATTTTGTTACACACACTATCAATTTGATCTTTCCGTGTAACCTTGTCTATTATTACACCCAAATACTTATATTTGTCTACCTGTCTGATGTTTACATTATGTATAACTACAGGATTTGTAGATACATCAGACGTTGTGGACCTGAACACCATTTCCTCTGTTTTTTTAGGTTAATCACAAGAGCATTTTTGTCACACCACACCACTCTAATGAAACCTTATTGTAAAATGTGACCGATACGTTGATAAATAGTTTAAAAGAACAAGATTTATTTAAAGTAGACATTTATTTGAACACTTGCTCAGTTTAATTTCATTCATTCATTTTCTTTTCGGCTTAGTCCTTTTATTAATCCGGGGTCGCCACAGCAGAATGAACCGCCAACTTATTCAGCACATGTTTTACACAGCGGATGCTCTTCCAGCTGCAACCCATCTTTGGGAAACTCAGTTTAATTTATGAATGTATTTTTTATTAATGCATTTTTTGATCAGGCCTTACCAACCCTGAACCTTTAAACAATAAAGTATTGTGTATTTTCATTTGTGTTTAAGTCCAGTCATCCTGAATGTGACAGACAGTGTTCTGGAGGCAAATTTTGTCCTCGCTACACTATCAGAGGACTCTTATCCAAAGAACCACGTCAACTCCAATACAAAACGGTACATAAAATCATCAAATATTGAACATGTGACATTACTTTAATCTTCAGTTAGCACTTATACTTTTCACCCTTTTAGCCCTGATGCAGAGCAACCACCAGACGACTTCATGAGCGATGACATGGACTCGTTTCTCATCGCAATGGAGACCAGCGAACTTCCTGGACCGTCACATGTGCCCACATCCCCTCCGCAAACCACCAATAACAGAAAGCACCCCGCCAGTGATGACGAGGAAGAAGAAGCACTTGCAGAAAGACCTCCAAACAAAAAAGTAAAGTAATAATAAAAAATTAAAAATAAAGAATTCTTGTGTGCAGATCTCACTAATATTTATCTCCTGCTTTTTTTTGTCCTTTTCAGTTTTGTTCACTTTTCTTCGGTTCAGTTTTGCCCACTCCCTCTCTGACCAATCAGACGATTCAGAGCCAGGAAGTTCTTGCCAGCGACAGTGAAGATGAAAATCAGACAGAAACATCATAACCACCCACAATATGAACTCAGGAATGAACAATGTGGAAAGGATCTCCCACATTCATCCTCACAAAGACTGCTGAATATATTTAGACACATATTTAGACCTTTTGATTTTATTTTTCTATAAAAAATAATGGCTTTTAACCAAGAGATGAGGCAGTGAGCATAAGAAAGCATCTCACTCCCACTGTGAAATACAAATATTTGATCAAGTCCTTGGTTATTTGAAAATAAATGTCAGAAAAGGGCACGTGAGTTAAATTATTGCAAACATGGGTTGCCAGATCAAGTTTTTATAAGCACTTTATCCTAAATAGGTTATCAGCAGGACCAGACAGAATCTGCAGACATTTTTGCTCTTTATGCGCAGAATTTTTGTTAAAAATCTGCAGATTTTTGTGGAATTATTTTGGGAGTATCATAACTAAAAGCTTAATATATGAAATAAAAAAGAATTTGTTTTTAACTTTTATTTAATGTTTACATTGCTAATCCACTTAGATCCACTTAATTGGTAAACAAAGCAAGTCTCTCATATAACATATCTACTAAAAGACAGAAAATATTACTTTGCAAACTGTATTGTGAATAAATCATATGAACATTTTTATATTAGTCAATAATATTGCGGAAATTATAAAAAAAAATTGAATAAATATAAATGTACATACATTTAAACAAAGAAAAAGACTGCATGATTGGCTAAAAATCTGCAGATTTCTGCGGGTGTAGATTCTGTGTGGCCCTAGCAGCAGAATCTATTATATTCCACTCTGATTGCAAGATCCAGCAGCAATGTACAATTTGCAATGGTCACCTTCATTTTTTTTTAAGAGCTGGGTTGCCAGATCCTCTTGTAACAGACACATTCAGTTCTAACAAATACACTGGTATGCATTCACCTATTTGCTTCATGGGTTGCCAGATACAGCAGCACCGTGGTTTAAAAATAACTGTCTGAAAAAGGAGCAGAGTTTCTCCGTGTTCGAGATGTCTGAAAGTCACTGTTCCCAGATGCAGCATTATCAGCACCCTTCTTGCTCAGCACCTGAAAGCTCTTTCCTCTTGTCTGAGGCTTTTTCCTCTCTCTTTCTTTTTCCTTTTCCACCTCCTTCTCTTGTTTTTTTCTGTCTTTATCTTCTTTTTCTTTTCGCTCTTTCTCTCTTTTCCTCCTCCTCCTCTCTTTCGAAGTCAGCCTCCCATCTTTCTCGCTAAAGTCCTGGATGAGGATTTTGGGGATGGGGGTTTTATTGTTTTCTCCACGTAATCGGCGGAAGAGACCCACACGTTTTTGGCCTGACTTTGTTGGTGAGGTGGGTTGAAAGTTTGTGTCATCTGTGAGTGTGTGTACTGCATTTTCTGTTTGTGTGTGCTCTTGCTGCTGTGGCTCTCTGAAGGTGTCCTCAGAGAGGATTGTGGGATAGAAAACCCGTGAACTGGAAGTCCTGCGCACACGGTGTTGATTAGGTGGGACATTTGGGTAAGGGGATTTTGAAGATGGAATTGGAAAGGGAGATTCAAATTCCTGACTGCTTGCTGGTATTGCACATTCAGTGTTAGGAGAGTTGTCAGATCCAGCAGCAGATTCCTCAGTGGGGTTGCCAGATGCACCAGTAACATGCTCTTTGTTGGTGTCTGAGTGTGCTGATTTAGATGTTACGACTTTTTCGTTATCTGGGTTGCCAGATTCAACAGGCGAAACATCTTTATTTTCTAAGTTGCCAGATCCACATGTGACTTGTAAATCATTGCATCCTAGATTGCCAGATTCAGGTGTTACGAGCACTTTATTGCTTTCTGTGTTTTCAACATTGGAACCATCTGATTTGACAGCTCCAACTGCTATTTCCATCTCATTGCTCTCTGGATTTTCATGACCAGTTGTGACATGCACTTGTTTTTGATCCTGGTTGCCAGATCCATCAGCCAAATTCATTACATTGTTCTCTGGGTCACCAGAGACACATACAATTGAAATGTCATTGCATTCTGGACTGCCAAATACATTTCTAGTTACCACATTAATGTTTTCTGGATTGCAAACAGCAGAATCCACTGTATTGGCATCTGGGTTGCCAGATTCATCATTATGATGCATTGAATTACACACAGGATCAGTTTTAGCAACAACAGGCTCTTCTGTGATCTCTGAGTGATTGTCAGACGCAACATCCAAATCCACTACATCGTTCACTGGGATGTCTCTTTGTTCTAGGTTACCAGATTCAGTTGTTATAGTTACTTGGTCACTTTCTGAGTAGAAATCCACTGTATTGCTCTCTGAATTGTCAAGTCCAACAGCAGTTTGCATGTCAATGCTTTCTGGCAGTACAGATGCAGTGGTAACATCTGTCATGTTGTTTTCAAGGTTGCCAAATCTAGTTGTAACATGCGTGTCATTGCCTCCCAGGGACCCAACATCAGAATCTATTACACTGCTCTCTGGGGCGACGGATTCACTTGTGGCATTCACTTTGTTATTAATGTTTACACTGTGTGTAAGGTTGCACAATTCTTCAGCAGTTTTGATTTCACAACATGCCATATTTGCAGATACAGCTGGTTTATTTTCTGAACTGATCTCGCTGGTGTCATCAGATGTAATAACAGTGGCAGCAGCCATGCTATTATCTTCTGAGAGTCTCGATGCTACTGTTTCTTCCTGAGGTTCAAGGGTGTTTGTGCCACCAGCATCACTCTGTTCTGGGTTGCCGGATTCTAATGAATCACCTACAGTGAAATCCACTGGAAAGTGTGCTAACTCTTCGCCTATAATGATAATATCCATGTCAGTGTTCTGTGGGTTGCTTAATTGGGATTGCTGGATGAGATCTGCAGATCTGTCTGGATGCTCAGTTTCACTCTCTCCTTCAGTTTGTAATGAGGATGATGCTAACACCACCCCAGATGTTTGCACTGGGTGATCGTCTCTTTCTTCTAAACTTACTTCTTGCTTTTCTTCCACTAATCCCTTGTCACCTTTCTCCTCACCCATATTTGAAGGACCTGCAATTTGTGTCTTTTCAAGAACATTAAACTCTTGAAAACTTTCCTCCTTGTCAACATCTGTATGATGTTCACCATCAGGTGCAGTCTGATTATCGTCCTCTGTTGCTGTGTGGGTGCTCAAATCCAGTTCTTCTGGATGTTCCTGATCGTCCTGTTGATCTCCAGATGTTTGACACATCTGTTCCTCCTGGATAACATCTATAAGTATGTCTGGAATATTTTGAAGGCTGTCTTCATGTACTATGACTTGTGGCAGCCTGTCTTCTGTTTCGTCTTGTTTGCCCTCTTCTGTTTGTATGTCTTCTTCCTGTATGTCCCTGTTTGACTGTATTTCCTCTTCCTGTGTACTTGAGTCAGTCTGTTTATCTTCCTTCTCAACAGGTGTATTTTCTTCACAAGGCTTTAAAGTCACCTTAATCTCCACATTCTGTTCATCTCGACACGTCTGCTTGTCTGTATTTTGAATGGTCTTTGCTTCTGGGTTCAAGTCATCTTGTTTTCTGTCTTTTTCTACAGTGTGTTGATGCCTCTGTATGCTCTCCTCGGTGATACACCCAGGACTTCTTCTCTTCTCATGGCCGTGTGTAGTTTTTGAATCACCAGTCTGTCGCCTTAAAGATATTTCTGAAGGCTCTTTCTCAAAAACATCAGAGTCAATACTGGAGGACGCTATCAGTGAGATCTTTGGAAGATGTGTGTTGTGATCTTTGTGTTTGTGTGTGCAGAGATCGTCTGATAATCTGTCCTGTTTGGCTTTTTGCTCCCCAACGATGGCACACAAGCTCCTCCTCCTGAACTCCTCGTCATCGCTCTCCTGCATCAAGCTTCGTGAGAATTTTCTTCCCCCTCCGTCCCACTCTTCTGTGTCCGTCTTACTACTCCTCTTCCTCCATTTCTTGCGCAGGAGTGAAGGAGAAAGGGAGGAGTGTGAGCGCATTATAGGAATGGTCAAGCTCCCCTTCTGTCGCTCCTTCTTTTCATGCTCCTTTTGTTTGTTCTGCGCTCTCTCCCATGCCATCCGGTGTCCGTGACAGCGCCCTCGTGGGTCAAATGTCGAGTTGGGTCTGTCCTTTTTCCATTTCTCCAGCTCTTTCTCCGTTTGTTTCTGAAGGTCCGCCAAGGACAGGGACACTGAACATACCTGTGAGTGAAACAGCATTTTTGAATACAGAATCTACCTTAATATATCCCTTGTGTACTGTTCACATTTACCACCCTTTCATTATGTTGGTGGCTGTTTTTGCCCCATTGACTTCCATTATAATGACATTTTTTGATTGCATGACAGCATATAATTGTTTTTTTTATTGATTGTTGATGGTTTACTCTGTTGGGATGAGGTAAAATGTGTAGTTTTTACTGTTGCTCATCGGTTGGCAGCATTAACCCTTTAGATAGGCCTGTGCAAAAACATTTCTGGCTTTTCTATGGAGTAAAACAGCAGATTATAATGTGTGTGCATAAATACACTTACTATGTTTACTATGTTGTAAGAGCTGAACTGCTTATTGTGATTTCACAGACATATCAAGATAAGTTGCACAAAAGCAAGGCAAGTTTATTTTATATAGCACATTTCATACGGAATAGTAGTTCAACATGCTTTACATAATTAAGTATAAAAGAAACAAAAAATAATAAAGATCAATAGGTGTTAAAACAGGTTATAAATGAATGGAAAAGTAAAGAAAGACATAATAGTGATCAGTCGGATGTAATAGCACAGTGCTCATTCAGTAAAGGCACAGCTAAACAGATGTGTTTTCAGTCTTGATTTGAATGCGCTTATTGTTGGAGCACATCTGATCATTTCTGGAAGCTGATTCCAGCAGCAAAGAGTGGTGTAGTAGCTGAAGGTGGATTTATCCTGCTTTGACTGAACTCTTGGAATTTCTACTTGATCCTAATGATCTGAGGGATCTGTTAGGCTTGTATTAACAAAGGTCTCTCTCTCACACACACATACTCCATATAGTAGGGTGAAACTTATGAAGCTAATAATCTGCCAAAACAATCTGAATTTGAATTGTGCTAATTTCTAAAACCTCAATTTCAAGATCTGAATTTCTGATTTTGAATTTAAAAATATTGAATTTGATGTTCTGAATTTTTCATCTTGAAAACTTGAAACTGTATTTTTACATACTGGATATCTGCTGTATATAAATGCAGAAGACAAAAAGGTTTAGAAATACGTCTATAAAAAATTCAGCTTTGAAAAATGCAGTTGTCTAACATTTCAGATGTTCAATATTCAAATTAAGAAGTTCAAATTCAAAACAATTTTTAACGGCATATACAAATTCAGATTTATTAAATTACAATAGTCAATAATTTAAATTAAGATTGTTTTGGCATATTATTAGCTCCATAGAAACTAAGCTTTTTGCACTGCAACTATTAGTAATAGTTATAAAATTTGACCTCCTCCCAACAAGGAAAACCAGCAACAAAATGTGCTATATTAATAAACTTGCCTTGCCTTTGCACAACTTATCTTGATATGACTGAGGAAATCAAAATAAGAAGCTCAGCTCTTAGAACATAGTAAGTGTATTTCTGCACACACACACACACTAATCTAAAACTAAACTAAATCTGCTGTTTTACTTCATATAAAAGCACAGGCCTCTCTAAAGATTGAATGCTGCCAACTGATGATCAACAGTAAAAACTACACATTTTCTAACAGAGAAAACCACGGGAATGCATGATTATATGGTGTCATAGCTTAGAATAGGTTAAATAGCCCTCACACTATTTGTATATTATTAAGAGTTGTTTCAATTTAACAACATAAAAATGGTGGACCAATTGGAGCGGTTTTGAGATCGACAGTAACTTGATGTTGGAGTGCGGTCCCCCCGCCCACCAATATTGATTGACAGGTGCGCATTACCATATCCTCAGTATGTTGTTTCACGTCCGCCATTTTCAGCCTGTGAGTCAAAGCGACGTCACCAAAGAAGCACCCTTGCTGTATTTTTAGATGTAAGGCTCATTGAGCTCAACATTTACCAAGTTATCGCTCTCCTCGCCGTCCAGTGTTTGTGAGTTTTGGTGGGTTTGCATACATGTGTACTTTTCATTGCGTCTTCCTTAAACTTCAGCAGTTTGCATTTCCTGTCGTCACAGAAGCTCCCTGTCATCTTAACTAGGTGCAGCTGGGAAAGTGCGAGCGCGCTGCCTCACGTGCGCGTCCCTTCATTGGAAATAACGAACTAACAACTCGCAGCGCCATGCATTTTGCGGTGTCCCGGATGAAAGTGAGGACCGGGGGGTTCGCTCACTATTCTGCCGCCTAGGTCGCCTCTATGGACGCGCTGCCCCTGCTCAGGACACTGTTAATTTACTGCCGCAACACAGAGAGTTATCTGAATAGTTTTATTTTAAATAACATGCGAATGTGCGCGTCTGGTGTGCCGTGTCGTAGCTCTGAGCGGCGCATCCGGTGTATGACGCCCTTTAGTTATAGCCTCAAGCAGGTCGTACACCAGAAGCGCCGCTCGCCGACACGCAGCGTTGCGCCATGCAGCGGCATGCATTTCTGAATTCTAAACATAAGTTTCTATCAGGTGACACACACCGGCGCCGCAAGTGTGCGATACTTTCAACTGTCATGTGCGCGCTGTGTCGCGGTGCATTCAGTGTGTGATGCCCTAGAGTCAAAGTTAATTCAGTGTGCTTGGTTACTAGTTTCGGTGTAGGCTACAAGCTCGGAGCTTTAAACTAGCACAAAGTTGGCTGTAAAACTATACAAAGACACAAATGATTTTGTACTCTCTGCTTGGTCTGTGTCCAAGTCGTACATGTACAGCTGAATGCTGGTCCTCTCTTATTGCTTCTCTCTGTCTGCCTGTCTGTAGCCATACACAAAGAGGGGAGCTCTTGGCTCCGCCCCCTTTTTAAGTTGCGCGGGAAGTCGAAACAAATTTTCATGTGAAGCAACACGCCCCTAAAATGACAAACTGTGTACACGCCCCCAAAATGGCACTTTTTAACACATCATAATAAAAAATCTGAATTGTGTTTAGAACTGAACCTAAACTGGCACACTCAGAAGAACCATAATATTAATATTACATCTTAAAAAGGGGTAAAATAGGCGCCCTTTAAACAATTACTGATGCACTACAGAATGTTACTCTTACACATATGTGCATCCGTTACTCGCACTACATTTTACTTTACTTCAAATTACATAAATCAAAAAAAATTCATCAAATATGGAGCTGTTTTTTTATTCCTATTTGTCAAATAATTAATTTTGGTATGAACAAATGTGTTAGTGTCTACGCTTACCAAAATGTTCCAGACAACTAGGCTTATATTATTAGGCAATAAATGAATAAATAAAATAGCGAGGAGCTTGTTAAATTATAAACCTAAATGCACACCCATGAACCATCTAACTGTACATATACTGTGAGGACTATAAAGGACTGGCTATACATACTGTAATATTAGCATAAATACTGTACCAGCCGTTCAATTTCAAACGTCAACTCCACCTAAATTTCTTCCGATTCAACATATATCTTGGTGTGAACGGGTGTTAGTTCAAATTAGCTGATGCACACAAAGTGATCAATAAAGTTACCTCATGAATAAAGGCATCGGTCTGCTCGTTTTGGACACGCTGTTTAACACTTCGCAATCGCTCCAGGGTTTCCATCTGTCCGTCACACTCTTTTCTCAGCCGTCCATCACCAAGACACCGCCGCACCAGCACCACTGCGACCTGAAATAAAACACGGACACCTGCGACACACACACACGCTGTGGTCACGACATGGACTTCGACAGAAGGTCAGCATGACAAGAAATGTATTTAAGGTACACACATTTTCATCCCAATACCAAAACAAACATACAGCTAAAATTACAGAGGTGAGAAAACAGACACCTGCCAATAGTTTAGTAGATGTCAGCATAAACTCTGCAATTAAGCATTTAGCAGCCATCTTTTACTTGCACATGTTTGAAAGTACACAGCAGTGGTGTTACACAAACCAGGTGTGTAAAGAAGCAATAAAAAATTACATTTTTTACTTTTTTTTTCAGTTTGTTTTTTAATGGTGTCACAGCAGACATCTCTTTAAGTATATCGGGACCTTTAGGTACACTTTTAGGCAATACCAACGCTCCCTATACGCAGAGTACGCAAGCTGCGTAGGGCCTCAACTCCGGATCATCTCGGTTACTCAAAAAAAATTTACATTTTTTTAATAATATTAGCTTTAACTGAGTGTAAATAAAATATATATTAATAATATGCTGTTAAATACATAAAAAAAAAAAGATTTTATGACGAACGCAAAAACAAACATGTGACTTTTTTTTTCGTGTACGCGCAAAGACGCAAGAGCGCGGCGCGGTCCGGTCCACTTATTGTTGCGGCTGCTAGCAGCATGTAATTATAATTGATGCAAGTTGCAGCTCTATGCCCGGGAAAAGACAACAGCAGTCTGGAGCCGAGAAGAGGAAACCAGTACAAGATGATCGTGTGCATTACTTTCAGGTAACTTATATCCATAAATTTGGAAAACATATTTTGGTTGTTCAAGTAAATAAATGAGGCAAATGTTCAACCACTCCACAACTGCACCAAATCTGCCTTATTTGTTGTTGTTTACGTTCAGTTTCTTGCTTTACGGCTATGCATTGTGCTTAAACTATGACAGGACATGTTCTATGACTTTTGTCGTTTGCCCCTCCTCCCCATGTTGCTGATAAATACACAAACTCAATTATTTTTATTAACTTGTGCAATAGTTTATAATTCAGTGTGCACAACAGCTACATACAGTACATATGCATTGCACAACAATTTCACTGTATGTATTATTTATTATTATATAGTTATATTATATAATTATATATTATATAATTCTTTGCAGTTATTATTGTTTTGTCTATTTCTACACATTTTTGATTGCAGCTGTTGTTATTGCTTGTATCACTGCAATGACAATAAAGTCTCTTTAGTCTTTATTTCAGTGGATTTGTGTGTTTTTAATATGCCGGTTTTTTATTTTTGTACATTACAATATGAAATAACAAAACTGACTCATTCTGTGATTTCTTAAAGATCAATAATATAAAATTAGTCAAATTACGGTAAGCCACAGGCCATGAACTATTTTTATTGCATGAATTCATTAATGATGATTACTTTTTTCTAAATGTTAGTTTTTGTTTAAAAATACACTCATTTTAATTCACTTTTTAATTCCTAAAAACCACATACAACGTATAGGATTTATACTGACAGCAAGGCTCAGTGTTTGTCACCATAGATTATAGTGCAAGTTAAATCCACATTTTGGTTTTAGTTTAGACACAATACGAAGAGTGCTTGACTTGCTCATTGTTTTAAGGATATGTCGTGTTTTTTTCTTTAAATGACACATTTATTTAGTATTGTACATGGAGGTTCAAAGCTGAAATTTGTCACAAAAGAAGATAAGGTGTCCTGATTCAGCACTGCTCCAGAAGCACCAGCAGCTGCACAGGTACAGACACAGGATGCAGCACTGAGGACTGTCCATCTCTACGGGTACAGAGAGGGTTTTATTCCTTACTTTTTGTAAATGTTTGAAATTGGGAATGCTTCTGCAGAAGACATGTCAGTGTTTATTTTGATTTAAACTATTATTTTATAATGTGAATGTTTGGGTATAAATTAGTGTTTAAATGCATATGTATGTATATAAATAAATAATGTTTAAATGCATATGTTTGTGTTTTTGTTCCTCTGTGAGGCCACCACAGTAAAGCGACCCTGCTTTTAGGCATTTTTCAAGAAAGAAACCCCTGAATACTTTTTAAAGGTGAAGGACGTAAGTTTGACACCCAGTGGTTAAACTAGGTAATGCACTCCTGGATCCAAACAAACAAAAGGGATTTAAACTGTGTTCTAAATGAAAGCAATGACACGCGATAGAGGGAATATTTTCCATATTAAAAGGAGTTTTGATTCTAACCAGCACCTCGAATTGATATATTAGAAGCAGCTTCTATTTTACACAGCTGAACAACAGAAACCTATGACAGTAATCACCTCAGGTAAACCTTGTTTGCTTTATTCAGTGCTAAATGCTAACAATGCAGGTTTTGAATGCCATTTTACATGATATGTATTGTCATATACTGAAAGCAGCAGCAGATAGTTCACCTCAGATCTTGAAAAAACAATAAACCGTTTGAATTTGAACTATAGAACTAAACACATATGTGATTCAGCATCTTCATTTAATGATGTTAAAGAGGGTTAGCATGTATTAAATAGATTCTAAACCTTACCATTTCGTGAGTGAGTGCATATTCTGTGCTTCTGAAAGGCGGTATTTAAATTTCTGTCGTGTTTCGTCTGGTGCAAACGGCCAAATTGCTCACTGCGTATCTCGTCACAAAGCCTGTTGTAGGACGCGCGGTTACAATGTAACCTGCTCACCTAAAGTTTACATTCGTAATATTTATATAATTAGCTAATTAATAACCTCATGTGGAACTGAATCTGTCTCATTTCGACGTCTGATACTATCCATTTTGGTCACGGACGCATGCTTTCAGAGCCTTTCTGATTGAATGAATGAAATACACTGTTTTCCAACAAGGAAACCCGGGGTGCTGAAATATAATTGGCTAAACTGGCATTGTGCTGCTTAAATTTACCTAAACAAAGACAGCGTCTCGGCACGGAAAAACCATTTTCAAAGCAGAATATCTGACTTCAGCATTGTTTTTCAGTTAAACAAGTATGTTCACTTGGGATGTTTCTTAAATATCTGCACACATATTATGGTATTTTTATGCTTTAGAAGAGTCAAAAACTTACATACAGCACCTTTAAAAGCTTTTTAACAGGTTTGTGTGTTTTGAGCATCAATTAAGACGTTAGCATCTGTCATCTTTAATTGTGGGGAAAACTGTATCATTTTGAGCTTTTGTCAGCTAATTTCATCTTTCGGGTTTAAAATCATTTTTGGGGCGGGATCAAAATCTGTGGTATCCCTTGACTGTTTCTCAATTCCAAGAATGCAGTGAACGGACTTGCGTTTGTGTGAAGATCGGTCTTGCCAGATCACCTGGAAAGAACGAACTCGGGAGACCGGGAGAACACAGAACACATCCTGTGAGAAATGAGATGCTGCATTCTTCCTGATGGTCACGTGACCTTTATGCATTTTTATTGGAAAATTATTTTAACATTACAGCATTCATACAACGATTTACTGTTTTTCCCCTTTTCAAAATATTTAGTCTGCATAAAGACTTTAAAAATATATGTTGCACAATACAAATAAAACCGATTTCAATATGAATTTTAGCAAATAAACACCCTTAATGTTTATTCCTTTATTAAGATTTTGATGCTAATGTTTATATTCACTGTTTCATTTAGGGAAACTCCTGAGATAAATAAGTTATCTCTCTGAACTTTGATAATAAACCTATATAAAATGCTGTGCTTCCCACCTCCAGTTGCAATGACTTCTGGGACTTCTAAAGGGAGTTCGGTGCTCAAGTCTGCATCGGTGCATCCTCGATATCAAGAACACATCCGGGAAGTTTCACGCGTCCTCCTTTCTTGCAATCTTAAGTATTGGAACTGAACTTTGGCAGTTGATGATGATTGAGGACGCAAGATTGCTGAAGAACGCATATTGAGAAACGGCCCCTGTCTGCCTGTCCAGAGATGACGTGTCGATTTCACATTATTATTCATAGCTGAGTTTTCTTATCCTATGAGAAGACCCTGCTTCTTAATTATTCATTACAGCATGTGCTTTCTGATGACAGACCTGCCAACCTGTGAGACCGTGGCTGCACACGGCACGCAGTATTTAGCTATTCATGATGGGTCGTATGTGTTTGTTTCCATGATCCACAGGATTTGTTGCATGGCATTCCCTCCGATGCTGTCCGGGCTACCAATACAGCCAAGCTGTTTGTGTGCAGCAAGCATTTTTGTCAAGAGAGCTGTACGAGAATTAGTGAATGACAGACTTTCTTTTATCAGTTGAGTTTGTTACCATTCAGACACATCGTCTATATCCATGCTGCTGTTCGCCTATACTTCTGCAACTCATGTGCAAATGATCTAACATGCTTTGAGAGACAAAAAAGTATGCGGTTCACCCACGTATATCATTTGTGCTGTTGCTTTTCTTTTTATTACTATCAGAGATTTTAAATATGGAGGTAAAAGTTGTGCTTGCATGATCAACAAACAGAGGGCATTAGTTCTGGAAGAAAAATACTGTTTAATTTTCTCAGATTTTCAATGAACAGAGAATTTACCCAAAGTTAAAATGACTTTATAATTTACTCACCCTCGTGACATCCCTGGTATTTATGACTTCTGTCAGACAAACATGGAGTCATTTAACATTTTATTGTGCCTCTGTATAAATGTGTTGTGTAGTGGTTCATTTTTGAAGCTTTCAAATGCAAATAAATTAATCATAAAAACCAACTCAAAGACTAACTAGATATGTGTAACGCATGTCTTATGAAGCATATGTGTTTTTGAAATAAAAATGTTTATATTATAAACTAATCCCTGACTTCCGTCGTCTGTCGAACGTGCATTCTAGACAACTTAGCTTACCTCTGACTCAACGTAACATTTGTTGCAGAAGCACAAGGAATAGATAGGGAACCACTTACCACACAGTTTTACACAGAAGACAACGACGAAAAGAAAACTAGTTGGGTTAATATTACTGTATTACGCTGTATAGTATATTTCTCTTACTCTACCAATGTGTCTTACGTCATACGTCAAGTCCGTGATTAGCCAAGAACACATTCGACTGCTGCCAGAAGTCAGTGATTTGAGTTTCTAATTTAAAAAAATAAGGTATTTTTTTGTTACAAAAACACATTTATAAGACATGCGTTAACCCCCTGGTGACGTATGGGTTACTGCAGTTTTATGACAGGTTTATGTGCTTTTGG
Organism: Danio tinwini; assembly: GCA_903798205.1. Lineage (NCBI taxonomy): Eukaryota > Metazoa > Chordata > Actinopteri > Cypriniformes > Danionidae > Danio > Danio tinwini. The sequence continues at coordinate 11,354,362 of CAIGQZ010000690.1, forward strand.
AAGCTTAAAAAAAGGGGCCACTACCCAACACCACTATACAGCATGGAAAACCAAGATTAAACTATAAACTACACAAACTGTTTTCATTTAAAAGAAGAAAGTCATACACTGAGAGTGGTTGAGGGAAAGTAAATTACTGGGTAGTTTTAATTTTTAAAACAGATCTACGGTGAGGTCTGAGATTGATAATTCATGGTGTATGTGATGCACTACTGATGAAATACTGCAATACCAATTATTCTGCAAAGAAATCACTACGATGAGGAAATCACAGAAAACTAACCAAAAAAGTGTTAGTTTGATAATAAATGATAACTTTTTCACAGACTTTTTACTATGAAAAAAACAGTATAGAACCACTGAAAAAATGGGTTGTTTAGCCACTAGAGGAAAAGTATTTATAAGAAACAAATGCGTAGTCATCAATACTGAGTGTGGAATCAAGTCAGCAAAATGCATAACACGGTTTTAATGAGACAATCTTGCACACTGTGCCTTAAAAGCAAATGTATTAATAATCCTCCTGTTATTGTATGTTTTGTTGCAGAATAAATAATAAAAAATATTTTTCTTAAAGGTCCCGTGAAAAAAAAATTAATAAATTGATGTTAGTTTCAGGATGTTAACTTTAAGAATATCTACAGTATAGGCTAGTGTGCTTCAAAACAGTGACAAAATTTGTTTATAAAATATAAAACCGATAAAAACATGTAAAGCTGGCAAATTGTCACTTCCGCCTAAATGGATCATGGTTTTATTCACGTCACCTCATATTTCAGTTTCTCATCAAATCTTGACCAATAAAATGCTCTCTGGTGTCTGATATGCCCCGCCCCTTCTAATTTGCTTTCAATTGATGCGCTTGAGCTTAACCACTCTCACTGGCAGAGCTGTGATTAAAAACTAAACACTATTGGCCATTTTTTTAAAAGAGGAGGAGCTACTCTATGTCCCACTTTCTCTTTATCTTTTCGTTGAGATTACGTTAAACATCTTATACAATATCAGGCCCGTAGTTATCCTGGTGAAAGGGGGGGTTCTTTTTTCTAAAAAAAGTGAACGTTTTTTGTAATTATACACCTCATTATCTGTTGAATTATGAAATTGACAGTAAATACTGCATTTTAAGTGTGGGTCATCATAACCACACTTTTTGACTATTTTAGCCAAACTAGTATTTACATCAATTTTAATAGGAGCCGCTTTTGGTGCTTCACACCTTTTTATTGGTCATATTTTTGTTCAGAGAATAAGGTCCAAGATTTTGAATAAAAGTTACTTGTAAAATGTTTTCTCCATTTAAAAACAATATAATAGCGGACGATGACGTCACTTATGTCAGATTGTATGTTTTCTTTCACAGCTGGATGTTGGACTCATGAAAAATAGCATTAGCCAAAACTGATTAGCTGAATCGACAGCCAACAGAGGATTCCGCTTGACCTTAAAGCCTTTTTTGATGGGTTATTTTCACGATGATGGCATAGCAGTCAAAGTAGGACAAATAAGCTCATGTATGGGACAAATTCTGGAGCTTTGTCTGTGAGGGGTGAATATGCACATTTTAAAGCACTTCACGGGATCTTTTAAAAAAAGGACAAATATTGCAACAAAGAAATCCAGTATCTTTTGCTATCCAATCAAACAAGTGCTTTAATGTCTGTTAAAAAAAGTCATGACTAAACTTTCAGTTTGACAGCTGTAAAGTAAAGAACGAACCATAGCAGAAGAAGAGGTCCCAGACTCTGAGCAGGGTGTTGAAGGGCAGGTGGCGGCTAAACAGGCACATCAGCCAATCAGTGGCGAACATGAGAGGCTCCACCCCCTGACCCTGCAGGTGTTTGTGTGCGGCCGGACATAGCTTTTTTAACACACTCGACAGAACAGCAGCATCGAATAACACACCTTCCTGAAAAATAAAGGAAAACAATAACCTATTGCTCATTTACATGTGAAAACTGTTTGAGTGGTTACAGTAAAGACGTCCTACCAGCAGAGGGCTGTAGTATCCAGGCAGGAAGAGCTCGCTAATTTGTACCAGACACCAGAACGCCTCCTAAAACAGAAATGAATATATCACAGCATGTTAAAATAGTTTTTTTTCACAGTACGTACTTTCTCTTGTTACTACTGTACATGTACACTCACTGGCCACTTTATTAAGTACACCTGTCTAACTGCTCGTAAACGCAAATTTCTAATCAGCCAATTACATGGCAGTAACTCAATGCATTTAGGCAGGTAGACATGGTCAAGATGATGTACTGCTGTTCAAACTAAGCATCATACAGGGGTAGAAAGGTGCTTTAAGTGACTTTGAACATAGTATGGTTGTTGATGCCAGACAGGCTGTTCTGAGTATTTCAGAAACTGCTGATATTCTGGGATTTTTACACACAACCATTTCTAGGGTTTACAGAGAAAAATGGTCTGAAAAAGAGATAATATCCAGTGAGTGGCAGTTCTGTGGGCGCAAATGCCTTGTTGATGCCAGAGGTCAGAGGAGAATGACCAGACTGGTTCGAGCTGATATAAAAGCAACAGTGACTCAAATAACCACTCGTTACAACCGAGGTATGCAGAAGAGCATCTCTGAATGCACAACATGTCAAATCACACCGGGTGCCACTCCTGTCAGCTAAGAACAGGAATCTGAAGCTACAATTCACACAGGATCATCAAAATTGGACAATAGAAGATTGGAAAAACATTGCCTGGTCTGATGAGTCTCGATTTCTGCTGCAACATTCGGATGGTAGGGTCAGAATTTGGAATCAACAACATAAAAGCATGGATCCATCCTGCCTTGTATTAACGGTTCAGGCTGGTGGTGGTGGTGTAATAGTGTGGGACATATTTTCTTGGCACATTTTGGGCCCATTAGTACTAATTGAGCATCTTATTGACACCACAGCACATTGATGGCTACTTCCAGCAGGATAACGTGCCATGTCATAAAGAGCGAATAATCTCAGACTGGTTTCTTGAACATGACAATGAGTTCACTGTACTCAAATGGCCTCCACAGTCACCAGTACTCAATCCAATAGAGCACTTTTGGGATGTGGTGGAACGGCATCATGGACGTACAGCTGATAAATCTGCAGCAACTGTGTGATGCTATTATGTCAATATGGACAAAAATCTCTGAGGAATATTTCCAGTACCTTGTTGAATCTATGCCACGAAGGATTAAGGCAGTTCTGAAGGCAAAAGGGGGTCCAACTTAGTACTAGTAAGGTGTACCTAATAAAGTGGCAGATGATTGTATTTCTGCAGTAGCATATGCATCCATTTTTTCAAATGTTTGTTATAAATCAACAAATCAAAAAAAAAGTGGTTTCAAAATATAAAAAAAATCTAAATATGATTTTCTGTTATGAAGCAGGGCATTGACAGGGCATGGAAATTCATGTTTGTATTTATTTTAGGAGAAATAGAGAAACAAATGATATTTCATTAATCCTATTAAAATATAAGATATGAAAATCCTGTCAATTATTATTTGTTTTTCATTTTATGTTGCTAGAAGAATGCATTAAATGCAAATTATATAAAGAGTATAGATGCATTGTATGCAATTGGAAAACCCTCTTATGGCCATTTTACACATACTGAATAAAGCTGTTTAATCTGTAGCACCCCAGTGTGTGTGTGTAATGATGAGAGAATACCTCAGCAGGCATATTCATCAGCAGGACAGCGGCCACTGGACCCTGTGCCTGACAGTAGCCCTCATCCGGACGATACTGAGTGTACGCTTTCAGCACCTCCAGCAGATCCTTCTGACTGAGACCAGACAGTGACAGACAACCAATGAAAGTACACTGTACATGAATAATACTGACATTCAGAAACAACACAGCAACTTCTGAAAATGCAGATGAGGGAAAACCAAAACAAATGTACCCGTGGCCATCTTTGGACTGGAACATCTCATGGAAAGGAAACTGTCTGTCTGTGTCTCTCTTGATGATCTCGATCCATCCCTGATGATCTGGAGCTTCAACTAAACGCTGACACAGAGAGAACGCAGGGCTTTTTATAGGAATATACAACATGTGATGCAAATATGACCGACTGCTTACTTTGTAGAGTTTACTGTTTTTCTCTTTCCTGTCCTTGGCTCCACAGAGCAGTGGCCAGCACTTTATCCTGACAGATGCTGGGATGCCCTTCTGACATTGACTTTTGACCTGAGATTAAGAAAGAGAGCTGAGTGATGCGACAGGTCTTAAGTGTAAAACTGGAAATTGAGATTTATACATAAGTAAGCTTTCAATTGGTGTATGGTTTGTTGGGGACAACAAAACAACATTTCGTTAAGATACAACAAAATAATGACCGATTACAACATGTTATCTCAAAATACAATTGAAATAATTATGTTTCAATATATTCAGTATTTATTCTATCAATCAATCAATCAATCAATCAAGCCTTTATTTGTCACATATACCTCCATATATTCACATACACTGACATATAGTGAAATTGGACCCCCCTGACCATACACAAACATCACATTTTAGGGGAAGACAGGTCAACGGGAGGTAGCATTTAGAAAAAGGAAGTAAGACACAATTCAGGAAAGAGAGGTGGAAAAAACTCCCTCTCACCTTGCTCTTGAGTTAGAGCAGTGTGAGATCAGGGAGAAAAAAAAAGCCATAGGAGTCAAGCACATAGACACATAGACATGACATACATCGCAACAGGGGATGATAAAGGGGGTGTGGATATAGTCCGGCAAGGGCGGGCAGCCGTCAATTCCTGCAGCCATGGAGGCGCTGGTCACAGACCTGCCTACCCCCTCCAGTGGATGAAAGCACACGAAGGCGTGGGATGAAGGGTTAGGTAGTGAAAGTCTATTTGTAGCTGTGTATGTGTGTGTGTGTAAGCCTGTAGAGTCCAACAGGTGTCCTTGACAGGGAGCAGGAATTTCAGAGCGCGTCTCCTTATCTTGCTATCCGGGAGAAGTTGTTTTTCTCCAGCTGAGGCCGTCTGGCTGGAAAAACACTGGGAGCCGAAAGAGAAGAAAGTATTTCAAATTTAGGTCAATATCTGCCAATTTCACAGATATTTAATGTTCGTCACTGGTCTCCAGTCCTGGTCAAATCTTGTAGCACAGCTGCTAATTTCACCCCGATGTTTTCCAATTTACGGTCTAATACAGCAGTCTGATTAGCAGCATATTATAGTTTCAATCAAGCCGGCCAGCTTGGTGGGGTTTTGAGCAGCACTGGCCGCTTTCATCAATCGTCGATACCCCAGGGCCCTGCATAAGCCCATCAGCAGAAACCCTTTTATCAAAGTTCCGAATAGGTAGATATCTTCAATATCCTCCAGGGACAGAGCAGCCAGGCACACGACACGCCACTTCTCCCACCCGTCCATCATGTATCCAGCTGCAAACGTCCCGGCAGGACAAGGGGGCTCTCCCGAGCCCAAACTTCTCGTTGAGAAGATGGTGTCAATCGCGTTCAGACACCAGTTGATCAGATCCATTATTCCTTATTCATTTGGATAGCAGAACACGGAGAGCCTCAGAGATAGAATAAGACGAGACAAGAAGAGCCAGCCAGGGAAGATAAGGGACGGAGAGGGAAAAAGTGTGACCGCCTTCGTCGAGAGCCAAGGAAAAGACTACTTTCTTGTTGTAAACGAGTAGTTTACTATATACCACTGTACTTATATGTTACTTGATAATATTAACTGTATTGTGTTATATGATATTGCATTTAGAGTAAATACATACAGGGGTACAATGAAAATGAAATGCCTGGTTTCAGACAACAAAAAGTCATTAGTATAGTGCAGGGTCTTCTTTTGCGACCGATACAGTATCAGTTCCTCTGGGGAATGACAGATACAACTCCTGCACAGTTGCCAGAGGGATTTTGGCCATTCTTCTTGCAGAAGAATGCTTGGATATTGCAGCCCAAACTACTGCTGATCCACCCCCATGCTTCACTATGGGCACGCAACAGTCTGAGTAGTCTGCTTTTTGGGGCTTCTCCACAGCGTAACTCTCCCATGTGGGAAAGACAGTGAAGGTGGACATAAAAAACAATACATGTTTTACATTGTCCACAGTTCAAGATTTTTACTGTTGGCACCAAGCGACATTTAGTAATTGCACAAGTGACCAAAGGTTTGACTCAAGCAGCCTGACTATGTACTGTATATTGACCCTGTGGAGCTTTTTGGTGGAAACAGGAGAGTTAAGGTGCACATTTATTGCTGCAGTGAGTTAAGCAGCTGTAGTTCTGTTTTTTGGGTACAATCTGGGTTATTCCCTGGACATCCACATCATCCGTTTCCTCTTGTGTCCACAGTTACTCCTGTTGCATGTGGTGCATCCTTCTTGGTGGTACTGTATGCTGACATTACTCTGTATACTGAGGTTCTTGATGCATCACAAATACCTGCTGTATGGTCACAGATGCGTCAGCGAGACGTGCACCAACAATTTATCCTCTTTTGAGCTGAGATATCCCTCATAATGTTCAGTGCACTGCAATATTTTAAACAAAGCTGTGCTATTACTCTGCTATTTAAACCTTTACACTCTGCTCTTACTAGTGGAACGTGCGATGAATGAAGCTTGGCCACCAAGCTGGTCAAATTAAGCCATGAAACCTCTAACACTAAATTGGCAAGTGTTTCAGTTTCATTGTCTCAACCCCTGTATGAATATATATAACACAGTACTTTCCTACAGCGCAGGACTGCAGCCTTGTGCTTACGCATTTGTGATGTTGTGTGATAATGACATACTGTATATAGAAACACTGATGTATATTTTAGGTGACCATTAATTCTTGTCAGTACATTCAGCAGTACACTTTAAACATAATAAATTGCTAGGTAATTGTGACATTAAAAAAGTGGGTCAAAAAATATAATTAAGCCAATTGCTAAAAAGTTTAATTTCTGTTTACATGCAGCTAGGTATCTGAAAACATTACATTCAGTTTGCACATACTGCAAGTATATTCTTTATAAGTATGTATTTTCTGCATTAAGCATTTTTTTTTTTAAAAACTAGGACATTATTTTTTAAGAAAGAAATGATTTGATGACAATGAAATATATTGTTCAGTGTACTTCTTTTTCACACAGAACTGGCCTATATTTTCCCATTGCAAAACTGCAAAAAGTTTATGATCAGTTCGACAGTGTTTGAAAAAAATCAAGAAGAAAAGTTGTACATGGTCATGCAAATCTTGCAACAGTAACACTCTTTTTTTGACAATAACAAATGTCTTTGATTACATGTATTTGATATTTTCCCACCAAGCAATGTATCACTTAATATACATCTACACAGATAAATGATATTGCTTGACCTCTTTGTTTTAATCCAAAAAAAAAGCTCAGAATAACATATACATTCCTGAATATAGAAAAAGTCTTAACGTCCAACCTAAATGTGCCAAATGCAAATTTGATCTTACCAACTATATGACATTCCACAAACAGGAAAAGAACAGGAAGACAAACACACCTTGTGGCTCTTTTTCTCCATCACCTGCTCCCACTGAGTCATGAGGCCGAGCCACTTTGACTCTCGATGTCTCACTAACTCAGGACACGGACCTTCACTGTAAACACACACACACACACACACACACACACACACACACACACACACACACA
>CAIGQZ010000690.1:11372009-11407716 GCA_903798205.1 Danio tinwini
TCCTGGAAGGCCGGTGTCCTGCAAAGTTTAGTTCCAACCCCAATCAGATGTAACTGTGCTAGCTAATCAAGCTCTTATTAGGCTTTCTAGAAACATCCATGCAGGTGTGATTAGGCACGTTGGAGCTAAAATCTGCAGGACACTGGCCCTCCAGGACCAAGTTTGGACATCCCTGATTATATATGTGAAATCCAAACATGAACTTGTGTTTAATCTGTGTAATTAGCATATATTTGCCTAAATCAGATTTCTATATGGGTTTACGTGTTCTTTACTGCTAATATACAACTAGCTGACTTGTACAGCCTGTCATCATTTCAAAACTCAACTCAAAAAAAGACTCAAAACTGTTGCACTTCAAAGAGGAAGGCATATGTTAATTCATGTAGTCATGTTACAAACAGTGGTCGGCCGACTGCAAGTTATCCATTCCACAAATCTATATTGGCAAAATAGTCGGCGATTATGCAAAAATACAGAGAGATTACTGCGATTACAGCACCCATAATCAAAGTCTCTATGAACAGAATACGAGCCACTCTTTTTCCAGTGAGGAGAGGTGCTGGGACGTCCAGTCTCTGGCTCTCCTGCTGTATACCGCAGTGACTCGGCATTGGGCATGAGGTTAATCTGGGCTCTCCGTTTGGACAGAGTCAGGAGTGTTTGCATCACTGATCTGCCAGGCAGTTGTGCGGTGTGCACTCCTCCTGTTCCTCCAGCTCGGGACACGGCGAGCCACTGTTGGCAGGTTTCAGCAGGATGTAACGGGTGCGATGGCGTAGGCCGCCTCGAGAGCACGGCCCAAAACACAGACCCCAGGACGACCACATTGACACCTCGCAGTCCAGCGGTGTTTCTGAAACACACGCACGATTCGTGATGAATACTAAAGCAATCTGGCAAGAGGAAAACAGGCAACTGCTCCATCGGGCCAGCTCAGATGTCCCAGATAATTAAGGAAATGTGTATTTCACAGTAGGTCTACTGTATAAGCAATCATTTTGAAGACTCAGTTACTAGCAACATGCAACGCAAACTGGAATACTTAGAGTGGGCTGCACCGATACGGACGAATCCAAAGGGTGGATTGAATTAAGGTTTATCTAATAATTCTGTTGCACCAAACTTTACGAAATGCATTCAAAATAGGTGTACAGTTTCACATGTCAGGTCCGCTTGAGAATTATTATGTTATGGAAAAGACATAAGACTTTTTTAGTAATGAAAAGTATATTTTGAGCATGATTTTATTTGAATTTCAAGGGCACCTATGATGAAAATCAACTTTTGTAAGCTGTTTAAACAAAAGTGTGTGCGAGTATAGTGTGTCCACTGTCATATTGGAGTGATATAAACACAAGTCTCTTGTTTAAAATTTCCTTAAAATAGGACCAAAATCCTAGTGATTTTGAGGCTCACCGCAACATGATGTAGGAGTGTTGTTTTTCCCACCTACTGAATTGATTGACAGGTGCCATGTTTCTATATACAATAACATGTATACACATGTCCACAGAACAGTTTTTTTTGCAAATAAACTGGGATTAAATATCTGTTCCAACTCTCTGTGATTCTTATAAGTTTTGCATGTTCGTAATAAAGACATCACAATCACTTAGTAATTCTTAACGGCTATAATCATCATGGCCGAGTGGTGTCAGTAAACGTGCGCATGTGTGTGTGTATTGCAAATGGCATTTGTGTGAGACTCATCATTTCAGAAAGGCTTGAATAAACTCCAGCACAAATACATGAAATAAACTTACTTGGTATTTTTGACTAATGAGCTGTATTTCAGCTTCATCTCTGTCACTGTGCTGTTTATCTGACGTAAGACATGATAAGAAGCAGATACGAACATGGGAACGGTGGGTGGGGAGAAGCTGATCATTTTTATTTAAAAATCTACTTTTCAAGCTGTTTGGACAGACATATGTGTAGGTATAGTGTATAGACCGTCATATACCGTTACAATGTAGACTCTGATGCTGTATACACTGTATACAATGTATACACTGATACTCTAATGACTCTAAAACACACCTTGATGTAAAAACAACATCAAAAAAACACATGAAAAATGCAAATTGATTTGATGTCAAATTGACTACCTTGATGTGAAACTGACATCTAACATTGGTGTAAAAATAAACCTCAAAAATAATTACAGGACTGTCTTGTAATCAATTTTTGACATTTGTTTTTTACGTGTTAATGTTAGATGTCAGTTTGATGTTATTTTGACATCAAGGTAGTTTACATACGTGGAATGCATAAAAAATCCTATTTAAATTCGAAATTGAGGCTTTTAACCCGGGTATGTCCAATTTTTTTGTATGAAGGGCCAAAAACCAAATATCATTAATAGCCGTGGGCCGAAGATAAATATACCAAAGTATTTTACATTAAAGTTAATTTCAGAATATTTAAAAATGAATAGAAAACATTACTTATGCAGTATAATTTTTTTTAATATAATTTAATAAAGTGATAATCACATTTGGAGTTCAATGCTGAATGCAGTAGTCAAGCAGAATCTACCTTTGCCTTGATTTGCTTACCAAAGTCACCTGTCCGTCGGGATTAATTTCAGTTAGCTTTTTGTAGCTTAACAATACAACAAACAAATAAAAGATTAAATTCGAAATGATAATCTCTAAACCATCCCTATCATTCTCACTCTAAGATGGGACGGTGGGCCTAATCAAAGGTTCCCATGTGCCAACTTTACCCCGAGTGCCCTAGTTTGGGCATTTCAGCTTTAAGATAATAAAACGTTTCTTATGTCATTGTTGGCTTTATTTTGATGGTCAAAAGAGCATCAATGTGTGAATTTCAAATGTACGTTGAGGTTTTGACATCAAAGCGATTTGCATTTTCTACAATTTTTTTTATGTTGTTTTGACATCAAGGTGCCCACTAGGGTGTAACAGAAACTATATGTCACTAGTAGTCTTTAGAGTATTAGTAGACTTTAGTCCCCAAACAGAATATGGTTGGCAAAATATGTCTACTAATATTTAAAGAATTATTTTACACGTATCTGCAAGATTCAACTACTTACACTCAAGAGAATTTCTAAAGCTGACCATCAAAATAAACTGACAAACTAAATTTTGTCCTGTTGCTCCTTACAATTTGCAACTTAGTTAGAAATTAAGGATTAGTTAGATTAGTTTAGGATTGGTTTAGCCAAAAATGTAAATTCTGTTATTAATTGCTCACCCTCATGTCGTTCCAATCCTGAGACCTTCATTCATTTTCAGAACACTAATTAAGATATTTTAGATGGAATCTGAGAGCTCTTTGACCCTCCATAGACAATAAAGTCTATAAAAGGAACCAAAAACATATTTAAAACAGTCCATGTGACTTCGGTGGTTCAACTGTAATAATATGAAGCTCCAAGAACATTTTTGTGCACCAAAAATAAAAACTGTAAAAATAACTTTGCTCACCTCTAATAACTTCTATATCAGGTCAGGGTGTGCATTTACTATGGGTTGATTTGTTTTTGGACTTTGAACATCTTTGGACTGTTGCTGTCTATGGAAGGTCAAAGAGCTATCTGATTTCATCTAAAATATCTTAATTTGTGTCCTGAAAATGAACAAAGGTCTCGGTATCGAAACAACAAAAGGGTGAGTGATTAATTATCGAATTGTCACTCTAGGGTGAGCTAATTTAAATTGTATTGAATTGTAAAAATTTATGAAACGTGTTCAATCAAAATTGAATCTTTTTTTAAACCAACAAATCCTTATAAGCCATAGGAGCTTTGTTTAATTTAATCCTTACTGCTGCAACCCACCCTAAATCTCTTTAAAACTTAAATCCAGCATGTTAGTTAGTGGAACAATGCACATAAAGGTTTTGTGGAAGCAATTTTAAAAAGTGTTCACCGCATGTGGTGTGCATTAGGGTTCATCAAGTCTAAACAGTTTACTTGTCCCCCCCAAAAAATGCAACAGTGCACAATACTGCGGTAAACCAAAACATCTATGACTTAAGCCCCCACTACTCCAACTCAAAACTAGCTATGTGTAAAAAGACTTTGTATAATAATTTTAATTTGCACTAGTAAATATTACAATTCATTAAACAACTATTTTGAAGAAGCAAAACTAAAATAATATTAAACGATATGTAAAACATGCACTAATATTTGTTTTATACTTTTACATGACAACAACTCACTAAAATCTGAAAAGGTTTTATATTTTAGACATTATGCAGCCCTGTGTTTGGTCAATTCACTTGGTCCCACTTTATATTAAGTGTCCTTAAATAACTGTATACTTACATCAAAATATAAACACAGTGTACTTAATGTGTTCATAATGTGTTGCACTCCACTTCTGGTGCTGTTGAGGTGGTATATAGGGACAGGTTTGGGTGGATTAAGGTGTACAGGATGGTCAACGATATAATTATAAATGTAATTACAACAAATAATTACAGATGTAATTACATGCAGGTATTTAATCAAGCATAAGTACAATGTAAAAACATGTATTTACACAATAAGTACATTGTACTAAATAATAAATTTAGTGTATGTACATATTAGTTAAGGGCACTTAATATAACCCTCAAGGGCCATCATTTTCACAAAATCACATTTTTGTATTTTAAATGGAAATAATAATAATAACAATAATAATAATAATAATAATAATAATAATAATAAATGATGATAATGATAATGAAACTACTACTAATACTACTATCTATTACTATCTAAAACATTTGTACTTTCAGTGCCCCAAAACCATTGTCATGTAGTTTAAATGAAAGAACAAAACTCAATTAGGAAAGATAGATAGATAGATAAATAAACAAACAAAAGCAAAAGTTTATGGAAGACCAAGGTCAAAGGTCACATAACTCATATGTGTTAAACATGCATGGGGATGTACCTGAAAACCTGTGAGGTTTGCTTGCGTCGGGCAGGATGTGATTGGACAGCCGGTTCTGTTGACGGACAGGCGAACGGGCCTGTCGTTTCACCCATATGGTTGCCAGAGGCGGGAGTTCAGTTAGCCGAGGGTAATAAAAGGAATTTGCTGGGTGGTTTGGCTTTTGAGAGGTGATCTGTATCAGCATAAAACAACATGATAAAACACTGAGCTGTGATTTGAAGTAAAAATAAGAAGTGCAGCTTAATGACTTTCCTCACAAAAATCTATCATACACTAAAAACTGACTTTTGCTGCTTGTTCAAATTACTTGAAATGACACAATTATTTTTTGGGGCAACTTATTTGTTTCATGTTCTATCCACTTAAATTTAAGTTAACTTAATCGATTTGTGTTAAAGTAATTGTGTGGAACCCAGCATTTTTTACAGTGCATGCTGAAGTTTTTTTGGAACTTTTTGGTCCCAATTACCTTGACATTTTATAGAGGAGAGCAGCAGGAACATTCTTCAGAATTTCTCTTTATGTGTTCCATATTACAGGCAAAAAAAATGAAATTCGTATCTATAATCTCTATTTTTAGTTATTATTCACCCTTTACTTGTTCATAACCTAATTGAATTTCTTTATTCTGTTGAACACAAATGAAAATATTTTGACAAATGCTGGCAACCGGCATTGTCTTTAATTTTCTTCAATAATATTTTTTCCCCTACAATGGAAGTCAATGGGTCCCAGCAACCAGAATTCTTCAGAACATCTTTTGTGTTTAACAGATAAAAGAATAATAAATAAATAATGAGATGGTTTTCATTTTTGCATGAACTATCCCTTTAAAATATGCCTCTTGAGCAGCCAATCAGCATAGAAATATTCCTAAAGGATCGTCACACATTTAAAATAAAACTTTTAAAGGACCGAGGTGGAAATTTTGTTTTAATGGTTAATACGCTTCAGAAAGACCAGATTTTTCTGGAACAAAAATGATTTGCAACATAAACAAATGTCACTGTTGAGCAGCAGCAAACAGCTGAATGATGGAAAACTCATCTCACCATGGTGATGTTTTCAGGAGGTGTAGTTGGGAAGTTTGGAGAGGAGAAAGTGAATCCGCTGTCTGTGCCCGCATCAAATGGGTGCAAGTCAAAGGTCACTTCCTGTTTCCACTTCCCTCCTTCACAGAGGTTTAGACTGTCAACCCCCACAAACCAGTCAGGACTGGGGATCAGTTTCACTATCAGAGAGAGCTGAGGGAGAAAACACACTCGCTTTAAAACACAAACACAGACACGACCAACTAGTTTTTAAGTCACATTCTTTGAAGCCATATCCAGTATTGTCACTTCTTCCAGTACTATACTTCTCAATATTGAGTTTTTGAGACTTTAAAGTCTGTGTGAATTCAAAATATACAATGTTTCTTTTGCTAGCACATATTGTTATTCAATATTCAAAAATATTCACAAAGGTGGCAACATTAAAGCTCCAAAGATAAAATGTATTAATTTAAAAAGCTGTCACAAAGCGTGTGATGTTTCGAGCAGAGCACAGCGGCTCTTCTTCATGTTGCCGCCTTTATGAATAGTTTTGCACTTTTTGTTGTTTGGCTGAGCACCCTTTCAGATTGATATGCGTGCTATTGTGCATTGTTTACTTTTTAGGTGAACAATTAATCCACTTTAGGTAAAGTGAAATCCACTAAAAAAAAGTTTGTTTTGGTAATCAGAGTCTGACCACATGCTTCCTTGTTTGTGTGGTGGTCCATCTCTGTCCGCTTGTTAAGTGGTGACGTATGGAAAACCAGGTCCAAGTCGCTACTCATTTGAATTTAGAAAGAATTAATTTATGAGTATATATTCATTTATGGTGACTTTTTAGTCATATCACACATTAAAGTGAATTTTATATGGAATATAAAAGTCCACAGTCTCTGGACTTGATGCATCACAGACAACAATATTTTAACAATTTATAAAAAATTTATCACTTTCTGGACATCGGATATTAGAAATGGATATATATATTGCCATCGTGATTTTTGAAAGTATTACATTGCTTTGTAAGCGTTTATTATTACCATGTGTTGAGTTTCCCCATACAATTTGATAGAGTGTTGGAGCCAGAAGTCGCTACGCGTGACGTCTCAATCCCAATTCTACCCCTTAGCCCTTCCCCTTACCCCTACCCCTCGTTTTGCACGTTCACGTAAAGGGGTATGGGTGTTCCAATTCTTTTTTAGCTTAAAGGCGTAGGGCTAAGAGGGAATAGCTAGATACCCCTTCAAACTGATATTTTTCAGGACCACACTCAAAACTAAGGGGTAAGAAAATTTCCCAGAATATACCAGCTACAACAGCAGCATGGCTGCACACGGAAGTCAGGAGATGCACAAATTAGTATTGTTTGTCATTATTATGAATTTATACAACAAAGAAAGCATATAACTAATACATTCATAATAGAATTAGTGTTTTATGGTCATGCTGTTTAATAAAATTTACAGCAAATTTTCATATCTATAATCCCTAATAATAACTCCTGTATAGTAGTCCCACAACATTTTGTCGATGACACTCGAATACCCTGTCAGAAAAGTCTAATGGCTGGGAATGAGCTTTTTTACAGTCTCTGCTATAATGTTATTGCTGTTTTCGTGTGTTGACATAGATAAATATGGCCTCGGTGTAAATGCACAGTATAGTTACTATTTTATTGTCACATTTTATTGTTATAATAATATAATTTATGCCAGTGATTTCCTGAAGATAAATACCAAAAAACAATACAACTGGAATAACTACAGCTGTTGCGTTCATCGATTTCATATGAAGTAAGAGATCGCAATGACATATGATGACGTGTGCAGGTACTGTAGCGGTATCCCATTTCTTAGGAGTAAATTTTGAAGTCCTTCCCCTTCAAACTCTGTTTCAAGGGCCAAGGGGAAGGGGTACAAAAATAGAATTGGGATTGGGCCTAATTCTTGCAATTCCACCTTTTTTCACAATTTTTAAGTAGAAAAGAACTGACTAAAATTATTAAATCATGTGTATATCTCTAAATTTCAACTTTTAATAACTTTGACTCATTTTTTAGCAACTACTAGTTTAAATATTACAATTCTTATTTTTCGTCTCAAATCTCGCAATAGTTTTTTTTCTCAGAATAGTGCTGCATTTCTTGACAGTTGTGAGTTTGTAGGTTATCATCACAATTCTGTCTATTTATTGTAATTCTGACTGGAGATAGATCCTGTACATTTTTTTTCCTCTTGGAATTGCGAATTTAAGATTTTTGCAATTTAGATTAGAGTCAAAATCGTAAAATATAAAGTTGCAATACTGAAAAGACATTAACTCGCAAATCAGAGAAGAAAAAAAACGTCTTGGGATCGGTTTGATTATCAGAGACGGCTGTGAGAGAAAACACAACATGATCAGTCGCTCTTGCTTAAAAACAAATACACAGACATTATCAATGCTCATTTACCTTTGGCAATGCACTTTCTTTTTTCGGCATGCTCTGCTAACATAATTGGCTTCATAAGTCACATCTGAAACTTTCCTTTGTAGCCATTTCCAGTATTTTCCACTCCTTCCTGTGTATGTTAGGTTAAACCATCTGTTTTTTCCCCTCTCTAAATGGTGATGAATGTTTCCTTTCTGACTATGAGCTCATTCAGGAAGAGCCCTTCGGTCGAGCCACCTCACGACACTGAGAAAAGACTCAGTCAAACAAGTGACATCGGCTATTTCAAGCCTGATGCTCAGCCAAAGGCGATCAGACAGACAATAAAGGTTGACAGATTCTGTCTGTTGAGTTCATATAAGGTGTTTCGCTCAAACCGACCTACAAAAGAAAAAGCAGGATAGACTTTCATATTCTCTGAATAAAACGTAATTGCGAAACACCACCAAGGCCACACATCGCTGTGTGGTTATTAAAGTCTTGATTTATTAGCGCATTGATATCTGGTTACTTGTTTTGTTCCTAGAGTGTTCTGGGTAGTTGCTTACTGGCTCAGTTTGAATACTTAAAAGAAGAGCAAAGAGAGATTTTGTGATATCCATCACTGATCTCTTCAGGAAAAAATGACCAAAGCAATGGCCTATAAATTTTATACTAAAAAACTGGGGCAACCTTTAACAAACTAATACAAAAAAACTGTAAGTAACATCCCATTAAACTTTTTAAAACAATTTTAATAGTATTTTTTTGTCACAATACTCCAATAATCTGTTTTGCTAATACTTCAATATTTTTTCAAGTGTAGTACCTGTTACACTTTATGAAAACCAAAGGACTTATTTATAGGTAGTTGCGACTATCAAATCTTTCATTTTATTTCCACACAATTTTTGAAGTTATCTCAATTGTGCCTTTTTGGAATTTTGAGGTATTTGGAGGAAGTTGAAAAGCATAAACTCATTTTAATTTTATTCATTTTCTTTTTGGCTTAGTCCCTTCATTAATCCGGGGTCACCACAGCAGAATGAACAACCAACTTATCCAGCATTTGTTCCACGCAGCGGATGCCCTTCCAGCCGCAACCCATCTCTGGGAAACATCCATGCACACTCATACACTACAGACAATTTAGCCTACCCAATTTACCTGTACCACATGTCTTTGAACTGTGTGGGAAACCGGAGCACCCGGAGGAAAACCACGCGAACACAGGGAGATGCAAACTCCACACAGAAATGCCAACTGACCCAGCCGAGGCTCGAACCAGCGACCTTCTTGCTGTGAGGCGACAGCACTACCTATTGCGCCACTGCATCACTCATTTCAATTTCAGCGAAAGAGATTTCAGTAATTTTCCTTCGGCTTAGAAGGGACTGTGCAAACTTCACACAGAAATGCCTGCTGGCCCAGCCAGGAATTGAACCAGCAACCTTCTTGCTGTGTGGTAAAAATTCTAACCACTGAGCCACCGTGCCACCAAAATAAAAAAATAATATGTCAAATGAGATTATGTGTCACAATTTTTACTTTTTTCATCAGATCTCTCACAAATGTGAGGCTGTGGGCGTTATCATGAATCTGATACATTTATTTCCTAATAGTTGTTATCTTGCAATTTTTGCTTTTCTTCTTAAAATTATGAGTTTAAATCTCATAGCTCTGACTTTTCATCTTTTTGGCATATAAACTAAGAACTGTAATTCTGAATTTATATCTTGTGATTCTCCCTTCACTTCTTAAAATTGTTTATATCTGCCTTTTTTCATTATAATAGTAACTTTGTTTTCTAGCAATTGTGAGTATAATTATTCAGACCTAATTTGTTTGCAATTTCTATCTCACAATATCAAAAGTTTAAAACTGCAAGTTCAAATCTCACAATTCTGACTTTTCCTACCAGACTTGTGGCTTTATTTCTCACAATTGTGAGTTTATAGACTGTTTCCACAATTTTGACTATCGTATTCATGTAATTTTTATTATTAAAATACTCAAAAGAGAAATTGCAAGAAAATCCCACAATTATGACCTTTTCCTCCCTGTAATGTGGCTTTAATTCTAGCAGTTATTTGCTTTTTTTATGGTTCTGAGGTTATTTATTGCCATTTCTGAATTTTTATCTGGTGATTTGGTTTTCACAAAACTGTAAGTTTATATACTTTTAAGTTTATGACTTTTTTCTCTGAATTTCAACATTATTTCTCACAATTGCTTTTAGATCTTCTAGTTATAATGACTTTTCATATTCTGAACTTTATTCATTCAATCATTTTCCTATAGCTTAGTCCTTTTATTCATCAGGGGTCACCACAGCGGAATGAACCACCAACTTTTCCAGCATATGTTTTTCACAGCGGATGCCTTTCCAGCTGTAACCCATCACTGGAAAACACCCATACACTCTCACATTCACATACATACACTACGGCCAATTTAGTTCATTTAATTCACCTGTAGCGCCTATCTTTGGACTGTGGGGGAAACTGGAGGAAACCCACAACCACAACTGACCCAGCCGGGACTTGAACCAGTGACCTTCTTGCTGTGAGGCAACAGTGCTAAGCACTGAGCCACCGTGCTGTTTTTGTTGTAAGATATGAAGTTGAAATTCTGCAAATAAACATCCAAATTGTGAGAAAGAACTTAATTTGTGGGAAATTAAGAACTACAAGACAAAAATAAATGTTGCACTTACATTCTTAAATATATTTTTAAGACAGAAACTAGCTTAGATACTCCCCAGAGTTTTAGAACTGCAATTCATTCATTCATTTATTTTCCTTCAGCTTAGTCCCTTATTTATCAGGGGTTGCCACAATGGAATGAACCACCAACTATTACAGCATATGTTTTACACAGCGGATGGCCCTCCAGCCACAACCCAGTACTGGGAAACACCTACACACTCATTCACTACCGCCAATTTAGTAAATCTAATTCACCTATAGTGCATATCTGTGGGGGAAACCGGAGCACCCGGAGGAAACCCACACCAACACGAGGAGACCATGCAAACTACACACAGAAATACCAACTGGCCCAGCCAGGACAAATGGACATGAGTAAAATAACAAGATAAAATCTAAATCTATAGATTATTTTATATTTTAAAACTAAATAAAGACGTCCAACAAGGAAATAATTTAGTATTTTCTCCTAAACAGCTGCTGTTTCAATAATCAATAAAGGATTATGTAAGAAATAATCAGTGAACAAAGATGAATTTTAAAATGAATCATAATACTAGAAGGGCCTTTACAAAGTTAAAGACTGAAAACAACTTTACTCTTTTCAAAGCAAATGAAAGAGCAAAGTTTTCCTTCAGGACATCAGTCTTCACTTTAGTGTGAAAGAATTCCCTAAAGCAAACATCAGAAGCAGAAGCAGATATATTTGTCGTCCGCACTCTTCATCCATATTTGGGCCACAAATTTGGTACCTTGTGATAACATCCAGTCTACAGCTGACTTTTCTCCAAGCCGGATTTACTCTCATCTCTTCTCATTCTGCGGCTTTTCCAGGAATACCTTCTGCTATATCAATTTCAGTGGCGTAAGAGGCGTGCGGTGCCTCATCCTCTGCTGTCTGTTCCGGCCCGGCACTAATAGAGCTCAATCTCTCTTCAGGGCACAGAGTCGCACTAACACATAAGTGCCAAACCAATGCCCTGATTTGCCAGAACAGTGCGTCGGGAAAAATAAAACACAACTCATCTATTTCTCTGTCTGTCTGTCTGTCTGCTTTTGCGCTGTGGTTTCTTGCATGGCTCGCACTTCGCAGAAATGTCTGGATCATATTAAACGCAAAAGAACCTGGAGTAATTTTGGCCTGCGTTTTACTGTTTCTGATTTACTTATTTTCCTGTTGATTTGAGGGCATTGGTCATGCATGAGCGGGAATATGAAATTTTACACCATGTGTGTGTTTCAAATAATTACACATTTAAATGTTCGGTGAAGCCAAACAGCGCATTATCTTGAAAAATTATGATGATGATGATGATGAAAAATGCTGCGCTGACGTGCATTAGTCTTTATTTACAAATGTAAGAAAGCATGTCTGAGTCAAGTATTTCTTAATGATATGATTATGATTCCTTCATAATAGAAAAACAGATGTATGTCATACTATTTTTTTTACTTTTTTTTTAAAGTAGTGAAGCTCAAACAGATGCAAATGCAAAAAACACACTACAACAACAGATAGAAGTAAATTACTTAATTAGATTTTAATGTCAGGGTGGCGCAGTGGGTAGTACGTTTGCCTCACAGCAAAAAGGTCGCTGGTTCAGGCCTCGGCTGGGTCAGTTGGCATTTCTGTGTGGAGTTTGCATGTTCTCCTCGTGTTCGTGTGGGTTTCCTCCAAGTGCTCCGGTTTTCCCCCACAGTCCAAAGACATGTGGTACAGGTAAATTGTGTATGCTAAGATTGACGGTAGTGTATGAGTGTGGATGTTTCCCAGTGATGGGTTGCAGCTGGAAGGGCATCCGCTGCTTAAAACATATGCTGGATAAGTTGGCGGTTTATTCCGCTGTGTCGACCCCATAATAATAAAGGGACTAATCCAAAAAGAAAATGAATGAATGAATGATTCTAATGATTTTGTAAATCAAATGAAGTGTTTAAATTAGTTTATCAAGATAACTCAGTTGTTTAATGTTAGGATTAAATTAATAGATTTTTTTTTGCAGGAAACACGGTGGCTCAGTGGCTAGCACTGTCACCTAACAGCAAGAAGGTCACTGATTCAAGTCTCGGCTGGGTCAGTTGGCATTTATGTGTGGAGTTCCATGTTCTCCCCGTGTACATGTGGGTTTCCTCTGGGTGCTTTGGTTTCCCCCACAATCCAAAGACATGCACTATAGGTGAATTGAATTAACTAAATTGTCCGTAGTGTATGTGTGTGAATGGGTGTGTATGGATGTTTCCCAGTATCGCTGAGTAAAACATGTGCTGGATAATTTGGCGATTCATTCAGCTGTGGTGACCCCTGATGAATAAAGGGACTAAGCCAAAGGAAAATGAATGAATGAATAAATGAAGTTGCTTGCGTAAACACCATATTAATTCAAAACTCAAAAAAACTGCTAAGTCACAACTCAGTTGGCTTAAGCTTGAATTGAATTTACAGTATTTTTGTCTGCACTCAGAAATAAAGGTACAAAAGCTGTTCACAATTGTATGTAAAGGGGCCATTTTTGTACCTTAAAATGTACTTTTTAGGTACTAATACATACATTTAAGGCAGGGGTTATCAAACTTTTCAGCCCACTACACCTAAAATAACAATGCCAGTGACTTGCGACTATTGTTATTTTCTAAGGTGGTTATAAAAATATAAACCTTGCACACATTGATGTGTCTTCAATATAAAATAATCATCCCAGAGGTCGCAAAAACATCGTCAGGCATTTTGTTTTGTTTTTTATGTTTATTATTAGCATGTCAACAATGCTCCTATTAACTACTATTTTGTTTTTCAGTAGGCTATGGATAAAATATGGTCATTCTAATAGTTTAATAAAATAAATTTGGTTTTTGGAAATTGACAAGCAACCTCATTGTCCCCGACCCCCACTTTGGGAACCACTGATTTAAGGAATGAATGTAAACCCTTTTACTTTTATTTGAGTAAAGTAAACTAAATTTGTTCAATTAATTGAAACTCAAATTTTCATTCATGACAATTTGGGTTTTAATTAATGTGAGTAATTTAAAATTCAGGTAACGTGAGTCATTTAAATTCTCCAGTTCAAGTGCTAGATTTTACAATCATGGGTAAAACAATTTGTCTAGATAAAGTTTAAATCATTAATCAAACCGTTTTCAATACACAAATGATATGTTATCTCTAAAAATAATGTTTTGTCTTGAAAATATATACAAAGACTTATTTTAAAAATCTTATTTTGACTGTCTCTACCTCCTGAATCACACATTTAGCTTTAATTATGATGAAATCATATCATGAGTCTAATCTCCATCTTGTTTGTGTCGTAGTCTACTAAGAGAAATAAACATTAGATGAAATATCAATTTTCTGTATTATTTTAAATTTCGGTGATAAAAATACATTGTGTCGTTATTCTTCTCTAATTCATTTGTGCAAAATGTTTAGGATACACCAATAATAGACTCTTACATGGTTGCCCACTGAAGCTAAGCAGGGCTGTGCCCGGTCAATACCTGGATAGGAGCTAGGTTGCTGGAAGTTGTGTTAGTGAAACCAGCAGGGGGTGCTCAACCAGCAGTCTGTGTGGGTCCTAACGCCCCAGTATATTGATGGGGACTCCCCTCATCGTCTTTCGGATAAGACATTAAACTGAGGTCCTGATGCTCTGTGGTAGTTAAAAATCAGAGGATGTTCTTCAAAAAAAAAAAGAGTAGGCATTTAGCCCTGGCATCCTGGACAAATTTGCCCACTGGCCTCTGTCCATCATGGCCTCCTAATTATCCCCATATCATAATTGCCCTCATCACACTCTGTCTCCTCTCCACTAATCAGCTGGTGTATGGTCTAGCGCAATATGGCTGCCGTCCCGTCATCCAGGTGGATGCTGCACACTGGTGGTGGATAGGGAGATTCCCCCAATGTGTAAAGTGCTTTGAGTGTCCAGAAAGTGCTATATAAATGTAGTTATTATTATTATTATTACATCTGTTGAGTAAGAAAGAAGCAAGTATGAGTATAAAAAATGTTGATTCAGGTTTTATTACTTATTCAATCCTTATCCCCTTATTTAATACATGACAAAAAGTAAAATCCAACTGATTTCATTATGTCTTAATTCATACATCATATACTTCCCTCAGAAGTAACTTCAATTTATTTACTATTAAATACTATTCTGTAAGCATTTATTTCATCAGTACAAAATGAATAGACCCTGACAGCTTACGCACATCCACAAGAGACTGCAGTGTCTCATCCTAAGGCCACATTCATGCTCTTAGCTGTAACTCACTGCCCTGTGGCTCTAAAAACAGCACACATCCCGCCATGCTGTGGTCAAATGCCAGCAGGAGTGAATGCCAAGCGCATCTGAGGGTAGTTGCTGCTTTTAATAAGCCTCTTTTGTACTCCAGACGTCAGCTATAAAGATACAGTATGTAGGTCACCAGCAGCATCAACGCTGCCTTCAGACCCCATAACCAGCTGACTCACGGCTAACAGAAAATAAATATTCCAGAAAAGGAGAAGGAAAGGATCCAGCCTCTCCATATCTGCAGATCTGGTGGGTGTAGGAAACGCAGCACAGGAGCCGGAAGGGAGGGAGCGAGGGCTGTCCTGGATGTGGGTTTTAGAGACCTGCGCTCTGGTCAAGTCTGTCTTTATGCTGTACTCAAGTATATTGTATAATTAAAGCAGGCATGCCATTTCCTGTTTTCTAACTATTTGTTATAGATCTTGTTATGAGCAATTTATATGTCCTTTTTTAAATATCTGACTGTGTAAGGTTTATTTTACCCTCTATTTTTTGTTTTAGGAAGAAAAACATTTCCCTCTAATTTTTGTAGAGTTTAGTTCTAACTCTGCTTCAACACATTTGCCTGTAGGTTTCAAACAAGCATGAGGGACTCAATTAGTTTAATCAGGTTTGTTTATTCAGGGTTAAAGATTAACTGTGCAGAACTGTGGTTTTTGCAAGTTAAATTAGCATCTTTGAATAGAAACATAGCTAATGTGACTCTTCAAGCTCGCTGTCAGAAGGAATGAGCCTAACTGCTCAATCTTGTTCTTTACCTCCATAAAATGTTTCAATATCAATTTCCTGCGAGTAATAGTATACAGTAAAGCAAAAAAATATATATTATGGTACTAACTGTACAAGATATTTAAATTTAAATATGTTAATAAAGTGATATCTATCTTATGTTCTGCTAGTAGTGTGCTCAAGCAGGCTATGGTCACAAAAATGGCTTTTTTTGCCCCCAGAAGAAAGGTCAAACCCACACCCACCTCAAATTTTATTGGTCACCAACTTATTATTAGACTTTTTTGTTTTACTTTATTTTTTTATTTTTAAAGGGAGGTTTTGTGGGCCAAAAACTGGTTTGTTGTCTGAGGGCAACAGCCATAGAGGGTTGCAAGATTGTAACTGGAACATGCATTCTCTCAGGTGACCTATACTTCCTTACTTTACACTTGATTTTTCTTTTGTTTTCTCATATCAGATTGCTGAGAGATAGTCATCCTCATGGGTGAAAGAATTTAAGGCCCAGGTGATAATCTGTTTTTATAAAACATGAAGCTTTTAAGAAATACTCAGTAAATGCGAATGGACAAGTTTAACACATGCCCAGTGGCATTAAGTAAAGTAATTCTGTACAATCATTCACCATAACTTTTATGTACTTGCATCAGATAATAAGTACAATGTACTTATTGTATTGAAGCTGTATTGCACAAAGCTTCTGCTGCTACTGACTTGGATATCAGGCCACTATTTGCTATTTCTGTGTAAAATATTGTGAAAAATCTGCAGATTTATGTGGAAGGCTTTTGAGAGTATTGTAACAAAAAACCTAATACGTTAAATAAAAAAAAATTAACTTTTATTTAATGTTTACATTAAATAAAATCCAATTAGATCCATTTATTTGGTAAACAAAGCAAGTCTCACATATAATTTCTCTACCATATATCTACTAAAAGACAGAAATTATTATTTTAACTTTATTGTAAGTAAATCATATGAACATTTTCATATTTGTCAGTAATTTTACTAAAATTAATAAAAAAATTGAATAAATATAAATTTACACACATTTATACACAACTAAATAAATAAACTCAATGATGAGCTAAAAATCTGCTGATTTCTGTGTGCGCAGATTCCAGGTGAAATGAATAAGCTAAATTGGCCGTAGAGTATGTGTGTGAATGTGAGAGTGCATGGGTGTTTTCCAATACTGGGCATCCCTAATAAATAAAGGGACTAAGCCGAAGGAAACTAAATGAATGAATGTCCGTATGTCTACAGACACTTCTAATGATGATAATGACATCACGAGAAAAGAGAACCGACTGCCGTTACTGATTGCAGAATATGGGCTTTTTTTGATATATTGACACTTACAGTGTAGTTCTCTTGGGTTATTTGATCTGGACCAATAAAGGAAAATATTTACTAGTTCACTTGGAAGAATGTAACGATACAAAATATATAAAAATAAAAACCAGACCAGGAAAAAATATAATAAATAAACATCACACTAAAGAGGAAACCCAGTTACCTACTAGTTCACTTTTCACTGTGAACAAGGCAAAATCACTTAAATGAATTTTGAAATATGAGATTCAAATAAGGTGTATAACTGATTTTTTAAAAATGACATTAACAGTAACACCAGTGATTAAAGTTAGCAAATATTTTTGCATTAAACACATGATAAATCTCACATGCTGTCGATTAAGTCTAATTAAAAGTGTTATTCTTGAATGGAGTTTTGGTTAAATGCATGAAGTAAGATCAGTGGTTAACAAGACACTCAATATTTTACTCTACCTCAAAAATACTTCAGTAACATCCTCTTATAATTTTTTTTTTTGGAAAGTCTGTACTTGTCTTGAAACAAGAGGTTATCAGGAACATTAAATATCATTAGATTTGCAACAATATAATCCATTTGAAAATGTGTACAATGTTGCACAGTTTATGTAGTATTTTTATTTTATTTTATTTAACTTTAATTCTTAAAATGACCAACCCTCATTGTTGACATTTCTGTAATATTATTTAATTTGATTTGTTTAATTAATTGAATGTAAGAGTCATAATGAAGAAAGTTTATAACCTTAATTGTATGTAAATGTTTTGGAGAAAATTATAATAAATCACACTAAAGAGGAAAACCATCTACCTACCTGCTCACTTTCACACACAACTGCAAACTATTCCGACTCCAACTTTCACCAACTCAATGTTTTAGTGCTTTTTAGTTGAACGAACTAGTGTGATTCAAACTCAATATAAGAACACATTGATCAATTTTTGTGTAGGGACTGTAGTCTTCTCACCAGTGGACTCCTGGGGGTCAGGAGTACTTCTGTGGAGCTGTGACCGATGCCAGAAGGGATTCCAGCCGTACGGTACATGGACCCCACCGATCGCCTCTTCCTCGCCTCCTTCGCATCCTTTACCAGATCCACTGTGAGTCCCTGCTCTGCGAAGCTCTTCATGCCATCGCTTGCTGGTGCCCCCTCCTGCCACAGCCGGTACTGCTCATTATGGGTCACGACTGCACACAAGTAAAAACAGCCAATGACTGAATGACAAACACATTGAAACTGCTCATGTTTTCAAGCCTCGTGACTTCTCAGGCCTGCTGAACATTACCCACCACTCCATGAAGTTTTATTGCCCATCAGATTTCACCAAACACAAAAACCAGCTCTGCCACCTTGCGCGCGCGTGTGCGTGTGCTCAACACACCTCGAGCTGTTCAAAATAAAGCCATGCAGAAGCCCCAATGCCAAGTGAATAAACACCTAAAAACAAAACCATCAGTGAGGAAAACCAGACTTACTATGTCACTTGTGTGCACCTAAAGTTCAGGGGTGACTGTTATGTAATATATTGAAGTTTTTCTGTCCTAAGAGAAATATTAGAAGACAGCAAAAGGACAGTGTTAAGGTTTTATGTAACTTTTGTTTGAATTTGTTTTTTTAAATGAACTGTCATTGAAATGACATTCAGCATGCATTACATAATTGCACTTAAAAATCAAATATATTTCCTATGCAGTGATGTAATGGTTATACTACAGGGAGTGCAGAATTATTAGGCAAATGAGTATTTTGACCACATCATCCTCTTTATGCATGTTGTCTTACTCCAAGCTGTATAGGCTCGAAAGCCTACTACCAATTAAGCACATTAGATGATGTGCATCTCTGTAATGAGAAGGGGTGTGGTCTAATGACATCAACACCCTATATCAGGTGTGCATAATTATTAGGCAACTTCCTTTCCTTTGGCAAAATGGGTCAAAAGAAGAACTTGACAGGCTCCGAAAAGTCAAAAATAGTGCGATATCTTGCAGAGGGATGCAGCACTCTTAAAATTGCCAAGCTTCTGAAGCGTGATCATCGAACAATCAAGCGTTTCATTCAAAATATTCAACAGGGTCGCAAGAAGCGTGTGGAAAAACCAAGGCGCAAAGTAATGAACTGAGAAAAGTCAAGTGTGCAGCTGCCAAGATGCCACTTGCCACCAGTTTTGCCATATTTCAGAGCTGCAACATCACTGGAGTGCCCAAAAGCACAAGGTGTGCAATACTCAGAGACATGGCCAAGGTAAGAAAGGCTAAAAAACGACCACCACTGAACAAGACACACAAGCACAAACGTCAGGACTGGTCCAAGAAATATCTCAAGACTGATTTTTCTAGTGTTTTATGGACTGATGAAATGAGAGTGAGTCTTGATGGGCCAGATGGATGGGCCTGTGGCTGGATTGGTAAAGGGCAGAGAGCTCCAGTCCGACTCAGATGCCAGCAAGGTGGAGGTGGAGTTGTGGTTTGGGCTGGTATCATCAAAGATGAGCTTGTGGGGCCTTTTCGGGTTGAGGATGGAGTCAAGCTCAACTCCCAGTCCTACTGCCAGTTTCTGGAAGACACCTTCTTCAAGCAGTGGTACAGGAAGAAGTCTGCATCCTTCAAGAAAAACATGATTTTCATGCAGGACAATGCTCCATCACACGCGTCCAAGTACTCCACAGCGTGGCTGGCAAGAAAGGGTCTAAAAGAAGAAAAACTAATGACATGGCCTTTTTGTTCACCTGATCTGAACCCCATAGAGAACCTGTGGTCCATCATCAAATGTGAGATTTACAAGGAGGGATAACAGTACACCTCTCCGAACAGTGTCTGGGAGGCTGTGGTTGCTGCTGCACGCCTTTACATGAAAGTGTCTGTAAAAATTTTGAATTTAATTGAAGTCACATGGCTTTTTACCAGCTGAACATCCATGCAAATCAACTTTAAATACAATTTTCAAGAAAAATTATTGCAAACCCGAGAAGTAAAACAATACAAAACTGTGGTGAAAGAAATATTTTAGGTTCCCCTAGCTGTGCCTACTTGTGTTTAGATTTTGTGATGCATAAATACTACTGAATAAATGACCCCATGTTGCATACTTATGTATCAACAGGAAAGCAAGAATATGGGTTGTAGTTTACAGTTATGATTTTAATTCTATGTGTTTTGGTAGAACGCCGCCAATTATGAAAACTTTGATTTGGTGCTTCTTTTTTCCACAGCACATTACAATAATGATGTGTTATAGTACGACTAAATAAGACTAAAAGTTGGTGTTTTCGTCAACATTTGAACACATTTGACCATGTAAGTGAAAACATCAAAAATATTTTTGATTGGCTCCAGAAGTGGTCAAAAGTGGACAAGCTCAAATTATTTCCCTCCCAGTTTACACTTATACGTAGTATCATTTATGTGTGGTCTAATTAACATAAATGCATCTTGCATCTTAAAGGATTAGTTTACCAACATTTTTTTTTATTCTGTTATTATTACTTACCATCATGTCGTTCCAATCCTGAGACTTTCATTCATCTTCAGGAGACAAATGAAGATATTTTAAATTAAATCCAAGGGGTCTCTCATCAGAGAAAGGGCCATAAAATGTTTAAACATTACCAAAACAGTCAATGTGACTTCAGCAGGTAAACTATAATCAAATGAAGCTTCAAGAACACATTTCTAAGCCATTTGCAGTGGTGTAAAGTAACTAATTACAAATACTCAAATTACTGTAATTAAGTAGTTTTTCTCAGGAATTGTAGTTTACCAAGTAGTTTTAAAAATGTGTACTTTTACTTTTCCTTGAGTACTTTTTTAGTACAGTATTTGTACTTTTACTCCACTACTTTCTTTCAACCTGCAGCCACTAAATTATTTTTTTTCTCTATGGGGATTAGAAAAATCAGTCCTGAGATTCCTGTCCAATCAAATTGCACATACCGTAGAAGATCTCAAGACATGTGCACTTTATAATTGCAGCAAACTGTTTGGAAGTATTAAAAGTGTCCATGAAGATGTTCAAAATCGCAATGACCCAGAGACTGTTTAGATGCATGTCACTGACGAGAAGATGACAGATGTTTACAGTATGATGACCAAAATGGCCTTAAACACCCAGCAGACACAGGACGTCAACATGACCTCTAATTGACGATAAACCCTAACGTCATGGGGACTTTTTAAAAATGGAAATCGGGTTGACGTCAGAACTCAACATCAGGCCAACATCAATATCCAATGTCCAAAAAACCAACCAAATATCAACGTCTAATGATGTTATAGCTTGACATTGTTTGAACATTTCCCCTATGACATCTATCAGACGTTGGATTTTGGTTGCCGTACCTGACGAATAAATGTCAGTATTTGATGTCATACATGACATTGGTTTCAGATGTTGGCTCAACGCTGGATTTTGGTCATTTTCTAACAACCTAAAATCAATTAAATATCAACGTCATTTGACGACATTATTGCACATCAAAATAACGTTGTCCTTAGCTGCTGGCTTGACAATTAATGTTAGTCACCTGACATTACAACCTAAATCTAACCTAATATTAATGTCTCATGATGTTGTGTGCCTTCTGGGTAATAACTAAATGCACTACAGAATGTTACGTTTACACACACATGCACAAATTACATGTAAACATATCAGCTTTTGACAGCATAATACTCACTACTCACTACTCTTGAGTACTTTTGAAAGGGCTACTTTTTACTTCTACTTTGAGTAATATTTACAACAGATACTTTCTACTTGCACTACATTTTTAGGCAAGTAATGGTACTTTTACTTGAGTATGATTTTTTAGTACTCTTTCCACCACTGGCCATTTGTAACTTTGTTTGCTTTTGTACTCCATGTCAGATCAGGGTGCGTGTGTTTACTGCAGGCAATATGGGTGTTGTGCTGCAGACACAATTAGCAATTCATCAAACTGCCAATAGAAAATGCACACCCTGACAACCAAGACAAAGGTAAACCAAGTTGTTTTACTGTTTCTTTGCCACACAAACATGTTCTTGGAGAGTCATATTACAGTTGAACAACTGAAGTTACATAGCATGATTTCACAATGTTATTTAGTTCCTTTCCTGCACTTTCAACATCTCAGGACCATTGCTGTCTATGGAGGATGAGGTCTCAGGGTATTGGGAGGACACAAGGGTGAGTAATTAAAGAGCCCCTATTATGGGTTTTTGAAATTGACCTTCCATGTAGTGTGTAAAACAGCTCTAAGTGAAGTGAAATATCCAGCTAAAGCTTAAATCTGAAAGTGGACAGTTTTTAAAACTATTGATTCATCAAAAAAAGAGTCGACTCATAGTGGTTTAAATGAATCGTCTTAATAACTAATCTTTAGCCGTTTCGGCGTGATGTCGATATGAAACATAATGGTTGCACAGACCCACAAAATTTAAACTTGCGGCCCTGCCCACTAACACAGCAGGAAAGACAAACAGATCCTGAAATCATGAGTCATGAAGGCTGTGCTTACCTGGATATTATTGGAAATGTGAGGGAAAGAAGTGCTTTAGCATCTACATGCTTACAATGAACTTTTAGTACACAGCTCATGGATTAGTTTTTTCCTCTATTGAAAAGTTCATTCCAGCTCATGTGAGAGTATGTATGCTGCGGGAGTGAGAACAGCGCCTACTAGGGTCACAGAATAGGATGGTCACATAATTTGGTGTAACACGTGCAAAATAAGGACAAATTATTAGGTACAAGTCAAACAAAGGCACGCTGGACTTTGGGCTGATGCACAGCACTGGAATGGAGATAGGAGCCTGCAAAAATAGTGATTGTTGGGCAAAGCAGAGTACAGGTAAGCCCTGAGAACATAACATTTCATGCAAGAGGTGCCACAGCAATGGTTGCAAATAGAAATGATCTACAGCTGAGAAGGGAGAAAAGCTGCAAAATGAAAGATAATTAATTAAATCAGACCTGGCCCATGACACATTTCATAAGTGTAAGTAAATAGCTGCCTCCTTGTTTTCTCTAGCTTGTAAAGTATGTATTTAATTGTGTTGTTACTTGTAACCGCTTGTACATATCTCGTCTAATGCCTCGTTGAAAACGCGGCTGGGCATTTTACTGTCTCGCTAAACGCTGACCAATTGCAACAGGCTGTCATCGGTCCAATCAGCACAAATTAGCTTCATGCTAAGCAGGGGCTTGGGAACAAATGAATCGCTGAACAAGTCATATGGGAGTTGCCGGGATAATTAGGTAAAAATAAATGCATATTATAATACCATGGAAGTGTTTTTTTGACCTTGCATGCATATCAGCCTGTTGTT
Source organism: Danio tinwini (assembly GCA_903798205.1). Lineage (NCBI taxonomy): Eukaryota > Metazoa > Chordata > Actinopteri > Cypriniformes > Danionidae > Danio > Danio tinwini. The sequence goes on from CAIGQZ010000690.1 coordinate 11,395,759, forward strand.
GGAGACCCATAAAAGGGGCTCTTTAGGGGCTCTTTAATAATATATTTAGGTTTACTAACACTTTAATACAATATAGAACTGGGGCTTTAAAGAAAGTCCACTCATTAGCTTCGTAAATGTGGACATTGTAAATTGGCACTATAAAAGAAGCTCTGTAACAGAACACAGAACAACATAAAGATGGGTAAACACAAGCCTTGATTTTCATTTATGAGTTACTTACTACTCCTAATAGAGAATGTGCCTAGTTTGAAAATTCACTAATTAGCTATTCATGCTTTAACAGAGGTTAAGAGCTAAGATGATGGTTCTGAAATGGTTTCAGCCTCTCTTAAGCGTCCCACTGTTTTCTTCATAGCTACAAACCATTATGGTCTGGCAGGCCTTTAGCCGAGAGCGAGAGTGAAGGAGAACGAGAGAAAAAGATACAAGTGAGAATGACAGGAAGGCAGGGAGCACGTTTGGCATGCTGACATGTCTAGTCTCTCCAAGCTGCATGTCTGGCCCAAATGTGGACAGAAAAATTGAAGAGCCCTGACCTCAATCAGCTTAACCACAACCGTCTTCCATGCTTTTATCTCTCCGTGTACGTCTTTCCCCAACTTTTCTCATCCTTCATCCAGGGAGTTCATATGTACGGCACAACCTTTTGATTAGATACAAAAATGTGCGGTTTCTCAACATAATTGCGATACAACAGTGATAAATGGATAAAGCGAGGGCCGGAAAGCCATCCAGGAGGCAGCAGAAACCGCACAGACATCATCTCAGCGATCCAAAGCCACAGCCTGAACTTTCAGGATCTCGAGGTTGTAAATGTTTTGGCTGAAGCCGTCCACGTCTGCTGCTGCTCTTGGCTCGCGTGCCATGGCATGTGACGACTGGCATACCGGTGACACCCAGAGAGCTCATTCTCAGAATATGTGAGCCATCGCATTAAAGTCAATGGCAATTGCAGGCCGCGTGCATTGCGTATTTATAGAGGGGGCATAAAAGAAAAGGGTGAACCTGCAGGACAGCCCATGTCATCTGGCAACGGTTATTACTTCTCAACCTCCCTCTCATTCTGCTTTTCTCATCAGACCGCCCCACTCCAGTGGTGTGCCAGGTAATGTGTGTATATGTTTGAGGGGTCATCGGGGCACATCTTAGGGTTAACAGGCCAGATGTTGAGTATTTAGTGTCCAGATGTATAGTAAGGTGGGTAAGTCTGAACAGCCTCATCTAGAGCTGGGCTTTGTTCAATTTAATAAAAATTCTGAGAATCTACATTTTTGTATTTCTGATTTCATTGAGTGTCTCTGATTAACATAGATCCAAAATGTATTAGTATTTTAGTTTTATTTTAGTATTTAGTAGTTTTAGTTTTCCTTACCTTGCTCGATTTTCAACATAGGCTCGTTCTGAAAACATAGCTCTATATACGTTTCTGGAGTTCGTGAATTATGTAACCAGAGCTATTTATGTATTATATTATGTATTTATGAATTATGTAAACGAACGCTACGAGATGGTATGACGCCATTCCTTTTCTCAGTAACTAGTTGACCGCTTACCTGCATGTGGACGGCTTTTCCGCTGTTACCAGTTTGTCCGGTAGCTCAAAACGTACGTCGGCGGACTTGAGATGCAGAGTGAAGTTGACCGCGATGATGGGGTTCTAGTCCAGAAAAGAACGATTCCAGAAATCAGGTAAGATAAAAACAGAAGCCAAAAAAAAAACCAAGTAACAAGTCTTTTTCTGCATTCTTTTTCAAAACACTGGGTTTAGGGAAGGGGGTGAGCGCTGATCAATCAGTGCTTTTGAAAACACTATTGGTTGGGTTTAGGGAAGGAGGAGAGTGGGTCAGTCGATTAGTCAGTCAGTCATTCGACAGTGGCCTCTGGTGGATTGACGTGAGAACAGCAGACACAAATGGCACTCGCAAGAGAAATTTGATATCTCAAAAAGCAAGCGGCCTCTGGTGGATTCACGAAAAAAAAACTGCAAAAAAACGTAGCTCCTGGGACGTACTTTGCTCTCTCCAGTAATGTATAAAGGGGAACGTATTCAGAATGAGCCTGGGTTGTCAATTTCACAATGAAGAGTTTAACATTATGAATGCAGGTGGTGAACCCTTAATAATAACAACACCTTTAAAAAAAGAGTTATGGAAGCATTTCAGAATTCTTATGGTGGCTTTGTTTGTTAAATCGTTTCATTCCATTATATACTGTTATATAACAGGGCCAGATATGTGCCTAAACCTCTAGTCCAAGAACGGTAGTGATTTTGCCTGTGTACCTGCGTGGATGAGTACCTGATTGTTCGTAAAAACATTCGGCACCATAGTGGAAAATCTGCAAGATAATTTCTTAAAATATAAAATAACTTAATCCTGTTTAAACAATGTATCTGACTTTTCTGATGTGCACAATTTTCAGCTGTTATTCTCAAAGAAGAATATCTGACCACTGTTTTGTAGGCTATATATCTTTACATAATTACTGAGGTGTTTTTTAATGTTTAGTACAGTCAAGCCCAAACCTAGCAAGCATTTTTTGTTTAAAAGATGTTTAATACACGTCTAAACATAGTTGTCTTGGCTAAAACAAGGCTAAACCTGGGCTGTTAGTAAAAATCTAATAGACATCCAAGAATAGGCCAAAACTAGACTAGTCATATAAATAAACAGACATGAATGACTACACATATAAAGTCTGTCTAATCTGTCTATTTGACGACTAGTCTAGTTATGGGCGATTCTTAGATGTCTCTTAGATTGATCTAATCAAATCGAATTTTGGAATTTGGGCCTCTGAATCAATTCCCAGCCCTAGCCTCACCCCTAACAGAGCAGAGCACACATGGAGCCAACCTCAGAGATTGAGATGTTGGCATCTATACCAGCTTACGTCAACCAGACACTTCATCTAGCAAAGCTAGCAGGACTCTTACCCATGAGTTTGGACCACTGCGCAGGTGGCCGGAATAACGGATACTGTTTAGGGAAGGTCTGTGGACTCCAGTGGCCGGTGAACACCACAATGTAAGAGGCGGGTCCTCGAGCGCTGCACTCCGTCCCATTAGTGGAGTTCACCAGGGCTGCACAGGACAAGGTAAATCTGAGCAGCACAACAAGCAGCTGCTGCAGCCAACCGGGAACCAAGATCTCTGATGACATCATCTGCATCAGGTTGGAAAAAAGAGCAGGAAAAGTCATTAGCTAAATACAGAGCAGTTATCTTCAGGGAAAAAATGCAGTTTGATCCCATTCTTATTGTTTATATTAGGATAAAGTGTAATCAAACACATTTCCCTAATCGTAACTCTGTTCCAGTCCTGCAGCAAATATATGAATTGCAGAAGGAAATTACAATACTTTGGCTTCTCACAACTAAATCCTCATGTAATGTTGAGGGAATAGTCTGAGATTTGCAGCTGGCTCTGGATGAGAGTGCATTCAAAGACGCTCACAAACTGATATTGCAAAGTTATCCTGCTTCTGGAGTGCCAACATCCTGCAGATTTTAGCACCAATCAGTTCCAAAAGACTAGTTCTGCATCCCGATTCGCCTACATGTACCATACCCAAAAAGCATGTACTCTTTGCACAGAAAAATATAAAATTTTGAGTGTGTAGCAGAACAGTATAAGCATACTTTAGGACAAGGGTTCTTAAACTTGGTCCTGGAGGGCCAGTGTCCTGCATATTTTAGCAGGATGACCTGCAAGGATGTTTCTAAAAAGCCTAGTAAGAGCTTGATTAGCTAGCTCAAGTGTGTCTGATTGGGGTTGGAACTAAACTTTGCAAGACACCAGCCCTCCAGGACTAAGTTTGAGAAACCCTGCTTTAGGACATACTACTTCCTCGTTACCCACAAACTTTGCAATTAAAGCTCATTCTGAATCTGATTTTTATTAATGGACCATTCAGTTGGTTACTTGTGTCTTCAGTCAATCGGCCTGTCAAATCCTCCACATTTCTTTTAAATATTTGATTACCATACCGACCATGTTGGAGATTCAATCAAAAAATAATAATAATAATCTGTCAACTTCTCCTAGAAGTCAATAGCTGTATTTTTCCCCCAAGACTCTTTAGAATATCTTGTTTGGTGTTTAACAGAAGATAGAAATTCATAAAAACCACTTGAGATTGAGTAAGTGGTGAAGAAATGTGTTGCGAATATACTAGACATTAAACTTTTTAAGGATCTGCACTCTGAATTTCAGGTACTCGTAGAGCATCAGATAAAAAGCATCAGTCTATAAAATGCACCATTTATATCATGGCCTTTGCTTTGCCATAATCGCAGCATTAGCATTACACTTTTTGGCCAAAAGTTGTAGGATTGCCTTCAAGGGGCTTTGGACAAGTTTGTACACCTCTACTTTTCACTGTACTTAAAAAAAGTCAAGTCTTGTTGCTCCAAACCTGAATGATTTCCATTCTGTGGGGAAACCCAAATTCTATTGAGCACTTCTTTGCATGCAATGCAACTAAATTTAATCTAGAACATTTCATTTCCAAAAAGAGGCGTTATACCATGGTAAAAGTAGTTTAGACTGGCTGTATTTCAAAACATTCTGAGATGAAAGTTAAAAACTGAAATGTATCCCTTCTGCTGTAGCTGGAATTTCATTAGCATTAGCATTCAGTATTGTCTTACAATGTGTAAGTCAGCAAGACACTAGGTGTTATTGACGTTAAACCCTGTTAGACATGTTTTTGACATGCTATGATCAAAAGTGCACATACTTGACTGTTTTGGGGGTTTTAGTGTGTAATAAAACTGTTTTTTTGCACACAAGCAATCCGTCAACGCCAAAGGGAATGAAATTTCAAATGGAAAACACTTGCCTCAAACACCTTGTTTATAGTCTTGACATAATTTTCTTGACTTCTCTGTGAATAATGCCCATAACACACTTTTACTGGGTGCTTTGGCCCTCCCTTAAACAAAAGTCATCTAGACTGTTTTGCTCGACTAAGGCAAAAAATTGTATGTACTTTAAAAATCTACACGCTTTTGGATTACTTGTGAGGTCACACAAACCCAAACTTACTTGTCCAACACAAGCTGAAAAAATGAAAGAAACAAATGGTGGTCAGCATACAGTGTGCATAAAGTCAATGCCAATGCCCTAGTTAAATTATTAAGGTAGTCAAAAAACTTCACAAAGTCGATGTGTGCAAACTAGAGTGACAACTGATGTTTACATAAACAACAGATTGTGCAAAGATGTCAAAAAGTACCCTGTTTGTGCAGCTCAAACATGAAAGAATACAAAGGTATTTATTAGAGTTATAACTCATAACAAAAGCTGGTTCAAGAAAGAAACCCTGTAGGCCAGTTGAGGTATTTCAAGTTGACACAATGCACGAATCCATCGCCCGTGTACAGAGCAAAATTAAATATATTTTGAAAGGCTGTGTGTTCAACTCTGCACATCCAATTGTGAGCAAATGAAAAGTATACTTTGGGCCTATGTAGTTGATTAATCACAAAAGCTGACAAATAAGAACATGAAATGAACCACCAACTATTCCAGCATATGTTTTAAGCAGTGGATGTCCTTTCAGCTGCAACCCAGTAGTTGGAAACACCCATACAGTCTCGCATTCACAAACACACTCATACACTACAATCCATGTTTTTTGATTGTGGCGGAAACTGGAGCACTCAGAGAAAACCCACGCAAACACGGGGAGAACATGCAAACTCCACACAGAAATGCCAACTGGCCCAGTCGGGACTTGAACCAGCAACCCTCTTGCTGTGAGGCGATAGTGCTAACCACTGAGCCACTATAACGCCCAGAGATTTTTTTTTTATAAATTTTTTTTAGTTTACATGGTAAAAATAGCAATTGTTTGTACCTTGTAACCCAAACATTTACATTCTTAGGCCCCAGAATTGTTTACTGTATTAATGAACAGCTAAAATGCATGTTTTAGGCAGTGTGAAAGAGGTGCTGCATCAATCTTAGAAAGCCCCTATTTTGGGTTTTTGAAAATGACCTTCCATGCAGTAAATCAGCACTAAGTGAATGAAAACATCCAGCTGAGGTTGAAATCTAAAAGTGCACCATGTTTAAAACTATTGATTCTTTAATGAAATAGTCAACTCAGAGTCGAATAAATTAATCATGTTGGGTTCAAATCTTTTGCTTGAACGCATCGATGTCAATATGGTACATCACCAAATATGTATTACCGGATCTGGTAAAACAGGGCGCGTTTCCCTTCAGACACTAGCAGAGCGAGGGGGATCACGGGACTGATCCTGACACAAAGATGTCGATCACTGACAGATGAATATTCGGCTGCAAGGAACAAATGATTAAAGTTCATTTTAACAACAATAACACAGTATAGCCAAGTGCTGTGCTTGTTCCTGTCATTTTTCTGATGATTGATACAATAACCTACCCTGGAGCACGGTATTCGCCAGCAGTTTGCTGTTAAAGAAAGGAGCAGCACAGACTACTATGTATGGACTTAGTCAGAATTTGACAGGGACTTTGTCAGTAACTGTTACAGTTCATATGGACCAGTTTCTTCTTCCTGCGGATCATAACATGTAAGTGTAATTAAAATTGTTGCCTCGTTTTCTGTAGCTCTGTAGCTAAATATGTATTTAATAGTGTGTTATAACTTGTAATTGCCCTGCGTGGCTTATAATCACTTATCTACTAAAGATCAGTGTTCACTGTATCTTTCAGGTTAAATCTTTATGGGGCTATTCATATATCGCGTCCAAAACAATGTTGAAAACACAACGCGTCCTTCTTCCTTTACCGATTTAAATGCGTTTCTGAACTCGTGATCTTCTGCCCTTTCCCTGTGCTATGGCAACCATCAGCTTTTCTTTTTTCATGCAAATGTATTGTAGCAGACTACCAAATGAAAACAATAAACCTGTGAATGAGCATAATTTAGGCACATTCACAATTCATGGACATGCATAAGTTTTATGCCTCTTTTTCAAGCCCTGTTTTCCATTCATCTTCCTTATATTAATATGTTGTATGACAGTCGGTCTGCCATTTTGATTTATTTGAGGGCAACATGAGGGCGAGTACATTTTAGTTTGAACCACCCTTTTAAAGCAAGGCAGCAATTCACTTTTACAAAACCTTCGACTTACTTCATGCTTTAAATAAACCACAATTAACAGCTGCTAAAGGCATGTGTGATGAACTCAACATCACCGCAGCACAGATATACCCAGTCACATCCCAGCCAGGCCATTCTTATTGCAGCAACCCTAGGCTTGCAGTTTATTCCCGACTAAATTAAAATAACACAACAGCAAGGGTTGTGTGACTGAGTTATTTTCATGCCTGCGATTGTGTGCTGAGTACATTACGCAAGACCAGCTTAGACGCGCGGGCTGAAGATTTAAAGCATGACTGCATGCAATACTGGGATCTGCGCTCTGTCTGCCACTGTCTTTTAATAAAGAGACAAAGTGACACGGGCCAGGAGTTCATCACCGCAGGATCAGACTGTTGCCCCGTCCGCTGGATCCCCGTAGTTTTTAACAAGCCACGATCAGATATCAGACCTGCAGATCAAAGACACAGGCTTACAGAGACCTGGTATTTTTATGCTCGCCTGTTAAAGTTTGAAGCCATTATTGTAGGTTTAGGTTGGATCGGTAGTTCATATAAATATATTTGAGAGGGCGACTCTGGTGTTATTGAGAAAAAGCAGCGCACTGGGTTATAACAGTGGCTCATGATGAGCAGATATATATTAAGATCCATGAGCGGAGAGGTCTTGAGTCACCAGAAATGACCTCATGTCTAATGGACATAGTTCCTGAGTGAGAGAGCAGCTCAGCGCTTCTTGTTTTAAAGCCGGCTAGACCGCAGGTTCAATGGGACATGGATAAAATCTTACGAGCGAGGACTGAGCGTGCACTCCTTTGCGGTTTCCTTTCTTTTTCTTGCAGAACTCACAGTCACTTTCTGCAATGTTTGACAGATCGGGTTTCGGCATCTTTTGGAAAATCTGAAGTGTTGCTGAACTTTCACACATGCAGACTTTTCCTATTGGATTTTTTTTTTCACTTTGAAGCAAACGGTGTGTGAACAGAAATTAGCCCTGGCAATTTGTGAAGCTACATTGCTGGAAAAGTGCACTATTGAGGGCTACTTGTGAGCAAAAAGCATATGATTTATAAATTCAGAAAACTGCTCAAGTGTTTCCTACATTATTTGCATAGCAGCACGGTGGCACAGTGGGTAGCACAATCGCCTCACAGCAAGAAGGTCGCTGGTTCAAGCCCTGGCTGGGTCAGTAGGCATTTCTGTGTGGAGTTTGCATGTTCTCCTCGTGTTCACGTTGGTTTCCTCCCACAAGTCCAAAAACATGTGGTATAGGTGAATTGTATAAACTAAATTGGCTGTAGTGTATGAATGACTGTGTATGGATGTTTCCCAGTGATGGGTTGCTGCTGGAAGGGCATCCGATGCGTAAAACATATGCTGGATAAGTTGGGAGTTCATTCCGCTGTGGCAACCCCAGGTTAATAAAGGGACTAAGCTGAAAAGAAAATGAATGAATGAATGAATATATTTGCATCTGGTGGCACGGTGGCTCAGTGATAAGCACTGTCACTTTACAACAAGAAGGTCGCTGGTTCAAGTCCCAGTTGGGTCAGTTGGCATTTCTATGAGGAGTTTGCGTGTTCTTCCCATGTTCGCGTGGGGGTTTCCTCCGGCTGCTTTAGTTTCCCCCACAATTTAATTAACTAAATTGGCCATAGTGTATGTGTGTGAATGAGTGTGTATAGGTGTTTCCCAGTACTATTTTCAGGTTGTGGCTGGAAGGACATCCACTGCTTAAAGCATGTATCGGAATAGTTGGTGGTTCATTCCGCTGTGGTGACCCATGATAAATAAGTGATTAAGTCGAAGGAAAATTAATGAATGAATGAATATATTTGCATCTGAAGATTTCAACTGCAATAAATGTCTAAAGGCAGAAGTATTTCTATGCACCAAATTTTTATTCCTATTTTTTTTATGAAGGCTTTTACAAAGGAGTTTGTTAATATATGAAAAGTTAAGATGCAAAAACTTCCAAAGTGCCATCTAAATTTTCCATTGAAAATTTTTCTCAACCTTCTTTAAGTTGAGTTATTTCCCTTAAAAGACCATGAAAGGGAATTATTCTTTGCCATAAAAGTGATATTACTAAACATACATTCAAGAGCCTGATAAAAATGCTCATTTTAGAAGAAAATTTCAGACGCCATTTAGAGGTGTTTGCATCTAAACTCTTCATATTGTTAATTTTTTTACAGCTGATTTGTAAAACATTATGGACACTTACATTTAGTCAAATCTCATTTTGCTAAATAGGCTGCTTCAGCACAAGCAGCTTCACCATATTAATTATGAAATAAGTGCTATTTTCAGAACTATACTATAAACTTTACTGATATACTAAATTTTAAAGCATCTCTTCAGTGTGAATGTTCTTAATTTCAGATGTCTGACCTTGAGGGATTCAGAAAACGAGAAAAAAGATTTCTTCCCAACAGAAGGTGGAGCCTCAGAAGCAATCCCATTTTGGCCAGCTGTTTGACCACATGAAACTGATTTACAAAACTGATTGAAATTGTCACATCAGTTTGCTGTTTGATTTTGTACTATGGACCTTTTTTTTTGTTTGTTTTACAAACCACACACATTTAGCCTTAAAGGGACAGTTCACCCAACAATGCAACTGTACTTACCTTTTACTCTGCCTCATGTGGTTCATTCCATTAAACTCAAAAATAAGATATTTTGAAGAATGCTGAAAACTGGTAGCCACTAACATCCATAGTAAAAAAAAATAATAATACTATGAGAGTCAACATCTACTGCTTTCCAACTTTCTTCAAAATATTACTTCTGTTCATCATAAGAAAACCAATTGTGTTTGAAACAAGTGGTGGGTCAGAAAACAATGACTAGACTAGTAAAGGTCAAGTGGTTTAACCAAGTTAAAACTATAAGTGTACATTTTAATCCATAATATTATATATAATTTCTTTTAACTATTAGTTTTTTGCACCACGTGACATTTGGCACCTGCCTGACATCTTTTCTTGTCATAACATCAAATTAACTTTGTTTGTTATAAGAAACATAATGAGCTTGACTTGAAGGGTACACTGAAAAAAATTATTCAAAGACGATTCCTTGAATTTACTTTTTTCAAGTTAAGTGGTTGTAAACTATTTATTTGCGCTGAATTTAAACAAACTAAAGTTTAATTTAGTTTATTTAAATTCAACACAAATTGTTTGCAACAATTTTGCTGACATCCTTTTTCATTGTAGTCTCTGACATCATGTTCTGTTATGTTTTTTTTCCATGCACAACAAGAAAATCATGATTATCTACACTAAAAAATATATTCAAAGATGATTCCTTGGATTTACTAAAAAAAGAAAGTTAAGTGGCTGTAAACTATTTATTTGAGCTGAATTTAAACAAACAACAAATTAAGTTGAACATTACTAAATGGAACTTGTTTGTTTAAATTCAACACATATAAATTGTTTGCAACAATTTTGCAGACATCATTTTTTCAGTCTATATTTTGCAAATACATTACATAAAATCTCTTCATCTGGAAAGTTAGATAAACTGTCAACAGTTCTGGAAACAGTTTGAGATTGTTGATTTCTGGCGTCATTGTTTTTAAAGCCATTTCCACTTATTGACAATCACAGACTTTTAACATTTTCTCCCTGATGAGTAAACAGGACTAAAATGGCTTCTGAAAGTGCGAAAAGCAGATGTGGCATTCACCAGAAAAGGTAAATATGCAGTTTTAACAGATTTTGTGTGTGAAAGTAACTACAGAATGAAAACATCAAATCACACGTGCTACAATTGCTCAATAAAGCTTGTTCCCAAAACAAAAACAACAAAAACGTGTTTGTTCATGTGAGACCTTTGAAGAAACAATGCCCTGTCTATCCAGCACAGTCAGCAATCCCCAAAATCATCCGCTGACAAATAAAACTTTCTAAATATTTTGATCTCCTATCTGTGCTGACATTTTGCACACGTACAAATGCAAAATCCCACATTTTCCACATTATCTCTGGGGCTCGCTCTGCAAAATGAAATTAAATCAGTTAAAAGTGTCCTGAGCTGGGATGGGTTTCTGCAGCGCTGCACTTGCCAGTGGTTGCAGATGCTGCTGAACACCGACCTAAAGCAAAGCTTCCTCTGTTTGCCCTCCCCACACACTCACATATTCTCAAACATCCAACAGACACAGCAAACCCCTGCTCCCAGCACGAACGAGACACAATAAAACCAGGGGAGACGGAAAAAACAGCCAAAGAAAAGAGCTTGCGGCTTTTTTGCCACTTAAGCTTAAACTTACAGGGAGAGCAATTATGAAGCCACAGCGCTCGCGCACTGCAGAAAGAGGTCAGAAATGATGCAGCTCAGTCGCATGCAAATGCAAAACCACACCGGCAGACTAAGACAGAGGGAGAAATGAATGAGAAGAGGGGGAAAATGGTTAAATAACTTAAGAGAAGCACATGTGTTAAAACACTTAAGCACTGCAGCATTGTTCCTCAAAGAGACGTCAACCCTGCTGAAGAGGACTGTAGGAAGCTTGTGATAAATAGAGGCACAGCAGGAAAGGGGAGAAGCAGAAAAGCAACCCTTGTCTTAACCTTTGCCACAGGAACCGGCATGACAGACTGAGAGACACTCACACACAAACTCTAAAGAAGTGCTTACTCTTACCTGTCTGTGATGGTAGACAGCAGGACAGGGCTGGTGGAGATCTGCACTACTGATCAAGACACCTCACTTTCATGCTCTCTTTCCCCTCCTCTCTTTTTTTCTCCATTCTCTCCTCCCATTCGACATCCCCACCTTTCCATGCTAGGGTACGTACACACACACACACACACACGCACACGCACACGCACACGCACACA
>CAIGQZ010000690.1:11412716-11427477 GCA_903798205.1 Danio tinwini
ATATATATATATTTTGATCAAGTAAATCTGATCAAAAGAGATCTTGAGAAGATGAAACTGCATGAATGGATCAGGATAGCGGGAGACAGAAGCAAAGTGATCTCAAGTCAACCAGAAAACATAACAGAAGAGGTAACTGTGGGCTATTCTTGAAGAGAAGAGCCCACAGACTGAGTGAGTCATTTCAAGAGTTTGCCCTTAGCTGATGATTGATTCTAAAGCGTGTTTGGCATGCTGTCCTGGGAGAGAGCCCTGAGCTCATTAAATCCTCGAGCCTGGGACTCACTTCCGTTGCAGGGCGAGGAGGTGTGAGCTCAGGTCTATCTCGAGAACTCTCTGCTTGATAATGGTGAATGTAAATTATTAATAACTATGGAGAGAAAATTGCAGAATGAATCGCTCGTCTATGGTGTCGATTTGGTTTGGTCAATTTACTTATGTTACATGTTTTTGGTCTGTGGGAGGAAACCGGAGAACCCGGGGAAAACCCATGCAAACACGGGGAGAACATGCAAACTCCACACAGACATGTCAACTTGGCCAAGTAAAGACCTGAGTCAGTGATATTCTTGCTGTGAGGCAATGGTGCTAACCACTGGGCCTCCGTGCTGCCCTGTTAAGGAAAGGAGTAGGATTAGGGGTGAAAGGGGGGATTATTCAAGACAAAGATAGCCAAGGTAAGATACTCTGGTTATTTATAGTGATTTCGGAATCATCTGATGTGGATCATGCATTAGCTAATCATGGTTTCCGCTACATTCATTCTTCCATGGCGGGGCGCCGCACCAAAATTCATCCCGCCACGGCTACATAACAGCTTCTCATTCAAAAACATTCATTCGTTGTTGTTTTTTTTAATAGTGGGTTATAATCGCACCAAAACGTATCAAAAGGTAAGTGAATTATAACAGCGCAAACTTTGCTGTAATCGTAGTAGTGCTGTGCGTTATTTGTTTAACCCTTTAAATTTACATGCTGACTGACTGACAGACTGACTGACAGGTGCGTGATGCGAGGGGCCAGCAAACACGACGTAGTTTTCAGTTAAGATGAACACAGTTTCCATAATTATACTTTATAGCCTATGGCTTTGCATACAATGACTATTTTGCTGGAGTTTATAGCTGTTTCATTTTACGTCAGGACGCATTAATGCCACTCTGTAGGTCTATTGGACGCAATTATAAATGTTCCTAGCAAATCTAATAAATGTTGGAGACCTACTGTTACATCAACGCACTAAATCGCACTTCAGCAGCGTTTATTTGAGCGAGCACAAGAAAATCTGCACTTGAGTTTATTTGAGGGTGTGCAAGAAGTTTTGTGCACGAACAGAAGAAATTGGCACACAAGCAAAGAGATTGGCATACTCATATTACATGAATGCGATCTCGACTTGTAATACTGCGCTTATGACTTTTGTCATTGAAATAACGACATTATTGCCATAGGTAGTTAGTAGATCTGTGTCTACCAGTCCTGCCGCCACAGCTGGAAAAAATCCTGGAGGAAACACTGCTAATGCGGGACCAGCTGCTATCAATCATAAGCACGTGCTCCTCTCGAAATTAGTTTGTGAATAAACTTCACTTAATTTTTTGTTTTTCCCTAGGCACATAATTGTGAAGTGAACTTAATAGTGATTGTTTATACGATTTATGTTTGTAGCTGAGCAATTCCAGCGTTATGGATGTGACATTTGCAGTAAAATCTCAAAACACAAATTCATAGAGAGAGTTTATGTTTACGTTATATTAAAATGTCTGTTTATATTTTACAAAAGAACTGACCACAGAGTTATGGGATCAGAAAAAAAAATCAATCTGTAAACATTTTTATTTTATTTTAAATGAGTTAAATAATCATGCGTTATGGATGTGACAAAAAACGTCTGCGAGTTTACAGTATACAAACTTCTGTGAATTAAACTGCACAACCCAAAAGAAATAATGTTAATCAAAAGGATAAGAGTTGGCTAATGATAGAATAAAAATTATTGATTTTAATTTATTAGACATTTTTTGCATTTATGAGGGAAAAGCTTTGTTATTGGTGTGACAGATGTGAAATTGCCACTTGTGTGATTTTGGTAAATCAAATATAACTTTGAAAACATTAACAGACATTTTTGAGTATTTTTTAAGCACTGTTAAATACTTGTTTGCACAAAAAAACACAGAAGCTGTTTCGCTATTTTGGCGAAAACTTCATTTTTTTATGGCATGGTTGACATTTGCATGGAATTGCTCAGCTACATGTCTTCATTGTCCAACACTGACCTATATGGCACAAAATAATTAAAGACCGTTCAAAAATGTGATGCTCTTTTTTTGCGCTATCATTGTTTAATGACGTCATTTTCCGGGAAAACTAAAATTGTTTGGTGGACGTAGGACATTTATTCCCCGATTTTCTTGTTCGGGAATCATTCTTTTACAAATTAAGCACTAGATGTAACACATGAGAAGGAACGGTGGGCGGGGAGAAGCAGCTCATTTGAATTTAAAGCCAAAGGCTACAAAAACAGCTACAGTCTTCAGACACTAAAATGTGCAGATTCTACATAAATAAGCTAAAATAGGTGCCCTTTAATAGTTCTCAAACCAAAGCAAATTCCATTCTTTCTTTTGATATTTGGTGCCAGTTCATCAGGAAGTGACGATTTTGACTCATTGGATGGAAATGGTGCTTTATTCGCAAATCTTTTATGTGATATTCCAGTTTTGCAGATAAAACTTGATGGAAACGGCTGAGTAAAGATGTTGGAAGCTGACATGCCTTCCAGTATATATAAAGCTCAATCAATTTGACAATACTTCACTGGTACTCCAAGAAATACTTCAAACATTTCAAACTCTGGTTTTAATTTAGTGACCTATTTTCTTTTTGTTGAAATAATTGTGGTTACAAACCATTGTCAACGCACAGCTGTTACAACAGCCATCTTAATGTTTTGTTATCCACAAACATTGATTGATTTTGGGGCATTTTGGGTAAAGAGTGACGCAAGGTAAATGAGCTAATGGTAAGCCATCTAAAAACAATAAAACTATTTCAGCATCCAAAACAAATATTTCTGTTCAGTATTTCTGAACTGCAGCTGTCTACTCCTTTAACGGCTCATTTTTTCCTATCATTTCACCTTTGACAAATTGTCAGGGAGACCTATGAAGTCATTTTGCGGGATCCAGTGGAGATGAAACCATTGAAGCCATGTCAAATAAACAGGCAATGTCCAGCAGGGCAAACTGAGACGGTGATCTAGAAAAAACATTTACATGGGGACAAAGAGCAGCATAAACAGTCATTCACTGCTGACAGACTCTCATAAACAGCGGAATATAGTTTTACGTCTTGTCTGAGGGAAACTGAGGGTTTTAGACATAATATATGGTCACCTTCATGTCTGGAGGTTCAACGTTGCCGTATGATAAAACATCACGTCTGGGTCACTTGTCACACCTGCGTTACAGAATACTGAGTGCAACTTAAATTAGAAAAGCTTTCCACACTGTGCTAAAAGTAAAATGAAAATTACCCCATAATTTACTCACCCATTGCCTCAAGGCATCCTCAGCGTATATGACTTTCTTCTGTCAGATGAACACAGTGGGAGTAGTTTAACATTTTATGGGTCTTCCATGCTGTATATTGGTGTCGGTATAGTGGCTCATTTTTTGAAGCTTCCAAAAGCTCAGAAATCTGCCATGAAAATAACTAATATAACAAATGTCTGATGAAGCAGATTGAAGTGTTTTTGTTCTAAAAATATTTCACATTTTTTAATTATAAGCTGAAATCACAGGCATGCACTGGCTGCCAATAGCATATTCTAGACCAGAGATGGCCAAAGTAGAGGCCGCACACCAAGATTGGCCCATGGTAACCTTTGATTTAGCCCACCAACCCATCTGAGAGGAGAAGTATGATGGAGAGGGTTGGGACGAACGCCTTTAACACAGAGATTGTCATTTCTAATTTTATGTATCCTTTTTTGTTTGTTTTATTGCTGAGCTACAAAAAAAGCAAACTAAAATTAAATGTTTCAATTAAATATTGTAAATGAATCAGATTTTTTTTAATGTAAACACCGTTGCTTGACGAATAGAGAACTATGCAGAAGCAACCACCGGCAAACAAATCAAGACAAAAACTAGTGTAATTCTGTTATAAATTAGATTGTTTTCATTTTATTTTAATAAGTTAATTATTAAAATGTAAAACAACCTGTATTAGTTAATATAAAGCAATGTTTTCTAGTCATTTCCTAGTATATTTACCTTTGACCCACTAGCCTCAATGAAGTTTGGTTTTTGGCCCCTCATAAGAAAAAGTTTGGGCACCCTTGTTCTAGACAATCTCTTAGTCGACCCCCTGGTGGTTTTTGGAAGCTTATAAAAAAATATATTTTTATATATTTCCATATATATATATATATATATAGATATATATTTATTATTTTTTTATTATTATTATTATTTTTAATAAATAAAATGGCCAATAGTTAAACAGCATTATATTGCATGGAAGAATCAGGATAAAATTTTATAACTAATTTGTGTTTGTAATTTGTGTTTGTGTTTGTAATATATATGGGGTTTGATGCTTCATTATGGGTGTAGCACTTGAGTGGCAGTGTGATTTTGTTTTATGTTGCTTTACAGTTTATTGCCTTTTGAAGTTATTTCTCACAATTATCATATAGGACATGCTGTACATTCAAGTCTGGCCTCCATTTTCTGGTGCGTGATATTCTCGTGTCATTTTAATTATAAATAGGTTTTATTTGATATAATTTGTCATTTTGTTTTGAACTTTAATGCACTCCAGAATCTGATTGATTAGCAGTAGGCTATTCTGAAACGTTTTCATACATGCTATGCAGGGTCGGATTAAGCAATGGGCATTATGGGCACAGGCCCAGGGGCCCGTGTGCACTTGGGGCCCCTGCGAGAGGGAAAAAAATGCTGATTTTGGAGTGTCTATTTAGGCTGAGTGCAAATAGCGCACCTCGTTGGAATAAGCTACGTGAATGCTTCTCGCCAGCGCCGTTTGATCGACAGAGACAAAATAACAAAAAAGCACAGCTAACAGTGTCAGTTGCGCAGTTCGTAAAGAGCATGGCAACGTGTTTTAAGGCGATCGATCATAAACCTGGTTCGAATCCAGCGTCTGATGAACACATTCTTCTTTTTCCTCCCATTACATATATCAGATTGGAAATACATTTATTTTCAACAGAAAGGAAATGTTTTTGTTTAAAATTTTAAATAAAATATATAAAACCCACCTGGTGTTAAATGTTAGTGACATCTTAATATAATTAATCTGTATTTACAATGCAAGTCGCCCTGCTTTACCCATATTCTCCGACCTCATGGAGAGAGTGAGACAGAAAAAGCCCCTGAAGAGGAGACAGGAGAGAACTGGTATAGTGTGTGTGATTTCAGATACTTTCAGCTTTATAATCAAGTGCTTTTTGCCTACTCTTCTTCATCAGGAGGGAGACAGTAGGAATCATTAATCAGTGTGTGTATTATGGAGGACTCAGATTCATAGAACTGGATTGGAGAGGTGTTGTATCCAAATCATATGCATTATTAGTTTGTAGAAGTTATACATTAAAAATACCCTTAAATATAAATTTTTAGTACTGCTTCAGTGAACTTAAACAAGTATATTAAAAACCATTAATTTTCACTAGTTTTATTAGTATTTTTTTATCAAAGTGTGCTTTAAATGCTTTAAAATCAGGTAAATCTTTGTAGACTATAAATATATGTACTATGTCATTTATTTAAAAAATAAATATTATAGAAAAATATTAGCAAAAAAATAATTATATATATATATATATATATATATATATATATATATATAAAAATATATAAATTATAGCAAAATATTATAGATTAACTTTATTTAAAAAATATTATATTAATCTAATTTTTTTATTCAACTATAGGGGTGCGGCCTTGTAGGGGGCCCTACAAGACATTGTGCCCACAGGGGCCTCTGAATTCTTAATCCGGGCCAGATGCTATGCCTGTCAGACGAACAGTCGTAGTTTTAAATTTGAAACTTCCGTTCAGTTATGGTGTTGGGTAATGGGTAGTTTTTTTTTTTTTTTTGCTTTAAGCTTCCAAAATAACTTTAATCCATTGTCAAACTAAGCCATACGCAGCCAAGGGGACCACAGCACTTATACTCAAGAAACATACAGATAGCCTATGCAACAAACATGGAA
The DNA here is from genome assembly GCA_903798205.1 of Danio tinwini. NCBI lineage: Eukaryota > Metazoa > Chordata > Actinopteri > Cypriniformes > Danionidae > Danio > Danio tinwini. Next base: position 11,418,964 of record CAIGQZ010000690.1, read on the forward strand.
GACTTATCACAAGAAATATAAAACCGATCACTTAAATAGAAACGAAGACAGATTGAAGACAACCCAAATAATAAAAATAACATCGTTTGTTTCTAAAAGCAATGTTGTTTTAAACTAACGTCTCAAATGACCCGAATTTTAGCGCCAAACCTGTGCCTCATTTTCACGTGCTGGTGGAAGATGTCGAGCAAAAAACGCGGCAGTTTTAAAGAAACCATTTTATTCTTACCTTTAGACTTCAATTTAGGAGAAATGTAATAGTCCATGACGTTTGTGGATGCTGTAGTAGAGCCTTTATGTAAATCGACCACGTGCTGCGTTTGTCCAATCAGTGAGGCTGATGCCACAAACCCGCAAAAGAGAAAGTGAAGGTCTGAATGATATGCAGATTGAAACGCGAGATAAAATGATGCGGTCTACAAGGGTAAATTGGTTAACTAGGGTGTTTAACACTTAAATTTGCCTTTTAATGTATCTTTCTTTCTATAGAGCGTTTACAATGTGTTAAAGCAGCTTAACATAGCTAATAGAAGTTGTAGTAAAATGAAACCGTGTCAGTCCAGTTTTCAGAGTTGAAGTTCAGTTCAGTGGGCAAATTCATCGATGCGCAGCTCCACAAGTCAAAAACCAAGCAAGCCAGTAACGACAGTGGTGCAGAACAATTTTCACCAATTAACAAAAGTGAAGGAAAAACCTTAAGCAAAACCAGGGCACAAACATTTCTCCTCTGGCCAAACTCCCTGTGCAGATTGGGAAAACGTAGTTCACACAACTTTTTTTGTTTAAATTTAAGTTTAATCATCGCTATTTACTTACAATTCAATAATTCACAAAAAAAGCTACATCCATGTTCTAACATAAGACACAACGCAATAAAATGCAACAATGCTAAATATAAAAATATACAATGCAATACTTTCTCACATGCATTTGTACACAGCACCTTATAACCTGTATATTTATAAAAGATCTGTCCATTCAACTCAACATTCAGATCCTTTGACTAACTGCATCTCTGTGTATCGTCTTTTTTCATATTCATTTTGTGTTGTCACTTTATGTACACTGGAAGCTTCTGTAGCCAAAACTAATTCCTTGTGTGTGTTAAGCACACTTGGCAATAAAACTGATTCGGATTTTCTAATACTGAATATTAGAATTTACCAAGTTATATGAAGTTTAAAATGAAATATCAAAATTTGATTGTTTCACCCATATTTGCAAATTCAAGTTATTTGAACTTATTTATTCTGAGCTATGTTACTTCAAAAACGAGACTTTAAGCTGTAAATTTATATTTATTTTAAATTTGATGTCTCGTCTTTTACTCTATAAAAGACTTCAGCAATAAAGGAGTTTTAGAAATTACGCCATTTCAGGAAACTCTAAATGTCTTTTAAAAGTTCAGCGACTCCATAAAGAATGTTGCACAATCCTTACTGGAATTCAGACATAATAGTGAATCACTTGCAGTAAAGCATTTTGCCCATTTGTTTCTACATTGACATCAGCTGAAAGGAGCAACCTTGTTATCCAAACACCGTAAAACATCCATAAACTTACAACTCCATTTTACTCAACTATATAGCAGAACCCACAGTTATTTTTCTACACCGTTTCACCTATTTACACAGGAGTTTCCATCATTTACAAGACATAAAGAATGTTTACTGCCAAACTTTTATGGCTAACCTATACTCCTAAACCCCAGTTTTCAACAAAAACAACTGAAATGGCACAAACAACAGGCGCCAAAAAACACATTCAGCATCTACATAATTCATTTATGCACACGAAAGAGTTTTTCTGTCCTAAACCCAAGACAACGGGACTTAATATGTGGCAGAGGGAGTTTCTCAGAGACATTTGGAAACGATTTAAGCTAGCAGGAGGTAGGGGGGTAAAAAGCCCTGAACACTTCATTAACCTGATTGGCAACACATCAGCACCTGCGGACATGAGCTGATAAACAACCATCAGGACACATTCGAAGGGAAAACCCTGCTAAAAATACACAGCAAAATACTTTCCTTCCTTTAATCACCTCAGACGGTGTGGTTCTTTTCCCTAAGGCCAAAGATGTTGTATGAACACAAACCACTAACACCTGAAGATCACGTCTAGGAAACTTGTGTTATGAACTTTTGGCTAGACTCGCATGGACATTTAAACTAAACCTGGCTATTTAAATTGCAATGTTGGGAGTTAAGGATCAAATCCGATTTGCCTTAGTTGATTGGACAAAATCAATTACTGTGAGTCAAAAAATTTAAAGCAGCAAATGTTTTTTAAATCCAACAATCTAATTAATACTGCCAGGTTTAGTGTAAATGTTCATGCAAGTTTAGCCAAAAGTTTATTAACATTATCAACAAATTAAGAATGTATTTTAGCAAGCGGCAGCCACAATTTAAAAATTCGCCTTTGTTAAATATGTTTGCAATCCTCAATTGACGGCAAACAATTCAAATAAAGCAAGTGAATATTATTCACTACCTGACAAAAGTCTTGTTATGAGATCTCTGTTATAAGAGCAACAAATAATAACTTAAGTTCTAGTTGATCGTTTGGAAAAATGGCAGAAGGTAGATTTCTCCCATGAATCATCTGTTGAAGTGCATCCCTATCATCACACATACTGCAGAAGACCTATTGGAACTCACATGGACCCAAGATTCCCAAATAAATCAGTCAAGTTTGGTGAAGGAAAAATCATGGTTTGGGGTTACATTCAGTATAGGGGCGTGCGAGAGCTCTGCAGTGTGCATGGCAACATCAACAGCCTTAGGTTTCAAGACATTTGTGCTGCTCATTACAAACCACAGGAGAGAGCAAATTCTTCAGCAGGATAGCGCTCTACATACTTCAGCCTCCACATCAAAGTTCACAAAAACAAAGGTGGTTAAGGAAGCAGAATTGGCCAGCCCAGTCACCAGACATGAACATTATTGAGCATGTTTGGTGTAAGATGGAGGAGGCATTGAAGGTGAATGCAAAGAATATTGATAAACTCTGGGAGTCTTTATAAATAAAAAAGACTTTAACTATTAATAAATTATTTGAGTCATTGCAGAGATGTATGAATGCAGTCGTCCAAGCTCATGGGAGTCCTACACAATATTAATTCTTTTTCCACTGCACTAATACTTCATATATTATACACTGTACATTATTTCTGTTAAGTTACAAGACTTTTGTCCAAGTATAGTCAGACCTTACTGTCCTAATTAAATAATTAAAAATCAAGGCATGATCATATTTTATTAAGGTTAAATGAGCGTAATCTAGAGGCCCTTTCCTTTCATGTAAGCCACTTCTGATACCAAATGATCAACAAGAAGTCAAATTATAATTTGTTCCTAAAACTTGGATGGGCAACAAGACTTTTGTCAGGTAGTGTAGAATATTTTTGTTGTATTAAATTAGGGGAACAAAATATTTATTTCAGCATTTAACCATCCAGTGGTGAAATGTTTTTGGGAAAAAAGGTCTCTCCCACTCAGCAAGGCTTTATTTTTTCATTAAAATTACATTAAAAACAGTAAAGTTTTGAAATATATATATATAAAAAAGCTTCATAATAGATTTTAAAACTGATAGCAAACTAAAAATGTTTAGTTTCAGTTTAAGAGTAGTGTCAGATGATCCTTCAAAAATCATACTAATATACTGCAGATCCGGGGTTTAAGCAACATCAAATGTTGACGACAGTGGCCCATATTTTGTGGAAACCATAATAATAAAGATACTTCATAACAATTTGCAATTCTTTAATGTGACTTTTGAGTTAGTCCTGCATAACAGTACTAAACTCGTAAGTCTAACCAAAACATCTCAAATGTAGTTACACTTTGACCTTAAAGTTCATCTTTTCAATTCATGTCAGGAAAGAGCGAGCGACCAATGGTTTAATCTTTAGGATTTTATTAAAATACCTTGTGGAATTTACCATCAGAGGTTACCATCACAAACATGATTGTTTTCTAATAAAAAAGTAAACAAAAACAAAAGTAAAGCTTAAGAGCCTAGTTACAGGATTTTTTTTTTGTCATTTTTACTTCTTTTTTTTTTGCAGTCTGGTGATGGAGGGGGGGGGGGATCAATTCACAACAAAAAGAAGGTAAGAGAAAGGAATAAAAAGTTCACATGTTGTAAAAATACATTTCCCAACTTCAACGTTACACGCAGTTCTATTAAAACATTCATTCTTGTGTTGTTAGGTGTCAGTGCGACAAATACGCAAAAAAAAATATTTTAAAAAAAAAGAGCAGGAGAGAGAGTGAGATAGTAAGGAAAAGTATCACAGAGAAAGACACTCACTGTTGAAAGATGGACTGTGTAAGAGAGCTCTGGAGATCTACACCGTGATCTTCGTTCGGATGGAGGATGAGTGTGTGTAGCTGGCGGCTGTAGGATATGTTGTGTATCTGAACCCTGAGAGAGAGAAACTGACTGCTCCAAGTCCATATCTGTCCTCTCCAGCCTCCCTTCATGCACTACCACATGGGCAGCTCCTGAAAGGGTCTTTCATAGTGCCCGAGCATTTCACACCTCAAAGTGAAAGCCATTTGTGTTCTGCGGAAATAAGCATCAGAGCAACATACGGCTAAAGAAAACAGCTTCCTCTCTCTTACATGCGTGTTTGCTGGGGGAAAGAACGAGAATCACCAAGCCTACGACATTAAGGCAGCGAGGAGACCACGGGACGCCGAGGGTGAAAAATGGAACGAGACTCATCTTGAAATGTTTCAATACAACATGTCGAACACTGAATGACACAAACTAGATCAAAAAGGGTCTCATTTCTTGGTTGTAACACATAGTGCACATCTCATATCAAAGCTTGATGACGGCAAAGAAACACCACGATAATGCTAGAAGAAATTCAAAAATGCTGTAGTACGGGGACGTTTTTTACAGAGCAGCTATAAAGTGTTACGAATAAAGGCCGTCACTTCAGTCTAGGAAAAGCTGCACGTCACTCAAAACTCAACGTCAAAGTGTGGCCAACGGGGAAGCGAGGGGGGCCTGAAATCATCATGCATTAATCAATCAGGACTGACGATTGAGGGCGATGACCATCTGGGGACACTTACGACAACTATCTAGAAGGGGCCATTCGTACACAGCAAAGAATCCCCATTCACACTCATTTCCAAACAGCTTCAGACCCCCTTTTTTTATTAGCATACATCTTGACCGAGACATGAAACTGTGCTCCTTTATACAGAAAAATACAAAAATCACAGATCGAGAACTATCTAGAGCTAAAGCCTGAGATTCAAACTACATCTAACGAACCAATATAGACATCCTATGCATGGAGAAAAGGAAACAAAAAGCTTTATTTTGACATCTGTGAATGAAAAACTGATGTTCTGGATGAGCAGTCACACACTTTCGCATACATGCAGACGCATACACACCCTCTCATGAGCTAAAAACAAAAAAAGAAGCTGTACAAAGCGAGAAAGATTTGAGCTTACATTCAATATCTGTTACTGAGGTACTAGAAAGGCCTTTCTCTTCAGACAGAACGCTAATCGAGACACTCTCCTACTTTCTTTGGAAAGCAACCAGCGTTTCAGTGACCTAGCTTTTACATTCTTTCCACCTTATCTTCTGTGCTCTAAATGGTGAATACGTGGAGAGGGCTGATATTATCGATGCCCATGCAAACGTCAAGCTCAGAGTATGAGCAGCTTTTAATTTGGTGCGGCCCATCCTGAGTTTTCTGGAAGTGTGAGACAGACAATGAGCGATGGATGGAAGGGCCCACAACAGGTCTGCTAAACTTTCACTGTGCAACCACCAGCTGAGCGAGGATGAATTATTTGTGAACCTGAGGGGGGAAAAAGCAAGTCATCGCCACCTGCTGGTCATCAACGGTACTACCGCCTCCATAGCTCACTTAAACCTCCCGAAGAGGGTGAATGAAACGGTTTATATCAGGTTTGTGCGAAAATGTGTTTGTGAGTTTAAGAAATTGTGTTAAGAGTTTAAGTGCCTTGTTGGAAGTAGGAAGGGCCGGGCGGATGCGCTGCACAGTGATTTCATGAGAGCTGAAGACACGAGCGGAGATATGAAGGGTGGACATGCCTCGCTACGTCACAAAGAGAAGGCCTAATCGGAAAAAGGAGGCACAAGGAGGAAGTACAGCAAGATATAATCCAGGACAAAGAGAAGATATGGAAAACAAGGCAAATATTCTTCAAATGGCTAAGAATAAAAAAAGGTGCCAATATTTTCAGCTTAGCTATGGCGGATATCAGTACGAGTCAGGCGGAGGGCAATGTTGTAATAAGAGCATCTCCTGTTTTGTTTTGTTTGTGGGGAGTTTTAAGGTGTCTCAAATCTCGCAGATATATCTTATGCTATACACTTTGTCAAACGAATATGGCTTTGTTTGAAACTTTCATGTATGAAGTTGACTCCCATTATTATCAAGCCGTTCACAAATAGGGACAATGGGATTTCAATGACACGGTTATGCAGACCCTAAAGTGGAGCACATGATGAAATCCCCAACAGCTCTGGAGGTGAAGCTCAATCTCTTGTTTTCTGCGAAGAGACAAAAAGGATGGGCATTTCTAGAAGATGCCTTCCACATGAAGAGAGAGTGAGAGGAACGCAAAACATCTGAGCTCTTCCCGTGGGCCGAGTTACTCTCAGCCACAGGCCATCACCATTAGCCTTGATCTCCGTTATTGAACACCAGCTGGGAAACAAACACTGATGGCTGTTGAATTTAACGGTGTGAGCCAGCTGTTACTCTGTTTTGACGATCAAACGTTTGCTGAGATGGGACGAGTTAAGAAGGTTTTACAAATGTATGCTAAGTGGAGGATGGGCAGGGGATGAAGGAAAGAAAACAAGGTCCATGCGTTTATTTTCACGCTGTTAAAACAGATAAGAATAGAACAGAAATGTAAGAAACACTACTCGGAAAACAAACTCCAACTAGTCCAGAGTAGATACAAAGCAAAAGAACTGGGATTTCGAAGCTTAGAAATAGTGTGTATCAACCCAATTATTGAATCCTTGAGAGAAGTTATTGCTTTCTGCCAAAGTGAACAACAGAGAATACAGCGAGTGGAAATGAGGGTATGTTTGGGGTAGAGGGTTTCACTCCTGGGTTGTACACGTGTTCTGTTGGACTGGGGTGACCTGAGGTCACATCAAAAGCAGGGGTGTAAGTCCCACTGAAAGGGCACCGATCAGGGTGAAGATGGAATGTGCTGGGATGCTATTGGTCGGAAGGGATGTCTCTGTCTGCCTCGGCCTTGGAGGGTTGCCCGGGGGAAGGGGTATGAGGTGGGTGCGAGACCGGGGCGATGGCGTGGGCCAAGGGTAGAGATCCAGCCACAATGCCCTCCACTCCTGCCCCAGCTCCGGGCAGCCCACCTGCTGCTACGCCAATCAGCCCTGCAGGGAACCTATGACAAATGGAGTAGGTGTTTAGAAATACACAGCCAAACTGTAGACTAAAAGCAGACAGGTGTAGTTATAGTCACCTATAGGCTGCAGCTCCATTGAGTTCAGAGTGCACAGTGGTGGCCTCCATAGACGGCCACTGAGAGGCTGCCATCAAATACTCCTTATTCACACAGTTCTTCAGACTGTCTGGGATACGACCTGCACAAGAGAGCATGGGTTAAGGATGAAGACCTCACATCAGAAAAAACAGGCTGTGGTTAATAATTTATTTATACATCAACCAAAGAAAGGGTGAGGGAATTGTGGACTATTTATGCTGTTGATGAATTACAGAGGAAGATTTTTAATTTCTGGAAACTTTAGAGCGTATAGATTTCAGAAATGACTACTCAAGGCGGTCACACCAAAAACACAGAGATATTAAAAAAATAATTCTTTCTGCAAGAACAACTAATTTTATTCATTGTTAAAGCAAATTGAACCATGGTATTACCCAAAATGTTGCTTTATTAGAGAAAAAAAACAACTACTTTCTGTATGAAACAGGAGGACTTTCTGTGTGGAGATGTGTGGGCATGTTCCCCCTGTGTCACCTTGGGTTTACTCTGGGTATTCCAGTTTCCTCCAACAGCCCAAAGACATGGAGGTTAGATTATTTAAAGATCCTAAATGGTCCCTTTTCTAACGTGCATAAAAAAAAGTCTTATCAAAATTCATATATAGCAATGGATGCTGGAATGGCATTTAGAAAATTATACTGACAGATTCTTGCAAATTTATTTATATCAGTGGTGCTATATTGTCGTTTAACAAGTTATTTAGAAAAAGTATTTTAAATCCTGGTGTTTTTGGTGTGACCACCTGTTATAATATCACATACATTAAGTATTTTCAGGAATCAGTTAACTCTGAAAATTACGGACAAAAAATTATTCAGAAGACGACAGCAGCCACACTGAAAACTTCAGCAGATTAACAATATATTTGCAAGAATTTCACAATAAGAATCTGCAGCAAGTTTTTTAATGTAACTTAATATTCAAAATCATGCAACATATATGATCAAACTGCAAAACA
>CAIGQZ010000690.1:11427877-11449472 GCA_903798205.1 Danio tinwini
TATATATATTTTAAATTGTGCAAACAGATGTTAAAAAAATAATAATAATAAAAAAAAACAAAAAAAAAAACATCTTTATTAACGCCTTAGCAGTAGTTGGTGATTTTACTTTGGCAAAGAAACACTAAGTGCATGTGCACATACAACCCAAGTAGTCCACCATTGTTCTTTTGCATGTCAACAACTCACTTATGTCTATAGACTCAAATCGAGACAATAATGGTAAAATTGCATTTTAAAACCACTTTTCAAAAATTATGCATTTTTGCACTTTAGCGGGAGTCATTTAACTCCTCAACTCGAAGCCTGCTGTCATGTACTAGCAGATAATGGTTATTTAAATATTATAGATTTCTGTGAAAAATGAACAGTGAATGAGTAAATAAGTGTGTATTCCTTTACTGAGCAGACCCTGGGAACAGGCAGAAGCAGATAGTGAACACCTGGGGTTGCCTGACCTGTGATGGCTCTGCGCACCTCCCGCGCCGCCTCCTCTCGGGCCTCAATGGAGGCCTGTTCACTGTACCAGGATGTGTGTGGGGTACAGATAAGATTAGGGGCGTCCTTCAGTGGGCCCTGAGAGAAACTGTTGAAGGTAGAAAACTGATTGTCACAACAACTTCGAAAAATAACTTCAAATATGGGGCCTCTCAGAGACAAACTGTTCAATTTAAATTTTGTAGTACACTCATGAAACGACTTTCACTGCTTGTTCAATTTACTTATTTAAAATGAGATGAAATCAACACAATTCTTCATCTTTGGGGGGACAACTTAATTGTTTTATGCTCAATACAATTAAATTTGTAAAAACAATCAAGTTACCTTAATCGATTTGTGTGTGAACAAGAAGAAATTGTGTGGAATTTTTTTACAGAGTTGTAAGAAGTCCTGAGACCAATACCATGTCAGTATAAAACATGTCAGAAATATGAAAGAAAATAAGACGATTTGCTTTCCCTCACCTGAAGGGCTCTGTCTCGTGGACGTCCAGTGCTGCTCCTCGTATTCTGCCCTCTTTCAGAGCCTGAGCCAGAGCTTTCTCATCCACAAGACCACCACGTGCAGTGTTCACAAGGAAGGCGCCTTGACGCATCTATATCAAAGCAATTATTTATATTAAAATTAAGCCAAATCTCGATTCAAAGATGTGCACAAAAATGCAGTAGTGTTTGTTACTTGCAATGAAAAAAAAAAAAGATTGAGGGAACCAAAAAGCTTAATCTAAACAACCTGCTCCAGAACATCATCTATTGCAGAAAACATGAGGTAAAACAGGCACATGCATGTCCTATTATAAATTAAAGCTCTACAATAAAAATGCGTAATGTTATTTATTTGAATTAAAGTTATGCATTTTCTTATGTTGCACACAGTTCTATATCTGCAATGTTTTTTTCTATAAAATTTCTGCCAATATAAAAACTCCAATCACAAGTGGAAAATGCAGTGGAGATGCATCAAAAGTGGAAAAAACAAACATAAAAAAGCCATATTTAACGAAAACACAGTTTTGCTCAATCGATATATTCATCATCACTATTCATTTAGAGTAATGAAAAGCTGATTGAACAAATTGCATAACTGCCCAGTAGGTGGCGCAATGCACTAAGAATGCAAATCACTAATTTAAGATTGAATGACAAGTTCCTTATTGTCCATTCACCCAATCTCCACTTTGAATTAGTAACCAAACACCAAGCGCAAGTGCTTTAATCATTCAACTGTTCATGTGATGATTTAAACATGCTTTCTGGAATACTTGCACCTCTTCTCACAGCACATTATTTTGTATTAAAACGTGTTCACTACACAGCAGCATCCACAGTTAAGCAATAATATTCAATAAAAATAAAAACAATACTTAAGTACATTTGTTTAGATAAAACAATACTTGTTTATTTTGGGAAGAACTCTGTACGGAAAAGTCTTCTGAAAACTGAGCCAGATTGTAATCATAACGACTACGAGTCAAACTGGAATCCAAACAACCCATAATCCAATCCTCAATTTTCAAGTCAAGATATATATTCAGCTTTCATATAAAGCACATGACTCAAACTCGGATGTCTTCATTCATACCTGTTTGATGGTGAAGTCATTGATGAGGTGGTGGTTGTGTTCATTTAGGCTGCAGTGTAGCGAGACACAGTCCGAGTGCATGAGCAGGTCCTGTAGTGTCGCCATGCGCTGGAGCCCTAGTGATCGCTCCACTCCATCAGGCAGGTACGGGTCATAGAAAATCACTCCAAAACCAAAGGCTTTTGCCCTCAAAGCCACTGCCTGCCCCACACGTCCTAAAAACCAGCATTTAGAAAAAAAAAATTTTATTAATTCAGGTTTTTAAAATCACATTACTACTCACAAAAACACAGAAATTACAAGGAAAAAAAATCTAAATATGACTTACTAATAAAAAGAGAAATTAATTTATTAAATTAAACATACTTCCTCAGTTTGGGGGGAAAAAAAGAAAAAGAAAAATCACTTCTCTTCTTACTCTAACTTTACACAGTTACAATGTGTATGTTGCCTCCATGTGAAATCACTTAAAACCCACTCATTTTAAGTTGCTTTGGATAGGAGTGTCTGGTAAATGACTACATGTAGTTGATAAATAAAAAAATATATTATAATAAAAAATAAAAAACAGAAGTTACATTAAGAAGCCTCAATTTGTCACAATCTAATATGCACAAACGGTTCGTGATTTTCCAAACATGCCCATTTTATTTTTTAGTATGTGCCAATCAGCTGCTAATACTTGCATTAAAAACATCCACGTAATTATTCCAGTGAAAATGTTTGCCAAGTCACAATGAGCAGTTTTGCTTTCACTTACATTTTTACTGACTATTAACAGTAGAGTTTTAAATGTTTTAAAAAATGACATCACATTTGGTAAGCAATATATAAACAGACCCATTGTAAAAAATCCAAAAATGTAAAAAGTAATAAAACTGTAACATTTTAGGGAATTGGAAGTGCTGAAACAGTTTTCTGGCTCAGTATGAAATAAAACCAGAAAAACTGGCCTTTTAAATGGATTAACCTCCATTAATTAAATTAACCTGAAGGCATAAACAGATAACATGTAATAGGTAAACAATTAAAACGACACAAAAAAAATCTTAATGAATCAGGATAGAAAGGAAAAAATGATGCGTCTTAAATCTCCTTTATATTGTGAAATATTCAGGTAATGCTACCATGTCAATTTTATACCAAGTTAATAAACTTATACTCTAGTAATTTTACATATGCAGAGTGTAGAAGTGCTGTCAGCTGTCTGCTTAATAGATCTAATTCTCCTTCCAGCACTGATTCATGGTGCTCTCTGATTAAATCACATCAGGACTCACCCAGCCCAATGATGCCCAGCGTTTCTCCTCGAATACGCGCTGCGCCTCCGGCTACCTCCCGGATCTGCTCCACGCTGGAGGCTCGGGTGCCCTCACGCAGTGCCTGATGCATCCAAGTGACGCGGCGGTACAGATTCAGAATAAGACACATGGCAGTGTCTGCTGTCTCCTCCACAGATGCAGCTGGCACATTACACACTGCTATACCTGTTGAAAACCCGAGATACAGTTTGACTAAAACTCCCTTCAATCCTACAAGATCCTTTCACAATGCAGGAACAAAACTCACCAAGCTCTGCTGCAGCTTTAATATCAACGTTGTCGAACCCACTACCGATCCTCACAATGACCCTGAGGCCTTTGAATTTGTCCAGGTCATCTCGTGAGAGTGTAATGGTGTGGTAGAGCAGAGCAGCAACAGCCTCATTTAGAACCTACAGCACGAGAGCCCCATGAAACTCACTCTATTAAAGCTAACTGTAATGAACATGGAAAAAAATCCCTAGGACAATACCTTCTCATGGATCTCCTGGGTGGACTGGGCATCGCAGAAGGCCACAGTGGCCACGTCCTTCAGGATGGGCATCTCCACTGTACAGTCCCGTCCATCCAGCAGCGCCACCAGAGGACGAGGGTGCATTGGGCCATTGAGGATGGGTGGTCGAATGCCTGCAGGACACCAAAAACAAGATTTCTTCAATTTACTGGAAACTCAAACACCTTATCAATTAACTACAGTTCTAGCAACATCACAAAACACTAAAAGAATCCTTTGCATATACCTACAAGCAAACATTTTTTTTAAATCACAGCAGTAAAGCAGAAGTTTTGTACACTAGCAATGTTAAAGGGACAGTTTACCACAAAATTGTATTTGCTCATCCTTAATTGGTTAGAAGCTTTGAGTTTCTTTCTACTGTTGAATGCAAAAGCAGATGTTTTGAAGAAAGCTCAAAGCCATTTGTTTCTCCTACTATGGCAGTCAATGGTTACAGGTTTCCAGCTTTCTTCAAAATATCCTGTTTTGCAGTCAACAAAAGAAAAACTCAAACATGTTTGAAACAAGTGAAGGGAGAGTAAATGACAAATTCCATTTTTGGGATGAACTATCCCTATAAACAACCATAGCATCTCCCACCAAGATGACATTCACCATAAGCATCAATTCAGATGAGGTTTATACATAAGATTGGTTCACTGATTCTAAATGGCTTTTAATTCCCTTTCATTAGCACTTAGCCAATAGTTAAGCGGCAATGAAATTACACATTTCTGTAAAAAGCCTAAAGCATAATAACACAAAACCAAATATTCCCCAGTATTTCAAGACTATCAATTTCATTACAAAACAGATGCTATCGATGACTTGCACCAACAAACATCTATATTAAATGACACTGAACTATTACACCACCACCACCCCACCCCGCCTCAAGAAAATCCCTTATATTTTCAATGTTAACGGCTTGACAAATTCCTGGAATGCATTTTATGATTGTTGCCATTATGAGGCAAGACAACAGCCCCTAACAACCTCAGGGTCCATCCCCACCCCCCGAACCTGACAAACGAAAGTGTGAGCAGGGGATGGAGGGATTGAGGGAGGGAAAAAGATGAGGAAAGGGGGCAGGGAGTCTTCACATGACTCATAATGACCTACATTCAGCAGACTGGAAGCTACATTATCTTTGTCTCCATCCTTAAAAAGTACCTACTTCTGGTACATCTAATACGGAAAATATGGACTTAGAGTAAAACATTCCATTTTATTCGGCAGCTGCATGGTAAAGGCTGCAAGGAGGCATACACGTTTATCAACATCTGAAATACCACATTTATTCACCCTCATGTAATTCCCAAGCTTCTTTTATGATCATAAATAATACTATGCAATATGATAATATATATCGTATGGAAAAAAATGTAAAGTCTCCAGCATTTATTCATGGCGTAACAAAATACATTGTTTACGGAAATATTTCATAAATGTATACAAGAGCAATATTGCACGTCATTAAAGAGATGTAAACAAAAATATGAATAACAGCATTGTGAGAAAGTTTAAGTAAAAGCCAATCTTGAAAATCAAATGTTTACTTCATGCATTTTATTAAGCAATATTTTTTTTTGTTTTTTGTTGGATTTGTTAATTACAGAAAATTTTCACTGTATTAATATTTCTTTTATACATTACAACATTAATCAAACATTTGCCTTGTAATTAAAAACAAAGTGAGAAATATGATCTCATATAAGTAAGTAAACTGGAGTAATATGTAGGCATGGGACGATAGCCGTTTTTAAGGTATACCGCGGTTTGGAAAAGTCAAGGTTTTCAAACCGCCAAAATTCTGTAATACCGTTCCTAAGGTATTGATATGTAAGATTTTTTATTTACATTTCTTTTGTTGTTTTTTAGGACAAAGGTATCCCTAGCAGAAAAGATATCCAAAGATGCAGTTTTAAATTCAATTTAAAACTAAGGAAGACAGCAGAAGTGAATGATTTATTTGAATTATTTAGCCTGACATGTTTACTGCTCCAAAATACTTTAAATCTTTTAAAAAATAAAATATATTTTTTTTAAAGAGGGAAAATTGTTGTTTTTTACTCAGACATTTAAAAATGTTTTTTTAGAGCAGTTATAACAATATTGTGATACCGTGAAAACGTGATGTTTTTATTCAAGGTTATCATACCGTCAGAATCTTATACCGGCCCATGTCTAGTAATATGATCAATATATTTATATATAATCTATTAATTTATTGAATTCACATAAATATGGCAGTAGGGCTGCACAATATATTGTTTGAGAATTGATATCCCAATGTGTGTGTCTGCAATAGTCACATCGCAAGACATGCAATGTTGAGTTCAGATTATAGATGAACAGAAAACTATTTAAAACGCACAAGATTTGTGAAGACACTGCAGAATTGAATCGTTAGAGTGGAAGTTTATCATCTGCATGTGTTTTAGGGCCTGTAACTGACTGTGTGAGCATTTGAAGAGAGTTTAAAGCATTAAAGTACTGTATGCATAATTTTTTTTTTTATTATTTATGTTATTTATATGGTGAAGACTATACAGTGCTATTTTACATTTGATTATTCAATTTCTGTACCTGAATACTGTTGCTTTCTCTAGAAAGCATGGTTTATATTACTTTAATATTTGCTCAATTGTGTTTATGAGTGTAATTTATGTATATAATAAATTACATAAAAATATATTTATATTTCACTTCCCTACAAAATTATCCCAAGTAATGACTTTGAAAAAGAGCTATTTAAGTCATCTGGTAAAGAAAAAAAAACAAAACAAAAAAAAAACGCAATATATAAAAACCGCAGAGCAAAAAAATAATAATAATCCAACGTTTAAAAAATATATTAATATCGTGCAGCCCTATATGGTAGTATTATATATTGTCATCAGGATATGAGATACATTGTGATATAAGATTTGTCGTATCACCCAGCCTTAATTTATAATATTATGAAAAATATTGAGAGCAAAAAAGATGATGAAAGTTGACTTCCATTGACTTCCAATGAATGGACAAATACACCAAATACATGTTTCTAAACTTACTTGTGAAACTAAATTTATTAAACTTAAGTTTCACAAAATATTTTTTTTAAATACTGATTTAAAAAAACATGATGAAAATCACTTTTATCATTTTCAAATTTATGCCCCTTTTAAAGTGTAACAGATCAACATTTAGAGTGCTGCATTGTTCTGTTGCATCATATTCCATCTCACTGTACAAGTTTGTTTTGCACAGCCCTATTTAGAGATCCAGGAAATTCAGAATAATGTGCCTGTGTCTTGTCCTTAAGAAACATGTTTAATCAGGTGTCAAGCTGTCCATTTTTAGTACATATGGACATAGAACATACTTGGAAAAGGCCTGTCACAAATGACTAAGCATAGACAAGTAATTTGTCCATTGTAAGAAATATACCTCTCATATAAAAAAAAAAATTTGATGCCGGTAACATAAAATAATGCTGGGCACAAATATACATAGATAAAGTACACTGCAAACATTCCTTCACATTGTCCCAACACAAAGTTAGCTTAATTGTTTTCACAAATTATAGTGGATTTAACAAAACAATTAAGTTGTCGGTCAAAAAAAAAAAAAAAAAAAAAAGTAAATTCAGCTCATTTTAAATATTAGTTTCCACAAACAGCAAAAATATTATTTGAGTGTAGTCTTAAAAGCTTTCTAATAAAGTATTAAACCTGCTTAAAATGCTAAATTGACCACACAAGGCACATGACAGAGACAATCTTGTCTTTTCACAAAGCATTTTAGAAACTATGAATGCTGACTGTATGAAAGAAAGTGTCTTAGTACACAGTCACAATTGACTGAGGGGAAAAAAAAAAACAGCAGCGATGGCATTTTTATTCATAGCTGCACATTTTTTCAAATCAGTGGGTTAAAAAGATGTCATATCAGACAATAAGGAACGTCTGCCAGCTACAGCCATACACAGAATAAGTACAGGAAGAACATTTCTTTACAAATACAAAAAAACAAATCCAGCTTGGGACAAATTTCCGAAATGTAACACATAACAGGACTCCTGGGATGAGACATGATGCAAGACGAGAATGCAATTGATCTGCATCAGACTCCCATCATGCATCAGGATGTACCACAATCAATAACCATTACATAGCCAAAATACCTTAAATTAATCACGACCACCAAATCTGCTCATTTAAGTAGAACTAAAAGATGCAGCTCAAGAGACAGAAGTATTAGATAGCAGTGTGATTTTTTTGCTTGCCATATAACGATCTCATTATCACACTAGTCTAAGAATAGCATTAATGAAAAGTGTGCAGAACTGTTTATCTAAGAACAGACAAAAGCCTAAAACTGATTACCAAATAGGCATGGGACAATAACCATTTTCAAGATATACCACAGTTTAAAAGTCAGCTTTTAAAACGGCCAAAATTTTCTGCTATACTGTTCCTAAGATGTGTTTTTTTGTGTTTTGTTAGGACAATGGTATCTCTAGCAGAAAAGATATTCATGATGCCATTTTGTACTGAAATCTGTGTTTTTAAAACTAATGAAGACAGCAGAAGTCAATGATTCACTTGAATTATTTAGCCTGACATGTTAAGCTATTGCTCCAAAATATTTTTAATGTTTCTCAAAATAAAAAATTTGGTTCAAAAGGGTAATAAGATTGTTTTGTTTTTTTTACCCAGACAAACATTTAAAAAGACATTTTTTAGAGCAGTAATCACCATACAGTAAAACCGTGATATTTTATCCAAGGTTATCATACCGTCAGAACCTTATTCCAGTGCATGTCTATTACCAAATAATGATACTTGTGTAAACCACATCTGATGGCCATATGAACAGCCATGTTACAATCTACGATTTTATAACCCAACACCCCCTTTGCAGCACAGACAGGTGTTGATGCACTAGCAGCTGAAATGCAAAGCAAAATGACCTGATCTCAGCCAAAAAAAGAAAAAAGCTAAACCTGTGACAAATTCAAATGCATGATACCAAATGGGTCTCTCCAAATTCTATGCATTTATTGTCATATCAGGAACTTGTTGAATTTTATATGAAGATTAATAAAGAAAACATTGCAAAACCTAATAATTCAACAAGACAATAAGTCTCTCCAAATAAATGTTTCAATATACACACAAAGGGTGATTCACACATCAATGACATTATGTAAAATTAGATAAACGTGTATATCAAAGATTCGCGAGTCTATGTTTTGAGCACTTGTAAGGCTCATGCATGTGAATCTGACGATGCATTTGTGCACTACATCTTTTGCATGAATTATAATTGAGACCAATTTGCTGCCATATTAATGGGGGTGGGGAAAGCCGCCTCTGAGATGTTAGCAAGCATTTACACTCAAGCTACTACACTCCTGTGCACGGCTAATGATTAAGGAGCGTGCAATAACGAGGCCTTCGAAGACAAATATTTGCTCTTTCCCTCCAAAAAAAAAGAAGAAAAAAAATCAATGCTCTGTGGAAACATACTGCGGCACAAAGCATTCTGGGGGCAGAATAAACATGATATATAAAACAAGCACAACGGTGAAGACTAAAATGGCCAAGCAGCGCTCCAGCGTTCTAGCAAGGAACAATGCAAATACTTCTTGCTGTAGGGTCATAGTGAGAACGGCGCTGAGAGCACAGATGCCGTGCGTTGAGCCTGCGCCAGACTGCATGAGAAAGAGAGAGGGCCGCAACACAAGCATGGCCATGCAAACAATGCCATTCATTCAGCGCTCATTTCTCCTCCACTTCACCCCCCTCCCAAACCTTCTCTCGCTCTCCCTCCCTTGCCATTACACCCCCCACATGGTCCTTCCACGCACACAGTCTCAAGGAGAGGGGGGGAAGGGTGGGTGGATGATAATACAGCTGCACCACACCCTGCCTCCTGCTTGGCCAACACACATACACACACACTCTTGCTCAAGCTGCAAGGACACGCACTAAACGCGGCAAAAAGGAAAATTACGCCTACTTCAGCCACCACACCCATTGTGAATTACTTGCATTTTACCTTCCAGCCGACATACACAAACAAACACGGACAGATAAAGCTATAACATCAAAACACAGGTACATGTAAGACCAAACCTTGCATCATGAAATCCACACGCCTGTCTTCTCTCCCCTCCTCTCCTTCTATCGCTCTCTCTCCACCCTTTACAATCAGTGTCAGGCTGTTTTTGCCTGGCAGACACCCATCTCCCATGTCATCCACACTGGCCCCGTCCACCACAGCCGCGGTCCAATCAGACGCCTGGGCTCTGAGTGCCGGCCAACCAGCACAAGCCTCCATGCCATTGACAAGCAGCACTAGAGGCAGTTAGGCAGTTGTTGTTTTTTAAAGAGACAGAGTCTTGTTCTGCTCGCATCTACATGACCCCCGCTCTTCCAAAGAAACGCCTCCGTTATCCTCTCCACCCGCCCCCACGCTCTCTTTTTCCCTGTCACTTGGATAAATATCACTACCATCTGCAGCTGTAGCTGCATACTGGGTTTAAATATTAGGAAAATGATTGCGTTTTTTTATTTCTTCCTTTTTATGGTTACCGTTTTTGCAAATCGAAATTGCTCTGCCAAAACAGATGGCTTTCAAAATTATATATAGTATTTTGTCTGCGGGGGAAAATGACTCGCTTTGCTTAAATAGAAAGGTTTGACCGGAGGCAACTGCTGATGAGATTCACAGCACAGGCTCAAGCTGCCACTTACAATCACTATGTAAATTGCATAAAGACGTAAGACACTCTCCTTATCTGAATTAGCATTTAAAATGCCACAATTAAGCAGTAAAACACAAGAGGTGGCAATGTATATTTAATACGGTCAAGCAAAGGGCACAACATGAGCTGAGGTTGTAAATTGAAAACCATTTAATGGCAAAATATTTCATATTTTGTTCTGGAATGACTGCCTTTGGATAAGATCAAATTATAAAAAAAAACAATAATTGAGGAAACTAGTATCAGTAAATGATTAACGATTACAATCTATTATCATCTTTAAATAAAGCACCATCTCTATGGCAGCATGACAATGAAAGAGTTATTACAAAAATGTGAGAAGCACAAATTACAATTCCAGCACTCTAAAGTTACACTATAATGCAAACAGAAGCAGAATGTTTTCTTGTGTATTAATACTAGGAAGTGCAGCAGTGCCATAAGTGATTCAAAATGATGACATCTTCAATATTCCTTATAATAAGTTGCACACATAAAACATACAGCCCAAAAATACACTGTAAACTGCAATTGTGCAATCAAACACTGGCCAAAATTTGAAAAATGACCACATGCAGTGTATGGAGAGGGTTCTCAATTTGTCTGGTTACTCAATCAAAAATTTATGCAAATATGAATTTGTATACACTCTTCATTTCATAGACATGTATATAGTGATTTAATGCCAAATAAATACTGCACACACAGCTGTGCAATGCATCAATATTCAATTTGATTCTGGCCTCCAACAATTATGAAAAAACAGATAAAATTGCATCACATTATGCTCCTTTTACAGAAGTCTGCATTTGTTCCTTCACAAAGCCTAATTATATGTGCAAATCAGTAAAATCCTGTAATGTAACTTTTGCAGCATGGGAAGCTTGATTCATTAGTGCATTCGGTTTATTCATGTTCTACAAAAATAACTTGTACTATTCTCTTCATGTGCTCAGCCTCAAGGTCATCTTTTGCACAAGGTGTGCACCTAAATGGTTAAACATTCAAAAATGTGTCTAAATGTGGCACTTACTAATTATTTACAAACTCGTTTGTTATGTAATAAATGAAAGCAAGGTGTTGTGAATGAAAATACGTGTGTAACAGTAAATCGGATCTGCATCTTAAATTTCTTAAAGTAGCTATATTCTTACTGCCGATTGTGCTTATCAAATAACAAGAGACAAGGACAAAATCACTCACTGTTCTTGACTAAAGAATTCTGTAGTTTTATAACTAATAATTCAGAGGATTTTTATATATACTTTACTATTAGTTGCCCATTTTGCGGTTTCATGAACACAAAAAGTATAGGTGTGATTGCAACCTTAATGTATACGTATATAAAACAATTTTATATAAATCAAAGTCTTGGTCATATGGAAAATAAACATTAAATAATTGTCATTACATTATTGACCAAAATAACAATGATTATGATTTCTCATACACAAGCAGCCCTCACGCAAGCCAATCACACAACTGCTTTACAACACACAGTGACAATAAATTAGTATCCATTATAATTTGACTTAGAAAATGTAAAAATCAATAGCATCTACATGACCTCTTTGATGCGGAGCCAAAAACATAAAAGGGGCTACAATATACAGCATGCTGATTCATTAATATACAGTCTGCTCCCTTTAATGTGATTATTACACTCCTCTAAAAGAGCAGATGAGAGAATATTCTGTAAATCTAATGAGAACAAGCTTTGCCTTGATTTCATTAAGTTAGAAAGGAGTTGGGTTCATTCAGCAGCAATGATCCATAAAATACTGCAAAAATAGGCACCGGCTTTAGTGTTTGAGCAATTTCCCTGCACTGAGGGGAAAAGACATGAGATTCAGAGCTCAAACTCCACTACCTGAGACAACAACCAGAATCATTCAATTAACAGCCATACAGTCCATCTATCAGCCAGTGAAATCAAACACTTTAAAGCAGGATGGATTCTGACAGTTTATATCAGCTGTTCATAAAGGTGAAAAACATAAGATTCTGTTTTATCAGTATAGTTGTGATGAGACTTTATAATTTGAAGTTTTTATTTCTCCCATTACAGTCATCGTCCTATTTGTCTGAAGTCGTCGTAAGAGTATACCTTAAATTATTCTGTAATTAATTCCTATTCACCTTATACTCCGCAAATGAGCGGACACTGCTATTTAAACCTTTTTGGCTCGAGACTTCCCGTCTCATTTACTTCCATTCATTTTTAGACATTAAAAAAAAGCTTGTTTTGCTGCTTGATGTTGCAAACGGATATTTTCTTATTATATTATTTTGTCTGTATAGTCATGCAAACACTTCTTTGTAGACCAAGTAGTTTGACCGTTTTCTGTCATTTATTTTTCCTAGTCATTTCTCCCATAGGCAACTGAATGGGAAGTTCTAAAATGAAATCGCAAAAACAAGCACACTTCCACATTGAAGAATAAGGTCAATAATCTGGAACCCCTCCTTGCAATTAAAAAAAAATGGGAGGTAGAATTGGAGATAGAATTATCAGAAGACATGTGGCAATCCATTTTAGATGATATTCACTCATCTTCAATTTGTTTAAAACAGAGTTATACAATTTATAGTACACAGATTATATTGGTCCAAAGCCTAATTTAAACCGAATATAGAGCCTAAATGTGACCAGTAAAATTTAGCCATCTACACGAACTCATAATTAAAGGATTTCTGGCAGCTAATATTTAAATTTCTCTCTGATGCATTAAACACCTTTATTAAACCTGAAGCCATCATTTCAATATTTGGTATTACACCATGTTTTAATAAAAGATAAATGTGATTGCCTTTGCTACACTTTTAGCTAGAAGTTTAATATTGCTCAAATGAAAGGAAAAAATTCCTCCAACCTTTAATCAATCAATAGCTTATAGAACTTCTACACCACCTGGCCTTAGAAAAAATACAATATACTGTATAAGGTTGTACTGATCTGCTTCTCACTTGGCAACCTGTTTTAGACCACATAAAGATGGACCCTTCAGTTATTTTAGAAGAGTAGAACCTTTCCTTGACATTTTTTATTATTTTCTTGTTCCCTTTTCTTTCCTTTTATGTAAAAGGAGTAAAATGTTTGACTTAATATTATTATTTATTTGTATTATATTTTAATATTATTCATATATTTTTACAGAACCTAAAATGTGCTCGATGGATTAAAAAAAAAATTAAATAAAAAGACGTGAAAAGTTATTTGTACCACATGTTTCATATAAACATTTTTTAAAAACAAGCACTTGAGGGAAAAAATAAGTGTAAATTAAATCAAATAAAAATCTCTCCAATCACAATGACAAATCAAAGACTGAAAAACTAAAAACAAAATGCTTCAGGCCTCTGCATCTGATTAATGTGTACAAATCACCACTTTAAGTGAAACTTAAGTAAACATGGGTTTATTTAGACTACTTGATCAAACAGTGAAGGATTCAGTGGTGCACAACATACCAATGACAAAGTCTTTCATCACAATGAAATAATTACTAATCTACAAATTAGCCAACAGGTGTCAGGGGTCGCTGATGCAATCAATTCCAAATAAAATCAATTATATAATTTCTGTGCTTAAATGTCCCATTTCACATTATGGCCATAATTTCATGGTAGCAAAAATGCATATACATAACCCATTTACAACTGCTATGATGATGTGTTTTTGTCTAATATACTACAAATAACATTCACGTTTACACCTAGTGTGTTAAATAACTTTTTTTAGCCACTTTCATCACATTTCCTTTTCTTCAAAGGAGGGTCTACAGAGAGGTGTACTAATGGGTTTCTTAGATATTTAAATCTAGTTTTTCCAAAAGCTTAAGTCTTTGCAGTTTCCATGTAAACATAAGTAATGACATGTTCTTGACATGCTTGTATAGCCTTAAAACTACACGCACATTGTGTATTCGTTATAATCAGGGGTCTCATTTAGAAATGAGACATACAAAACAGGGTCAGAAACTTGCATGTGCCACTTTCCACACAAAGGTTGTGATCTATAAAGAACAAACATGACAGGAGAATGGACAGTAAACTCCAAGTAAACATTTAACATAACACATTAAATAATGTGAGCAATAATCCTTAATACATCGATGGATTTGCTCTTCAGTGTTCGGACTTCCAGCAGTAAAAATTAAACCACACTAAACTGAACTTCAACTCTGAAAACTGGATGACACGATTTCAGTTTACTAGAACTTCTACGTTAAGCTGCTTTGGCACAATCTACATTGTAAAAGCGCTATAGAAATAAACATGAATTGAACATCATTTTTTCTGGTCTACATTCAATTTACATGCCAAATTTTATCAACGAGAGCCCAGAACTTTTATGTATGCATTTATTTTTTTTATTTAATGCCATGTCAGCAAACCAAAGGCTATTTTCATGGAAATAACATTTCAATACCAAGTATACCAATAAAAATCAACAAACAAATGAATGCTTAAATTAAATAAGATTTTTGTGCTAATACATGATTAAAATTTAAATAAAAATTCCTGGTGTCATTTTTAGGCAATTTCTGACAACTAAGTTTATAAACCTGCTTCAACAACAGATTCAGAAATAAATAAGTAGTTAAAGAGAAGGTGGTTTTTAGAGACCTTTTAAACATTCACCGTGTGGTCAAAAGAGGCCAAGCTAAAAATATTTCACACACTATTTGAGCCTGCATTCATTAGCGCTTGCGATTAATAAAAATACATCTGAACAATGCACAAACAAGGCCTAGGGGGTTTGTGCAGTTGAATATCTACCATTTTATCAGTTTAATAAGGTTGCATCTTCTCACCTTCACAGATGCGGTCCAATCTCTGCCGCTTCACTTTGTGTTTGTCCATCAGAGCCATCGACTGGCAGTTCTTTGATAAGACCAGCTACGTCCACAACGAGACAAAACCGTTCAGTCAAGAAACCACCCAAATCTTTAAAATAGCTGCAAAGATTAAATTCACATGTTAAGAATAAACAGAAAATAATTACGACCAACTTTGACCTAGACATGGGACGCTAACTGTTTTCCTATGGTGTGTACGTTTTTTTTACGTTTTGTTTTAAGCTTAGGACAACAGAATTTCCAGCAGAAAAGATATTCAAAGAAGCTGTTTTAAATTGTAAAAATAATCTGCATGTTTGAAACAAATGAAGATAGAAGTCAATGATTCATTAGAGTTTTTTAGCCTGACATGTTTACTGCTCCAAAATACTTTAAATGTTTCTCAAAATAAATTATATAGTGCTAAAAGGTATAAATTAAATTGTGTTTCACAGTATATATATACTGTGAAACCGTGATAGTTTAATCTAAGGTTATTATACCCTCAGAATCTTATACCAGCTCATGCCTACTCTGATCTAATCATGCCTACTCTCATCTAATCATGTAAAAATACCATGTACATTTTCATTTGGTGTAAAACAACTACCTGTTTATGAAAAGTTACACTGTGAGGCTCGATCGCCCACATATGACGGATATATAAAAACGTAGATGATTAAAAACATAATAATAATAATAATAATAATAATAATAATGCAATTACCTACTTGATGATGTCAAAGCCAATCAACCACTCTGCTGACGTCAGTCTTTATAATGGCAGCTGAAGAAGAAAATTAAGCATTTGTGAAAGAGAACAGACCATAAAGATAGCAAAAGTATAATATAATAGTCATAAGAACGCCCAGACATTTACAATAGTCTCGTGTGCTCGCAACAGAAATAACGCCCATCTCACAAGCATTGATGTTGTAGCGCCTTAAAACTCTAAACGACCGTTTCTAATAAGTTTTTAAAACCATTCCAGTTACGCTTTGTACCATTAAATATCCAAATAAAACGATCGAATAAGGCAGTTAAACGTGTTTTACAAACAGTATTATTAAGTAGGTACGTTTTGATGGCTTATTTGAGGTATGGGAGAAGTAAAGAGTCTCATACTTATAATTTCTAAATCATTTCTCTCCCTAAATATGTCTGTGGATGTGTAGTGTAGTGTAGTGCAGCGCAGGAAAACTATATTTAGTGAAATATTGATGAATCCTACGAGAATATCGCTATCGCCGCGTCTCTCCGCCGGGAATGATTGCGGGACCGCTGAACTCCGCGCGCGGACACTCGGCGAGCGCCAGATCAACGGTTGCGGGATCAAATACTTACGTTAAACGACACAAAACTGCACATTTAATCATTTATAACGGAAGCGTCCTAGTTTTGTCGCGTCGCCCGCTCGCAGCAAGTTCTTCAGTTAGCGTTGCGCTAGCTAATTAGCACATGCAGCAAGACACAATGCAAGTGACTACACAATTAACCCCAAAACCAGTGGTCAAAACAGTTCACAGAAGTCTTATGAACTTATTTTTGTTTTAAATTGGGAACTATAACTATATTCGCCGTTAGCAGGCTTGCTCTACTTGCTGTAAAATATGCATAGAGGAAGGCGCTTTGACTGTGGTTGCTAACTGAGCTACCAAACATTAAACACACTCACACATACACATAGTATGAGAGGTACACAGTAATAATAATAACACACCGCAGATTATTGGCGCACACAATCGAGAGTCCGATGTGAGTAAGGTGTCAAAGATGACCCAGAAACGGAGTAACGCGCCCCACTCACCCGAAAAAAGGCGTCTCTGGAGGTTGGTGTACGGGTCAGTGTGGTCACGGTAGGTGAATCAACTCTTCTCCGCTATCACTCGCCATGAAATCTGCACAGAAAAGGAAGTCGAGGCCGCACAGACAACGTGCTGTGAAAGAGCGAATATTCAGAGTGGAAACATGAGCTCCGCGCGGACGAGCGCCTCCTACAGGCCGGTCTGCAGTACTGCGGGGTCCTCAAGCGGGATTGAGGGACTAAACTCGCACGGTTCATATTCTACATACGTCCGATTAATTTGGATATATTTGACACACAGTGAACAGATGAGTAGGATGTGTCGCACTTTAAGTCTACACTATCTGAAACGTGGTCATATAGTAGCTATTAAGAAAGCTTTAATATAGAGCTGTGGTTGTTAAATTCGTTTTTATGCAGTTCCTGTATCATTTATGCTGGCAAACTGGCAGTATGTAAATCCATGTGCTTAAATTTGGTCATAAATTATTCAGAGAAGCATTTCCCTGCAATGACAGTTAAGGGGTAAATAAGTTGTGTCTGTTACTTGGCAAATAGTGACTATATAAACAAAATGATTAAATTAATTAAAGACAAACTTTAACACAACCAGTGCATTCCAAACAGGATATATCCAGGGTGCGAATTACAGGGGAGTTTGAGGTCTGAACCCCCTAATTAATGCTTGATCCTCCCTGAAGAACATCAAAACAAGATGCATGGGGTGGTCTGTCCTTTAATAGTTAAGTAATAGTTTTCTCTTATCTGTATCTTAAATAACATTACTAATTAAAATAATAGATAACATAAATATCCATTTGATGACCCCTATAATGGTTCATACCATTGTGAATGCATGTTTGTGCCAAAAATAATAATTTAGCATTTGAAACCAGCAAATCTAGAGCACCAACAGACAGCGTAAGTGTTCACAAAACATGTTTCTTGTAAAATAGACGTTTGTACTGTATACACTTGCTCACACATGGAAGTCAAACAGTAAAATAAAAAAATATGTGCAGTCTTTCATGGTCATCCAGCTGCAGGAATGCAAACCTGTCACCATTTATTTAATATCACAAATGTCATTGAACCATCCAATAACCCTTAAAACACTGAAAATAAAAGTATGATTAATAAATTAGATATAATTGAATTAAATATATAACTTTGGTTCACTGAGGGATAATACAGAATATAACAAATATTTACCTCCGCTGATAGATAGACAGACAGACAGACAGACAGACAGACAGACAGGTAGGTAGATAGATAGATAGATAGATAGATACAGATCCTCCAATTACAGGATCTGGCACCTAGTAGTTATTTTCCTATTGATCTGACAAAAACCCATTTTAAGCAAAAACTTAGTTTTCTCTGACTTGGCAAAATAGTGTGCTGTTTTAAAGCGACCGAAACCCTCAGACAGCAGTTTGTCCACATCAATATTGAATAGAATATTGCACCTTTAACCCTCAAATCCTTAATGTTCCCTAGTGGACATTTTTTGGGCATGAAGGTCTCAATTGTAAACCTAATATTTTTAGACAAATGGCATATCAGTGGCTTTAAAAAAACAACCTAAAAATCTATGTATTTTCGTATTGTTTTTTTATAACCCTCTAAAAGTACAATTTAAATAATGTTTTTAGTATTCCCCATTAATTTCCTATGGAATAAATTATGGAGTTAAACATGGACATAAAGAGAACTTAACTTTGTTGAATACTGTCCTCTTGTTTTGTTTGCTCAAGCTCAACTCATACAAACTAGCCATGTCTTGAACTATTCAGATAAAATAAACTATTTAAAAAAACAAGATTTACCCAGGTTTTTCAGTTAGATGTTCTTTATGTCATATAATATTTATTTTACTTCAGCAAAAATATCACTGCAGTCAGTTCAAACCAACCAAAACCTAAACTTGGTGATATCAGGTGGCTCATGATGGCATAAAATATCAAAATATCCAAATATGTGTGTGTGTGTGTGTGTGTGAGAGAGAGAGAGGGAGAGAGAGAGAGAGAGAGAGAGAGAGTCTGAGTGTTTGACACATTGAGCAAGTTGTATAGACTCAGACCTTCATTTAGGTACATGACTGATTGCCATTGTGTTAGATTTATTCAATTTTATTGGACAAATAAAAAAGAAAATGATTAGAATTTTTGTATTTTCCATTTATTACTTATAGGTTCTCATTTTTGGGAAAAAAAAAAACCAGATTGGAAAGATTTTCAACCATATAACATCGTTAAATTGAGTTTGTGTTTAGATGGTAAACTTGACTGAACTGCTCAGGTTAGGGAAACTATTCAAAAACAAAATTGAAATAAAATGATTTTGCCAAAAATTGTCCTTAGTTTGCAGTTCATTCCGCTGTGGTGACCCCTGACAAATAAAGTACTAAGCCGAAGGAAAATTAATGAATGTTCTTAGGGAAACTTGAGGGTTAAAACGCCACTAACTCACTCATGTCCCTCAAAAAGGCTGGTCGTCCACAAAAGATGAACGTCCACGAAAGGACAGAATAATGCAGAAAATCTTATCAGTTCAAGGCTGTAGCTAGAATTGATTATCAGCTCAGCGCTGAACAGGATAAAGATGTGTCTCATTCAGTCATGCCACTTAAAAGAACTGGACTGAATGTTTACTCTATATTGACCAAACCAAATCAAAAGACTAGACTAACATTTGCTGAGGAGCATGTTGTGTGGACAGAGAACTGGCCTAGAGGATGAAAGGAAGTTTAATTTATAAAAAAAATGATAAAATTAAATCTGCTGGGAAGCATCAAACTGGGGAAAGACTCAAGGCAAAGTGTGTGCAGAAGTCAGGGAAGAGGTGAGAGGTGATGTTTGGAGATGCTTTTTTTAGCAGAGGTTGACTAAATTCAGAGAGAACGCAAATGTTTATCAAGAGCTCCTTCAGCAACTTGTGCTTCTTTCACTCAGTTTTTCATCAACTACACAGCAGCTTTTGTGCAGGACAATGAAGCCCATCACACAGCAAAAAAAGGTAAAGCAAATCCTTAAAGATCATTTAGTTGTTATCCTTCTTTGCGCTACAGTCATTGCTTTTGTTTGTTAATCATAAATCAAAATATTTCTAGAATAGTAAAGCCACAGTGAACAATGAAGATTGACATTATTTCTGTGGAAATAATGTAAAAAAAAAAATCAGGGATAGATAGATAAATAGAGAGATAAATAGAAAGTTAGATGCCCTCACTGGCCGCTTTTTAGGTACACCTGTCCAACTGCTTGTTAACTCAAATGTCTAATACGCCAATCACATGGCAGCAACTCAAGATGGTCTGCTGCAGTTCAAATCGAGCATCAGAAAGGGGAAGAAAGGGGATTTAAGTGACTTTGAATGTGGCATGGTTGTTGGTGCCAGACAGGCTGGTCTGAGTATTTTAGAAACTGCTAATCTACTGGGATTTTCACACACAACCATATCTAGGGTATACAGAGAATAATATGAAAAAGAGCAAACATCCAGTGAGTTTCAGTAAATGCCTTGTTTATGCCAGAGGTCAGAGGAGAATGACTAGACTGGTTTGAGCTGATAGAAAGGCAACAGTAACTCAAACAACCACTCGTTACAACTGAGGTATGCAGAAGAGCATCTCTGAATGCACAATACGTCGAACCTTGAGGCAGATGGGCTACAGCAGTAGAAGACCAGCTAAGTACAGGAAACTGAGGCTACAATTTGCACAGGCTCACCAAAATTGGACAATAAAAGATTGGAAAAACATTGCCTGGTCTGATGAATCTCGAATTCTGCTGCGACATTCAGATGGTAGGGTCAGATATTTTCTTAGCACACTTTGGGTACCAATCGAGCATTGTGTCAACGCCACAGTCTACCTGAGTATTGTTGCTAACCATGTCCATCCCTTTATGACCACAGTGCACCCATCTTCTGATGGCTACTTCCAGCAGGATAACGCACCATGTCATAAAGCACAAATCATCTCAGACTGGTTTCTTGAACATGACAATCAGTTCACTGTACTCAAATGGCCTCCAGAGCCACCAGAACTCAATCCAATAGAGCACCTTTGGGATGTGGTGGAATGGGAGATTCACATCATGGACGTACAGCTGATAAATCTGCAGCAACTGCATAAAGCTATCATGAAGAATATGGCCATGAAGAATTTGGGCAGTGCTGAAGGCAAAAGCGGGTCCAACCCGGTACTAGTAAGGTGTACCTAATAAAGTGGCCGGTGATTATAGATAGATAGATAGATAGATAGATAGATAGATAGATAGATAGATA
>CAIGQZ010000690.1:11449482-11460695 GCA_903798205.1 Danio tinwini
AGATAGATAGATAGATAGATAGATAGATAGATAGATAGATAGATAGACAGATAGATAGATAGATAGATCATTTTAATTCCATCCCCATTAACAACTAACTTTTGATTCACTGCATATGTAACAGATGATTCAATTGTCTTATATAACATTATGACAGCAGGACGCTGTGATAATAATAGAAAATCTGTATTACAGTCTGGATCTGCAGAATAAATCACATTCACTGTGATGTTCTTTTAAGTCAAGTCACTTTTCCTGAAAGTCACTCAATCATACATATAATTCAAGTGCACATGCACAGAAATAAACGTCAAAACAGAGATCATTGTTGTGAAAGTTTTTGAGCAACATTTAATACTTTGATGTAGTTATCATCATAATAAGTAAACTCATTTTATGCAATAGTATTTTCAGTACTTTATGCATTACCATAGTCATCAGTATCCATAAATAATATTCACATTTTCATCTGTATCATTGTACAATGAAGCTGACCTTTCATCACTCAGAAGACAGCGGAACAGAGAGGATCTCATTCACATTTTCATGCTGTGCATGTTCATTCGTGGCGCACATTCTCTCTTGGTTCCCCTTTCTATCCCATCTTTATTATTTTTGTAAAAGAAATGAAGAACGAAGAAGAATAATTTAACATTGCAGAAAAAAATAATAACACAACCAATAAATAATTCCTTTAAATCCCACATGTAGCAGTACTGGAGTTACTTCTCTGTGAGAGACAGCTGTAAAATTCTCTCCAGCTCTTCCTCCTCTTCCCTTCTCTTCCTTTAGAGAAAAAAGTGAGAATCGTATGTTAGAAATGAGTGAATTTTTCAAATCTGCTGCATTTTTTTATATTATCTTTCACAATTTTTTTTTTTTTAATTCACAATGTACAGAATGACATTTTGCTACATAAAATGTTTTATTTTTTTAAACAAATTCAAAACAAAAGCTAACAGTGAGAAAACCATATAACTGTTCTAATTTTCTATATTATTTGCAATATTTTTTCTCTTTTTAAATCATGTAGTCGTGTGTGCTTTGTGGAATATTGCTCAAATTAGGTCAAAGAACAAAATTCGTTTATTCATTCATTTTCTTTTCAGCTTAGTCCCTCTATTAATCTAGGGTCGCCACAGCAGAATGAACTGCCAACTTATCCAGCACAATTTTACGCAGCAGATGCCCTTCCAGCTGCAACCCATGTCTTGGAAGCATCCACACACGCTCATTCACACTCATACACTACAGATAATTTAGCCAACCCAATTCACCTGTACTGCATGTCTCTGGACTGTGGGGGAAACCGGAGCACCCAGAGGAAACCCACGCGAACGCAGGGAGAACATGCAAATTCCACACAGAAACGCCAACTAACCCAGCCGAGGCTCAAACCAGCGACCTTCTTGCTGTTAGGCGACAGCACTACCTACTGCGCCACTGCTTCGCCAAGAACAAAATTAGAACAAATATATTTTTATTCAGTTTCTTAAAGACCTGTTTGAAATCTCATTCAGTCTATGATGTTCTGTTTTTTTCAAATCACTTTATTTTTTTTAAATCTCATTAAAAATGGCTATCAGAGCCAAGGTTATTATAATTTAGCTTTTTAAAATGAGATTTTATTTCAATAATATTTTAAAATCTGCTGTATGATTCAGTTTTGTTTGTTTCGTAAATGTTTTAGTTAGCTTTAGTTTTGTTAGTATTTTAGTTCTTTTTATACATTAACATTCAGTGAGTTTAAATCAGGGGTGTCCAAACTCTGTCCTGGAGGGCCAGTGTCCTGCATAGTTTAGCTCCAACTTCCTTCACACACCACTCTGGAAATTTCTAGTATACCTAGAAAGAGCTTGATTAGCTGGTTCAGGTGTGTTTAATTGGGGTTGGAACTAAAATATGCAGAACACCGACCCTCCAGGACCGAGTTTGGACACCCCTGGTTTAAGTAATTCTTGTTTAACAGAGTTCACTGTGAACATGTCCAGTGTCGACCAGAGCAAAATTTAGTCTTCTCTTAGTAATCATTCATTCATTTTATTTTCAGCTTAGTCCCTTTATTAATCAGGGGTCGCCACAGCGGATTGAACCATCAAACATATGTTTTACGCAGCGGATGCCCTTCCAGCTGCAACCCATCACTGGGAAACACCCATACACTCTCATTCACATACATACACTACAGACAATTTAGCTTGCCCAATTCACCTATAGCGCATGTCTTTGGACTTGTGGGGGAAACCAGAGCACCCACACGAACAGTGGAAGAGCATGCAAACTCTACACAGAAATGCCAACTGACCCAGCCGAGGCTAGAAACAGTGACCTTCTTGCTGTGAGGTGACAGTGCTAACCACTGCACCACCACACCACGCTCTTATTAATCAAAATAAACAATTGAGCAGACACTGAACCCAATTAAAGAAAAAATGATGAGCAATTAAGACAAATGTCTTTATATTTAAACAAGATCATACCTTATATGTACAGTTCTTGAACATGCCTAGGTTCAATTTTTTGCCAAATGAAGGAAAGTTAGAACATGTTTCATGTTTATATAGTAAATATGCTTTTGTATTTAATCATGCGCTTGCCTGATGTATTTTGCTTTAAAAGCACATCTACAGGTGTTTCTATAAACCGCCGCAGGTCAGATTATCCTCCACAGATTGAGTGATTATTAATTCTGAAAACGATTCTTATTTTTCTAATTATTATTTATTATTGCAGTTTGTTTTTCAGTGACTCTTGTTAGTTGTTTCGCTTAATTTTGTTTATTTATTATACATTTTTTACTTTATTTTATTTTTTGACCAATAGTTTAAGTCTTAGGTTTTATTTACTAAAATAACCTTGATCATAATCTGAATTGCCCATAAAAAAACAAAACAGAAGATTACTGCATCGCTACATTTTCAGCCAGGGATCCATTGAAATCCTATTTAGACATCAGCTCCAGGATTGGAATCAGAGCTCACATACTTCATCATCATCTGTACCTGTCTATCTCCTCTTGTTCTCTGCATGAAAGCTCCATAGCGAGGCGTAGCTGCTCGTCAAAACTGCTGGCCACCGCAAACGCTCCGGGTGCCCGAGGCTCCGTCAGAGAGCTGTAACATGGAGGTGAACTGAGAGAGGGATCAGATGGGGATAATGGTGGGCCCGAGTCTGACTCTCCACTCTCCCCTCCAGCCAACGACAGAGACAGAGACTCCTGAATCGCCCTGTCAGAGACACATTCACATTTACAAACAGCCTAACAGCTGATACACACACATCCGTTTTCATTTTAATCAGACTTATAGCTCAAGCCAAATTAAGTAACATGAAATCATGTCAACCTGAATGAATTGCCCAAATCTGCTTACAATTTTATTCAGATTATAACAGTACTCACCCATAACTTGTTCCAAACCTACACTTAAAAAATTATTTTTGCTGCTTGTTCTAATTACTTAATAATAACCTTTATTTAACCAGGTTAGTCAATTGAGAACCAGTTCTCATTTACAATGACGACCTGGCCAAGAGGCAACATAAAAAGCTGTTACAGTATAAAGCAGCAAGGACACAATACAAAAACAATTTCACAAAATGCAGATAATAACATATAAAACCAACGAAAAAAACTAAAAACAAGCACAGTGATCTTGTACTATTGACTGGATTGAACTTTTAAAAGATGATAGTGGAATGAAAGTACTGAGCTTTAAGGTCTGCTGCAGATGATTCCAAGCATCAGCAGCAGAAAACTGAAAAGAGTAGCGACCAAATGAAGTGCGAACTTTGGGTATGCAAAGGTTAATAAAACTACTAGAGTAATTAAAATGATTACTACTTAATTAAAATGAGCTGAAACAGCACAGTTCTAAAAAAAAAAATATTTTTTATTGTTTTATGTTCAATCCACTTTAATTTGTTAGGTTAACTTAATCAATTTGTGTTGGGACAACATGACTAAATTGTGTGGAACTCTGCATTTTTACAGTGTAATTGAGTTTGTTTGTGTTGTTGTTTCATACAAAAGAAGTTCATTTTAAAAAGTTTGGAAACAAGTAACCACTGACATTCATTGAATTTATTTTTACCACTATAGAAGTAAATGGTTACTGGTTTCTGACATTCCTCAAAATATCATCTTTTGTGTTCAACAGAAAAAAAAAGAAACTCATAAAGGTTTGGAACCACTTGAGGGGGAATAAATTGTGAGCATAATAGGTGAACTATCCCTTTAAACCTTTCCAAATACAATCTGATTCAGAGCACATGTACTGTAAACTCTTGATGGGACTGAAAACCAAAACTGGAAAGTTCTGCGCATGTACGACATAGAAATAACAACACAGCTGACATTGATGTTCAGAAGAGTGTCAGAAACATCTGCTAAGTCATGCTTCTACCACAAAAAAAGGTGGTGAAATATGTATTAAGGAGTCTAAGACCTTAGACCTAGATATGGTTTGTTGGTTTTAGATTATTATTTAATTGCAATATAGTGAAGAAGGTGTAATAAGGCACTCATTAGTGTCACTTATAAACCAGACATCCAATCACAGTGGAGGAGGGGCGGGACAAATACCACACAGACTGCCTGTTACTACATCAACACAGCAAAGGGAAAACAAGTAGAATTTAGTATTTCTCTACATGATGCCAAGAAAAGCATCTGGAGAAAAAAACATATGTGAAATCAGTTATTAGCACACTGCAGATATTCTGAATCAACCAAAGCATTTCACTGTTGGGAACTCGCTGCTCCATAGAATGTTTCTCGTGCAGTCACAGCTGTGCATATTTTGGAAGAGCTCTGATATTTTCAGCTGTGTAAAAACTTTTTGTTGGATGTTTTTATAATTTCAAGAGTCAAATGGATCATACGCATTATGACAAGCTTCTTTTATTTTTTTCATACAAGCTTTTACTAGTTGTTTGGTGTTTATTTTACATATCATAAAATTGCTCAATTTGAATTTGTATCTGTAATTAGCTTCAATAGCTGGTTCTGTGGTGTTGGTGTAATTGTATTAGATTCATTTCTTTCTTTCTTTTCGGCTTAGTCCCTTTATTAATCAGGGGTCGCCACAGTGGAATGAACCACCAACTTATCCAGCATGTGTTTCACGCAGCAGATGCTCTTCCAGCCACAACACAGCACCGGGAAACTGTATTAGATTCATTAGGATTTAAATGTCAGAGAAGTGCTGCAAGACATTCATCTACAGACGTCTTGTTTTGTTTGGGGGACGAGGAATTCTTTTACAGCTTCATAAATTCAGGCAGCAGCACAAAGCCTGTCGTCTCTCCAAATACATAAATATTAAGTCAAAGTCAAAACACAAGGAGGACTGGCTAGTATTTGCAGATCTTAAAACAATGATTAACTTCATTAAAGCGTAGTCAGTTTACACATATCAGAAAATCAAATCTGATTAAAAGCTGGTGACATAAGAGCGAACATCAAACTGATTACTTTATTTAGCATTCATGTAAATCAAATGTTCGGATTCAATAATCGGAAAAAACCAAAGACACAATTAAGACCAAAAATCTGAATAAATAAAATCAAAAGGACACAAGTGAGATGATTTGGTACAGACGATTTACTGAACAAAAAAAACAAGGCATAGGTATACATGTTGACTATTGTCAGTTGTCGATTGTTAGCTTGGAATTAACAACAGTTATCAGGTAACCGAAACATCTACCTCATTTTTTAAATTTTCCTCAATATATGGCCTATAACACATCGTTTCACATGTGTCTTTTTGATTTTCGAGAGTGTGTGGACTATTTTTTAGTCACTTTATTATTTTGAATTCAATAATTATTCAATAATTCATACATTTTCTTTGACTTAGTGCTTTATTTATCAGGGGTGACCACACACTCTCACATTCACACACACACTCATATACTATGGCCAATTTAGTTCATCCAATTCACCTACAGCACATGTCTTTGGACTGTGGGAGAAACCGGAGCCCCTGGAACACGGGGAGAACATGCAAACTCCACATAGAAACGCCAAATGGCCCAGCCGGGACTCGAACCAGGGACCTTCTTGCAACCTTCTAAACTTAACATGCGACCACACATGTTGAGTTTAGTTTAATGGGGGCTTCCCATACACATAATCATTTTATTTAGTCTGTACACATTCGCTCCCCTTGCCCCAAACCTCACAGAAAACATTCTGCAGTTTCACATTTTCAAAATACTTCATTTGGTATGATTTAAGAGTCGTTTTCCTCATAAAATGTCTCCACAATGTCAAAAAATGACTGGTACTAACGTACTTGTGTAGACAATTGGTCCTTACAACGTAGTGAATACCAGGACTACACACAAATACTCACACACACCTCTCCAGCTGAGAGTCCTCCTCATAAAGCGGAGGCTGAGAAACTGGACGAGTGTTAGTGAGAGCTTCCCATATGGTCACCTACAGAAACCCACAGGACAAGAAAGAGGAATGAGGCAGTGGGTGGACAACAGTGGAGACAACGATTAAAAGTTGATGTGTGATAATTGTTTAGTATTGACAGGAGATTCACAACTACTCTTAATTCTGAGTGTGCCTCACACAGGTGAGTGGGCTTGACAAACCACCTGTAGAACACACCCTTTCTCTGACACTTTAACCGACTCTTGCACTAGTTTTTGCATATTTGCACCAAACACGTTCTTACAATCACTCCAAATCTAAAAAAACAATGCACGTTTATAAAGTGTGCTTCACACAGGTGAGTGGTCTTAACAAACCACCTGTAGAAACATTCTTTTCTCTCAAAAAATAAACAAACACTCCCACCTCCTTACACACAAGAATTTAATTCTCTGAGCACTAACAGTTCCTTTGTATAATTAGCACTTCTTGTGTGTATTGCCTCTTCTTGTTAAATCACCAAATGCCTCCTCAATAGTAAGTCGCTTTAGACAAAAACGTCTGATAAATGACTAGATGAAAATGAAAAATATCACAGCTTACATAAATACATTATCTTGATGAAAAGTGTCACTTGCAGAACACTGCAAAAATGTTGATTTATAGTCAGGTGCAGATTTAGGCCGTACTCACACTATGTACAATTGCCTTAAACCAGGCCAAAGCACGCTTGTTCCCCCTCCCATCTCCCCCGACGGCCCGCACTCACATTACATTCGGGCCTGGGCGCGCTTACGTCATCGATGACGCGCTGTTCAGTAACCGCTTCTCGCTCAGCACAGTGGAGATTTCTTTAGTTATATTGTTTAAGTCGTTTGATATTTGGTGACACGCAGTCTAATATTCCGCTGAACAGATCAGCCACTTTTGACGCTCATAAACAATCACAAGTCCTCGTGCTGCAGGAATTAGGAAGTTTGTTGAAAGCGCAGCTAATGTGCAGTGAGGGGTTTGCGTCTTTAATAATCTACGACAGTTTGCGTTCATTGAACAGTACGAATGATTAATTAATCCATATGACGCAGTCCCTTAAAAGTCATGTCTCGCTTTCAGATTCGGGCTTAGGCCCGCTTGCACTTACACTATAAACGTACCGCGCCTGAGCCCAAGTGAACCTCGCTCAGGCCCACCTCTTCCAACCGGGCCAGGGCCGCCCAAGTGAACCGTGCCTGAACCCGATTCAGAGCACTCACACTTCTCAAACGATCTGGGAAAAAGGCCTGGGCATGGTTCGGATAGCATAGTGTGAGCACGCCCTTAGTGATTTGAGGGCCCTAAACTATTCCAGCCATGGGGCTCAACAGTCCTAATACACACCAATGTATTTTAATTAACATTTGTTTATTTTGCTGTCTTTTTCTTATATGACTTAATCCTCTTTTTCACATTTGTATCTTAATGCAATCTCTACATTTAAAAAAAGTGTTTCCTTTATGTACAGTTAGGGATGTTTTCATCCTTTCTGGGGGGATTTTAACTCTTAAATTGGCCACAACTTTCTCCGTGTTTCAGCTAGCAGTATGATTTTTGGTGACTAATCTTATTTTGACACATTTTGACAAGATGCTTTCAATAAAAAAAAAACAAAAAAAAAACTATGATACACTCTGGGCAATGTTTCTAGCCTTTTGTTATGATCAGGATGAAAACATCCAGTAAATTAAACTGCTATAAAACTGCATCAGATAAATATTTTTTTAAAATATAAAACACACAAAATGACGTATTTTCAATATGAAAGTAATTGTGGACAGGATTTTTTTTAACCTTTTATCAGTCTTGGACATGTGAAACAATATTGTCTGATGCATTGTTTTTGATAAATTTTCATATTTTTTCTCTCTAACTTATTATTGGTGACTATTGATTTTTGCCCCATTGGCTTCCATTATAACCACATTTTTTGGTTATAAAACCATGACACCGTATAATCATGCATTTTTTTTATTGTTGGTGGTTTTCCCTGTTGGGAAGAGTAAAATTTTTACTGTTGATCATCAGTTGGCACCATTAACCCTTTAGATAGACCAGTGCAAAAAAAAGCTTTGTGTGTGTGTGTGTGTGTGTGTGTGTGTGTGTGTGTGTGTGTGTGTGAGAGAGAGTGACCTTTACGCACTTACCTTAATGTGTCTGAGAAAATCAAAATATGCATCTCAGCTCTCAGAACTACATGGAGTAAATAAAAACAATGACTGTGTATTTATGCACCATCAAATGTGGTTATAATGGAAGTCAATGGGGCAAAAACCGCTACCAACAGTAAATTAGCGAGAAAAAATGAACAATGCATCAAAGCCAATGTTGTTACTAATCATTCACATGTCACAATAAAATTTAAAGTCCACCTCCAATGCACAAGAAAACGAAAATGTCCAACTATTGCTCTGCACTTTATTCGGATTGATTTGGCTGAAGCACAACAGCTCTGAAAAACTAAACTAGAAGGCTTGTCTTGACTATTCTGATTTGGTGGTCAAGAAAGAACATTATAATTAATAAAAGGAGCAGTGTGCGAGGTATGATAATAGGCTATTATAATCGCGATTAAGTAATAAATATCTAAACTTTATGTATATAAACAGGGTTAATTATATTTATTTGTGCTTTAGCTGATTTCACCTTGATGTGTAGATTACATGGTTGCATTTGCCGTGTAAATCAACTCCTGCAGAGCGGCACGGTGTTCATGATGGAGTTATTACTGATCTGTAAGCGCCATCTCAAGGCAGAGAATCAATTAGCCATTTTGTTCTATCAACTGTTTTCAGCAAGTGTTCTTTATGCAGCGGAATTTCGTATTGTTTTCACTTCACATTAGAGATTTTACGATCTAATTTAAATAAACAATTACTCCAGCTAGCTAATACCTATTTACTCAAACATATCAGCTCATACCTCTTTAAATCATTTTTTGTATTATCAGAATTGACAGATATAAGAAAGTCATTATTATACACTTACTCTAAGACTAAGGCACTGAGGTCCACCCTATTTCACCAAAGATCACCCACATTAAAATTTCTGGCCTCGCTCCTGGGTTCCAAGCGAGCCAAACTGTTACTACACACTGGTGATCACTGATTGATCCAAGAGAATAGTCACTGCAGGCATCACCAGATTTGCAACACGAGACAGCAAACCCACAATAATTAAACAGTCAGTAGCAGCCATTGCTTACTAGTCCACAGGTAGCCACCATTGCTTCTGTTTTGTTCTGTGGTTTGGTCGTGCATGTGTTAATGTCATGTTTATGATTACCTCTGACATTTGAAAACATTGGAAACCCCATTGAAAAAGTGTTTTTTAAATCAACACTTAAAGCTTATGTTTTAGGGTAGTTTTCTAAAAATTCAGAATATTTTTCTTTTACATAGATTTTTCCAATTTTAATTAAAGATTTCATGTAAGCTCGGAAATAAATAAATAAATTCCTAAAGAAACCCAACACCATGGAGAAACAATTTAGCTTCTTCCAGACAGATTGATTAAAACAACAAATGACTTTCTGAAGTTTTATAATACCAGCCAATCAGACCAGAGCTTGACAGATCAAGAAGGTAGATGAAGTATTAAGCAGGTCGCACACCAGAAGCGCCGCTCAACGCCGCGCCACGGAGCGCCACGCATTTCAGAATTCTAAACATAGATTTCTACGAGGGTACACACACCGGCGCCGCAAGTCGGCGGCTGTCTGCGGTGCCCAGCCACGACTCAGGACACTGTATATATTTCTGCCGCGCCACAGAGCGCCATCTCATTAGTTTCATTTTAAATAGCCTGCGAATGTGCGCGTCTGGTGTGCGATACTTTCAACTGTCATGTGCGCACCGTGTCACGTCGCTGAGCGGCGTACGCGGTGTGTGATGCCCTTTAGGTGTTCAATATACATCAGTGTAAATGTGTGAATACCTGGTCACTCTCTGTTCCGGCATCCAGCAGGCTCTGTTGAATGGCGAACTGGAGTAAATTATCATCCTCGTCTCTCATTGGCTCGCTGCGACCCGGTCCAAGTGTAGTGTATTCTGGGGGAGGTTCAAACACAGATGGGTCCACTTCACACTGCAATGGCGGAGGAGTCTCACCTGAAAACAGTGAGGTGAGGGGAAAAAAAAACGCCCCAGTAAAAGGCACAATATGTCAATTTCGCCAATAGAGGGAGCCTATTCACAACAAACAAAGGTGTATTTTGATGACGCTGTGACAGAGTGAAATAATGTGAGTCTTCGTGTTCAATGTATCCTACGGAACTCCAGCAGAAGTCATATTTATGGATCAGCTAAAGTATTCAAAACTTAATATCATAAAACTTTAAGCGTTATGGTTTTATTTTATGACAAATATAAAAAAAAACTCTTACTCAGTTCACACAATGTATATGGATTATTTGTAGTGCAAATGTATTACTTTATACCTTAAAATACATAAATTAATTGCATACATTTAGAAAACGAGTCTACAATAGCAAAAAGACAGCATATTTAATGAAGGTGAATGTCCATGCTTAATATGAAGCATAGCATTAGTTTAGTCGCAAGTCAAGCTTGCATCAGCTGACAGTCAGCTGTTCATGACGTGTACCAATCCGGTTCAGACATCTGTCACCGCGGTCTATTTAAATCATACAGCCGGTCTCTCTTCAGCTTCTGACTGCTTGCCAATTCTACACTCCCTTCTCTATCCCCAACTCCTCCTAGATCATTTCTGATATCTGTTTATAGCAGTGGTCACCAAACTTGTTCCTGGAGGGCCGGTGTCCTTCAGATTT
>CAIGQZ010000690.1:11465695-11539791 GCA_903798205.1 Danio tinwini
TTGCCCATCCCTGTTCTACGTAATCTATGCTTCTATGCTTTTTCGAATTATTAATTGTTCTAATAATTTGTATTTATACTAGGGCTGTCAATATTAGCGCATTAACGCACGTGATTAATTTGAAATATTTAACATGTTAAAAAAAATTAACGCATTTATCGCAGTTGCAGTTTTTTTTTATTTCCTGTTGTAGTCGACATGTGTTCAGGGCCGGCGCGCCCATAGAGGCGACCTCCTCACTTTCATCTGTGACACTCACCCCCTCCCTCTCGGTCCTCACTTTTATCCGCAAACCGGTAAGTTTCTATTTCACTTTCGGGTGATCACTGTTTGCCTACAGCGCCAGTTCAGCTTGCTCCGGCCCTGCGTGTGTTTAATGTGCAAAGAAATATGGATAAAGGAGAATATGGATCCATGTAAATGTACTCAGTAAAAGCGCCAGATGATGTCGCAAGCTGTCAAAGACAGCCCATTCCTCTCTAAGTTGACTCCAAGCGCCCTCAGATGTATCATTAAGTTTGACATGTTTTCACACTACACGCAACTTTTGTAAAGCAAATTTGATTCGATCGTGCGTGTTGATGATCTGAAGGGAGTGCGCTGTTCTCTCTTTCTCTCTCTCTCTCTCTCTCTAAGGTTCTATCTGACATTTTTGTCAAAATTGAGTTCTTGACATATTCTTATTAAATGACAACTTATTTACATTATGGGATGTTTTTTTATAAGTTGTTTACATTTTAAGACCTTTTATTAAAAAAAAAAACAAATGTTATACACATAGCCTACTGTTTGGTATGGAATGCAAAAACTTTGAAGCTCAATATCTAAAAATCATTCAGAACGCAGACAGAACCTTATAATTCCAAGGTGATGAAATGTTAAGGAGGACAAAGCTAAATTGTTTCTACTTTATAATTAATGTTCTCAACTTGCAATACAACTTTACAATGAATACAATTGTTTGTATTCAATACTTTATTATTATTTTTCAATTTCTATATTTGCAATGCCTGTATTTTGGATTTTTTTTATTCGTGATTAATCATGATTAATCACACAAAAAGTGTGATTAATTAGTTAATTTTTTAAAATCATTTGACAGCCCTAATTTATACTTCTTATTATTATTTTGGTAATTCAATTAGTAAAATAAGGTCACACTTTATTTTGATAGTCCGTTTGTTGAATTTAAGTTACATTGCATCTACATGCCAACTAATTCTCATTAGATTATAAGTAGACTGTTAGGGTTGGGGTTAGGGTTAGTGTATGTTGACTTGTATCTGCAAAGTTATTTTATAGTCAGTTAAATGTCTGTTGAAGGAACAGTATCAACAGATATTAAGCAGATAGTCTACTAATACTCAAATGGACCACAAAAATAAAGTGTTACCATAAATAATTTGAATTATTTAAAAATTGGTATTTATTTATTATATATAGACACACACACAGAGAGTTGTGTTATTATTAATATTATTAGACTTTCCTTGAAAATCCTGTTTAACAGAGAGAAGATTGTTTTTCAACACATTTCTAAACACAATAGTTTTAATAAAAACTCATTTCTAATAACTTATTTCTTCTATCTTTACCATAGGGACAATACATAATATTTTACCACTTATTTAGATTACTAATATTCAAATTAAAGTGCTATTTAAATGCTTAACTAGGTTAATAAAATTTTAAAAAGGCAAAAAAATGAAGTTAGGTTAGGTTACATTATTTACACCAGAAGTTATTTTTGGTTGGCAGTCAAGAATCCTCATTTCATAACAGCGCCACACAAAAACTCACATAGTGACAACAACAAATGGAAATAAAGACATAAAACATAAACATACAAAACACTCTCTTCCAAAAAATAAATAAATAAAACAATTAAGAATGTATCATCTCTTTAAGTGTCCAGCCCCTCCCCCCTACAAATAAACAAGTGTTTAAAACAATCTATAAAATCTAAAATATACAAGTCACAGCAACACCTCTGCTTTAGTCTATGTCTTATTTAAATGGCTAATAGCTGCTGGTACAAAACTATTTTTGTATCATTTAGTTCTACAGCTTGATTCTAAAAACCTGCGACCAGTGACACTGCTCATCCCCTACACTCTGAGTTTCAGCTCCATCCTTCTGGTCGCAGGTTTTTAGTATACAATTAAATGGGATAATAATATTGACATTAGAGTTAAATATTATTATGTTTCTTCCAACTAAACTAAAAGAAATAGAACAATCTACAGAAGACAAATTTAATATGAAATAGTGTGAAAATTAGCAACAGGGTTAAAAATGATGGCTAAAAGTTATTATGTTTTTTTATTTATTCATTTTCTTTTCGGCTTAGTCCCTTTTATTAATCTGGGGTCTACACAGCGGAATGAACCGCCAACATATACAGCATGTGTTTTACGCAGCGGATGCCTTTCCAGCCGCAACCCATCTCTAGGAAACATTCACACACACTCATACACTACATTATGGAAAATTTAGCCTACCCAATTCACCTGTACCGCATGTCTTTGGACTGTGGGGGAAACCGGAGCACCCGGAGGAAACCCACGAGAACGCAGGGAGAACATGCAAACTCTACACAGAAACGCCAACTGACCCAGCCGAGGCTCGAACCAGCGACCTTCTTACTGTGAGGCGACAGCACTACCTACTGCGCCACTGCGTCGCCCTATGTTTTTTCAGCCAAACTAA
Source organism: Danio tinwini (assembly GCA_903798205.1). NCBI lineage: Eukaryota > Metazoa > Chordata > Actinopteri > Cypriniformes > Danionidae > Danio > Danio tinwini. The sequence goes on from CAIGQZ010000690.1 coordinate 11,468,405, forward strand.
AAGAAATAAGATATTCTCAAGAAAAAAAAAGGAAATTACTGTGAAAAAAATTACTACTTGTTCTGCTAAACATCATTTGGGAGATATTAAAAAACAATAACAATTTCACATGACGGCTAATCATTTTGTTCTCGACTGTGTGTATATATATATGTGCTGTGACTGACCCCAGTACTGGAGATGTGTTGCTCAGCAATACCAAGAAACGACTGTAAAGGAGTTCTAGATCCTGAAAACACAGAGGAGAGCAAGAGTGTGTTGCAGGTGATGGTACAAACATGGAAATACATTTCAGAAACGCTCTCATACTGTATGTTTATAAGTTAAACTGGTTCCACTTTATTTTAGATGTCTTTAATTACCATGTCCTTACATTATAAACGAGGGTACAGTGTACTTGTTGTATTCATGTTGTTCTGCTAAACGTTTATGTTGCTATGTAAATATTTAAACCTTTAAAGTGTTAGTTCACCCCTAAAATTTAAATTCTGTCTATTCACCATCATGTCACTCCAAACCTGGAAGATTTTCATTCAATTGAATGAAGCCTAAAAGATTTCTGCTCACATAAAACCAACTTAAAGGAAAATGTATTATTTGCAGATGCAGGAATTGATTTTTTAAGTATTCCAAAATACAAGAACCTAAAGAAAAAAAGTGCACGTAAGAGAAGATTATTAATTTGTTCAATAAAAGTGTTTCCATCATAGTTTATGCGCATCTTTTCTTATTGAATAAAAAGTTTATCCTACTCAGTTATGCGCATATGCTTTTATGAGCATTTTCATAACTTATGCGCATCTTGTCGTTCCATCAACTGTTTATGCGCATATCCACAATGTGCATAAAAATAGGTGGATGGAAGCGTAGCTATTGACTTTCGTTATTTATGTTTTTAATATGGATGTCAATGGCTGCTTTTTTCCAATATTTTTCAGAATAACCTATTTTGAATATCTTCATCTTTGTTCAGCAGAACAAAGAAACTCAAACTGGTTTGAGAAAAGTACAGTAAATGACAGGGTAAGCGGTCCCTTTATTATAAAAACAGAATAATATTATCATAAAGAATATGTGCGCGCAGAATTTCGCAGATTTTTAGCCAATCACTGATTCTGTTTATTTACTTAAATAAACTTAAGTGTAAATGTGTGTATATTTATATTATTCAGGTTTTTTTAGCAATTTCAGTATAATTACTGACTAATATGAAAATATTCATATGATTTATATACAATATGTAATACAGTAAAGTGATATTTTTTGTCTTTTAGTAGATAAATTGTTAGAGAGACTTGCTTTGTTTAATTTAGATTTGCATTGTAAACATTAAATAAAAGTTAAAAAGGTATTATTTTTATTTCATATATTAAGGTTTCAGTTATAATACTCCCAAAATCACTCCACACAAATCAGCAGATTTTTTACTAAATTCACAGCAGAAATAGCAAAAAATGGCCACAGATTCTGTCTGGCCCTAATAATATGTAATAATAATAATAATAATAATAATAATAATAATAATATGTTTATGTACCTTTACTTCTCGACTTGTCGTGATCAGAAAGGTGTTCAGTCCTAGATCGGGTCACTAACTCCACATTACTGGCACTATAAACCTACAATTAAACATAAACACAGTTAGTAAGGCCCTTTTGTCCTGATACGCAGATTTTTCAGATGCCTCTCAACGTGCTTTTTTAAAAAACAAAAGCAGTTCCACCTTTGCTTCATATCCGCTGACAACCTCTGTCTTCTCCGAGCGCCATCCCCAAATCCCAGACTTATTTCTGGAGACAGAAGTGGGAATTAGAAGTGTGCTTGCACTCAGAGTAATTAATGTACGCTGGTCCTGTACCTCTCGAAGGCGATGTTGCGTGTGTTCAGATGAGTGGACACTATCGGAGAGGTCAGTCTCTGCGCCGTGTTTTCTTGCGAGGGCAACATGGCAGCGAGCAGAGATGGAGCGTCACGTGGAGAAAGAGACAGCGGCTCCGTATAAACCACCTGCTTCTCGTGGTCCACTTCCATCACCATTGCTCCACTCTCTGCAAAACATACAGAACTTGTCTGTCTACTCAACTCAGCTTGTGGGTCCAGACTGAGGGTGTGTTAGGGACAGATCAGTGTTGGCTGTGATTAATTACAAAGTAATTCAATTACTTTTCTGCTGAAAAATAGTAAAATAGGGGATTACTTAAATTTTTCTATAATTTTTTTTTAATTTATTTGAATACACTTGCCTTAAATACTGAGCATAAACAGTGTTGCCAGATTGGGCGGTTTTGAATTTGATTGTGCGGGTAAAAAATGGCATTGGTGGGTTGACAAAATTTAGGTGGTTTTAAAATGTAAATTTTATATGCAACTTACTTAACAAAACATAACTGTGTGCTCCTACTCCATTGAGTTAGTAGTGACCAGTGCACAGCGCAAAGCACATGGGCCCACCCGCAAGAGGAGGTCTGACTCCCTGAACAAATCTGACTCCTCTCCGTGCACGTGCATCACGCAGCGCCTGCAGTTAAACTCACAGCGGTTTATCATACTTTTTATCGATCATTTTTTCCCGCAATTGACAGCAAGAACAAATATAGAAGCATTGTCTGATTGACAAGCAGCATCTAATTACGTTCAAAAGAATTTGAAATGCCAAATGGGAAGAATTTATTCCCCATTTTGAAAGTAAAACATACTCTAATAGGCAGTGTAATCTACACAATAATAAGTGCAGTGTGTGGGTAAGAGGGGCGCAGTGTTTCAATGTGATCCAGTTATGTTGTGGTTCTGTGACTGCTGATGTTGGTTGCTGTATGGTTAAAAAAAATGAATTATGATAAAAGAAACTAGATTATTTTCGATTTAAATAAATTTTAATTCATTAAATATGAATCTAATATTTTAGGTCTTTTTTGTGCGTTTGGGTGGGTTTTGAACAGCTTTTGCGCTGAAAAAAGTCAGCTATATCTGGCAACAATGAGCACAAATTCAACAGTTCTATATAATTCAGTTCAGAGAAGCAGAGTAATATACATTTTGCAGAAAAATGAAGTGTACAGCATATGCGCTCAGCCTTTTTACATTCACTTACAGCAAGCCATATCTGACTTTATTCATGTGAGACATTTGTCCACATAAATGTACATTTTGATAGCAGTTCTGTTTTTGACAGTTCAGGTCCAAGGAGATCTGATCGCCCTCTGTCTGAGGGAATTAAGATCATGCTGGTATTACATGACTCCATCTAGTTGTTTGTTCAAAGTCATCCTTTAATTCCTGAAGCAAATTAAAAATATATTAAATACAAATAAAAAATATTAAATACAAATTTAAAAAAGAGAAAAAAATCATGAGAAGCAAAAACTTTTGTTGTAATTTTTTTTGCGATATTTTGCTTGAATTTAATTGAATTATCTTTCAATTTCTAAATATGTTCGGTGACTAAAATATTATTTTAATAAATAAAAATAAAATAAAAACCTATTTGGCAAACAATATGTTTAAACTATGTGTTCCTCTGTCAATTTAAAAAAAAAATTTGTCTGGGGTGTTTGAAATTCCGGGAGAAATAACAAAACGAGAGGGTGGCGGGAGATGGGTCTGAAAAACGGGAGACTTGGCAAGTATGGTCGGCACCAATAGCCTAGTGCAGTGGTCTCAAACTCAATTCCTGGAGGGCCACAGCTCTGCAGATTTTAGCTCCAACCACCTTTAACTCACACCTGCTTAATAGTCTCTAGTACTCTTGAACACTTTGTATAGTTGGATCAGCTGTGTTTGAATAGGGTTGAAGCAAAACTGTGCAGAGCTGTGGCCCACCAGGAATCAAGTTTGAGACCCATGGCCCTGGTGGTTATATGCTAGTTTGATTCCCTGCTTGTGGTCATTTGCTGATTCTTCCCCCTCTTTCTGCTTCCCATGCTTTCCTGTCTCCACTAGACTGTAAAATAAAAAGTTAAACCCCCCTATAATAAATAAATAAATAATTATAAAAAATTAATTTGTGTGGAAAACATTCTTCTACCTAATACAAGTGTCAACTTCTGGCAACTGCAGCCATTTCCAGTGCTACATTTAAGACATGCTGCATTATTTAATGCCTAAAAAGGCAAATACCTGTGATTTGAGATGTGCTATCACATTACATTATTCTTTTAGATAAAACTTTTGTCAGAATACCTGCTTTTTTGTTTTAACACCAAAAAGACAGTTAGGACCAGTGTGGCACAAAGTTACCATAGTCTTTTTTTCTACTATCCTGAAATATATTTTTTTTAAAGAGCAGTTGAAAATGTAGCTATTGATTTGTTTTGTGGTAACACTGAGAATTATGAAGCCTGTAAGATTATAAAAAGGGCTAATGGCTTCATCTAATGATTGAATTAGTTTGAGTGTGTGTGTGTGTCTGTGTGTGTGTCACATAAAGACACAAATTTGTATAATGGCATGATTATGACAAGGGTAAAAATTCATATATAGTATGTGATAGTATATCGCCCCTTGTTCCCATTTTTTAAAAGGCTTAGAAATTATACAGCATTGGGTTTATTTGCGAAAGTTTCCTATAAGGGGTAGGGTTAGGTGAAGGATTAGTGTAGGGCTAATAAAAATATAGTTTACAACTCATTACACAAATATAATATCCCCACAATTTATAAAAACAAACGTGTGTGTGTGTTTGTAATTAGGAAGACTTGTATTTGTTATTATATTCGGTACTCAGATGTTAAAACCCATCTATGCATAAGTGGAATACTGCAATGAAACATTATTAGACAGATATTTTAGATATTTTGTGCATCTCAGGGTTTCCATTCAGCATTTGTTTATGTGATATCCTAAAAAAATGCAGTTTTTAATCACTTTTTAAACACAAAACTAAGTAACATTCATCAGTTGTTGTGCTCTGTGGGATAGCAGTTGTTAGCGCTTGGTGCATATCATGTAGTAACAAACTGCCCTCACCATCAGTAAATGCAGTGCTCAGCATTTAAAAGTACACCCCTCACAAATCTATCTTTTAAATTCATATTTTTAATAGGAAGCTATACAATGTTTTATTTCTACATATACATTAGATTAGTCAGTTCTGAAGATAAATCTGGAGCTTATGTAACAAAATAACTTACAATAACGGCCCAAAAACCAGTACAGCCAGATTTATGTTAGAGAAAAATATTAAATACGAATTTTAAAAAGAGGAAAAATCAAGAGAAGCAAAAAAATTGAAAGATTTTGTTAAAATTTTGTAGGTTGTAATTTTTTATTTATTTAATTGGATTATCTTTCCATTTCTAAATATGTTCTGTGACTAAAATATTATTTTAATAAATATACCTGTTTAATAAATCTGTTTTATTTAAATGCACCAAAATACATTGCCTATAATCACAAATTTCAAAATGGGGTGTACTCAATTATGCTGAGCACTGTACATCAAAATGAAAATATGTTTTAAAATGAATGACTAAAAACAAATGTGCATGTATACATTTATAATGTATACATGCATTTAATTTAGACTTTACTGACTCACCTCCACCTTTAAAGATGTAGCTGCGTCTGCCCTTCAGCCAAGTCATGTGCTCAAAGCCCAGTAAAGTGGTGTCGACCCTCAAACATGAACCACTTTTCCAGACACGGTAAACATCGCTTGGACAAACTTTCGACACTAGAGGAACTGAGCAATCAGAAGACAGAACAACAACTGACTGGCAGGAGCAATCAATCACAGGAGCTGTCCACGTCTGTGGTGCTGAAATGGTCAAACCTGCAGTCTACATCATTACGTCTTTCTTAACAGTTCTTAATAGCTCTTGAACTTACCCCAGCTAGTAAATTCCCATTTCATCTCCACATAGAAGTCACGTGCCTACAAATAAAATACAACACTTTTAAAATGCTTTCTTGGAGAGGATGGCCATTTGAACCAAAACTGTACCTGATTTTTTGACCAAAACACATTTCTACATTTCTAAACGTTTTCAAAATTGTTTTAAAGCAGCTTGATGAAAAACTATAAAGATGAAGCTTTCAGTATTAATGCGTTATTATAGTCCCATTTAGAAGATCAGTTGGGTCAGTGGTGGTGTCGTGGCTGAAAGTGAAGAGTGAAAAGGTGGTGGTAGGGGCGGTTGTATGGATAATAGTAACTCTGGGGGCCCCAAAACATTGTAGGCCCTTAGAATAGTCCTAACTTTCCCCCCACCGCCGCTGGGTCATAGCCATTATGTGCCTCGTTTTAATCATTATAAATATGCAAATCAACCTGAATACAATGTAACATCAACAACACATGGCAAACAACGAGTTGATAATAACAAATAATCTTATTAGATTACAAACAACCAAACGAGTTGTTTAGCATGTCTGCATCTCTGCTATTATATTTACACATGTAATATTTTTCCTGAGGCAATTTAACCCCAAATACACAATGACACTCTATCAATTATATCTACAATGAAAAGGAATATGGTTATTTACTGCGTTATTAACACACAGTAATACCACATAAAGAAGGGATGGACTTTGAAGGAATAAACTATGTGAGTAAAGCTCCATTATAGCATAGTGCACCGGCATGCAGTGTATAGCAGGAGGCATGCAGTTCTGTACAATTACATTATCTATCGGCTTAAAGATATTGGTCTAATTTTGATATCGGATTGATAACGATAACATTAAAAATAGCATTTATCTGCCGATAACGATAGCATCGATAATATATTGTGCATCCCTCTGTATAGCATATGTGGGTCAAAGACAAAATGGTTTTCAAATTTCAAAACATATTCAGTAAAATATGAATTATTAGACATAACGATTTTCATATATTTTAACCATGATGTACAGAAGAAACAAACAAAAAATTATTCAGAGTAACAACAGTTTATATTCCAAAGATCTTGTCAAGGCATATTCAGAACAACAATCTTTGATGACATTTTAATATTCACCTCCAAAATACTATTAATTGTTAAGTGAAATATTAAAGCTATCCTTTAATTGACTGGGTTTTACCCGCTTGTCAGCACAATCATTTTAATCAGTTAAAATATAATAAAAACGCACATGATCACTGTAAATAATTCTTGCTGCCCTAAATTTCCAAATCAAACTGACTAAAAATATTACGATAAAGTGTGTTTACCTTGAACAAAGTTGTTCAAACCTGATCAAATTCATTAAAATAAGTTAAAGTAACATAAAACATTTGGCAGCATTTTATAGTGTAAATTTAGCAATAAGTACAACTCAGAATTAATATTTTGTTTTATTTTTAGAGAAATACATCTTAAGCTAAATGAGGATGGAACATTCTTTCACCCATATTTTAATATGCTCTTTTCACAAATGCTGATTAAAACATTAGAAATTTTAGTTGCATTTAATACATTCTTACCTACATAAAATCACTCAAAATCAATCATCTCATCTTGGCATACACGATTTACTATGTAGTATATATTATATACTGTAAATATGATGGTCAAATAGGATGTACAATTAACCCAACTATTAATTAATTTATCACTGGAGGATTATAATGTTTACATTTTGGATCCTATAATGATCAAGCATTCGGGTCTTGCAATATAGTTCACTGCTTAGCATATCCAAGTAAGGATATAAATACTTAAGAGCAGTTGAAAAATGTGTTGTTATTGCTTTGTAACAATGGAAATTATAAAGCCTGTAAGGTTATAAAAGGGCTAATGGCTTCAGCTAATGATTGAATTAATAAGTGTGTGTGAGGGTCACCTGTCTCAGTTTGCTCAGTAGCTCAGGAATACCAGCCAGTCTCTCTGTGGCTCTTCTGAAGTCTCTGTACTGGAGGACCAGCTGCACCAGTTCAGGGTCTCCAGTGCTCACGGCCTCCTGCAAAACTATGCACATAATACCATTCACAATTTATATGAAGAAGAGGCTGGACAAGCAGAAATTGTATGGTACCATTTTTGTATGGTTTTCTGTACTAGAGGTCTCCCACAATAGTACATACATTCAAAGTCAGAATACACTGATGTGACTGGTCTACTGTGGGCATTGTGTGTCAAAAAATAAAAACACCATTTATGATATCTAAATTGCAGCTCTGGAGGTTTCCTAAGCACTTGAATGGAATAGCTGGAATATAAACAATGAAAGTGCCATCAATTTGACTGTGTCAGTTCAAACTGAGTGAACGCAAAGTGGATTCTGCTCTCACAGCACAGAAATAAATTGCAAATATTGTCCAAATGTGTGCAGGTTTGCACCGGAAGAAAGACTGGAATTTCAGGAAATTATGATTTGTTTCTTTTTTTTTGAAGATAAAATCTCTTTTTTTTATTTATTCTGCATTTTGACGTATGAAATTTCACAGAAATCTTACATTCACCAACAGTTATATTATGTACCATATGCAGAATATGCAGTGATGGGAAGTATTTAGTATTGTATTTAAGTGTATTTAGAACACATATTTCATTGCTTTAAAGTATTTTGTATCTTTCTGGACAAAAAAAAAAGTAATTTTATTGAAATACTGCATTTTGTATTTCAAATACATAATCAAATATGAAATTTTAAGCGCAGATGATACAAGAACTTTGATCACTAAGATTAAGAGGACTACCAAATAAAGTTTTGGCTAATAAATCATGTAACACATCCCATTGGATTCAGTGCACTCGTCGCAAACTGAAAAAAAGCGGGCACTTTGATGCTCAGTGCACCTCAGGGGACACCTTAGGGTTAGGAATGTAGTAAAATATACTGTATATACACTCGAAAACATTATTTTGCTGCTTGTTTAAACTACTTATTTAAAAAGAGCTGAATCCAGGCAATTTTTCATTCTTTAGGGGGTAAACTTAATTGTTTTATGTTTAATCGATTTCATTTGGAAAAAGCTTAATTAATTTGTGTTGGAACAACATGAAGGAATTGTATGTATTTACAGTGTGTCATTTAACCCAATTTTTTTCTTAAAATTAGCACTGAAAAAGAAGTGAAAAAGCTACCAATAACACCCAAATGCACAACTGCAGAGCTACACATTACATTGCAGCATTTGCAGGACAGCTGTGCCAGACCAGAAGTTATAGTGGAGATAATATCTCCATACATTATTATAACATCATCAACCCTTCAGTAAAGCTAAATGATCTTATGATAATAATAATAATAATAATAATAAAAAAAGATAATTCTGTCATCATTTACTGATTAATTAGTTTTTTTGAAAAAATATCCATTGACTTCTATTGTTTGTTTTGTTCCTAATATATATGTCAATGGCTGTTTTTTTTTTCAGAGCAGCTGCCCTGAAACTGCTGTATAACGTATGACATTGCGGTTCTGAGTTTGGGCATTTGCACTATCTGGCACACACCCAAAACCTCCTCACTCAGCATGCACTCCTTTATTCAGTTCTCTTCAGCTTTACTGCACTTTAAATGTCAAACACACACAGAATGATGTCAAAATGTCAGTCATGGCAAATATTCACATAAACGCAGTCAATTATGTCTCAATTGAACATAACCATCTGGGTGAAGAATCAAATAATAGACTGAATAAATGTACCTACTGCTATCATCTTTCATTAAAAAAAGAATAAAAAGAACAAAGAAATCGTACAAAATTTTATTATCACACCAGTATTTTGAATTTCAATTAAATACATTAGATGAGCAGGTATTTCTTATTTGTAATAAAAAATAAGTAAATTGAAAATATTTAATGCAGCTCTTAATTATTGTTGCAGATTTTTGTAATTTTGTCGATTCCCTACCTGTTATCATTTCTGTCATTTTTCTGGAGACATTCCTCATGAAAACAACAATTTAGAAGTATCACACTTCTAAGTATACTTCATATATATTACAAATATACACTCACTGGCCACTTTATTACACCTACTAATACCGGGTTGGACCCCCTTTTGCTTTCAGAACTACCTTAATCCTTCATGGTATAGATTCAACAAGGTACTGGAAATATTCCTCAGAGATTTTGGTCCAAATTGACATGATAGCATCACGCAGCTGCTGCAGATTTGTCGGCTGCACATCCATGATGTGAATCTCCAGTTCCACAAAATCCCAAAGGTGCTCTATTTGATTGAGATCTGGTGACTGTGGGGGCCATTTGAGTACAGTGAATTGTCATGTTCAAAAAACCAGTCTGAGATGATTCGCGCTTTATGACATGGCACGTTATCCTGCTGGAAGTAGCCATCAGAAGATGGGTACACTGTGGTCATAAAGGGATGGACATGGTCAGCAACAATACTCAGGTAGACTGTGGCATTGACACGATGCTCAATTGGTACTAATGAGCTCAAAGTGTGCCAAGAAAATACCCCTCACACCATTACACCACCACCACCAGCCAGAACCGTTGATACAAGGCAGGATGGATTCACACTTTTATGTTGTTAATGCCAAATTCTGACCCTACCATCTGAATGTCGCAGCAGAAACCAGGCAACATTTTTTTCAATCTTCTATTGTCCAATTTTGGTAAGCCTGTGCGAATTGTAGCCTCAGTTTCCTGTTCTTAGCTGACAGGAGTGGCACCTGGTGTGGTTTTTTGCTGCTTTAGCCCGTCCACTTCAAGGTTGGACATGGTGTGCGTTCAGAGATGCTCTTCTGCTTACCTCAGTTGTAACGAGTGCATTAACGAGCAGTTGGACTGGTATACCTAATAAAGTGGCTAGTGAGTGTATATTAATAATACATTATAATAATATTCCAAAATACAGGCCTACCACATTAGCAATGTTTACATGCACCCAAATTAGGTAGTACGTTAACGCCTCCCAGAAAAAGGACAGTTAGCTTAGATTTTCTAATTATTCAAAAGTTGACATGCCCCAGCTCTTAATCCACTGGGCATGATGCCTTCTTGCAACAGTAAATTATGTTTTTAGACTTTTAGACCTTCAAGGAAACCTGTGGAAAACTGATGTTGTTAAATATGACATGCAAAGAAAAACCAAGACCTGTGTTTGGTCCATGTAATTTTTCTTTCTAGATGACACTTTGTGTCATGCAACTTAATATTTTCCCAAATATTTAGAAGAATTAAAGTTTTCTAACTTAAGTAATCTAATGAAATTACATTCTAAAACAATAATTATATTTAAAATGTGCCTATTGTAAGTTGAAGTCACCTTTCCAACACCTTACAATTTAGTTTGTGTTCCACATAGAATGTTCTTATATTTTGCAATATTACGATATGAATACAATTTTACCAGACAACCTAATATATCTATTTGGAAAGAATTTATAACGTTAGACCGATTGTGATAATTCTGGAGTGGGAGTGCATCTTCATAAAATCTAATAAACAATCTATAAACTTTTTGGGCTTCCCTGACATATTTTCATTTTGGTCTGTGCTATTTGCAGTGCATTTCTATATTTGCATGTGTTGTGAGTATTTTCATGCATAACAATCTATAAATACAATCAAGAAATGTGTTATAATAAAGTGTTTTATTATTTCCCGAGTCTAAGAGTATTCAAGTACAGTAACTGAATGATAAAAATAAGAAATAATTCAATAAAATTAATTGTTGTTAAAGTCACAAATGGTACAATTTCTTATACCTCAATGCTTTTAAAATCATCATACCATCACAGGCATCAAAAACACACTGCACATGATAAATTATAACACAAACTCAACACTGCATATCCTGCAATGTGACTATTGCGAATGATTACTTTGTGATATCGATGCTGAAACGATATATTGCGCAGCCCTAGTAAAAGGGCTATAAATAAATATCAATAAATTGGATCTGATAAAGGATTTTAAATGCACAATGTGGAGGCAAAGAAGTCATCTGTGCCCTTTGTCTGTTATGACATGATTACCAGCTTTGAATCAGTAATAGGCAGACGGCGAGGGAAGGCACAAGAGAGAGAGATTTCATTATATATGTAAATGACACAGGCATATTGAATAGCTCATAGTAACGTGTAGGGCTGCACGATACATAATATTAGCATCGATATTGCAATGTGATAATTCACAATAGTCACATCGCGAGTATACGCAATGTTGAGGCTGTATTATAATTAAGCATTTCGCAAGTGTTTTTGAGGCCTGTGACCCAGTGAGTATTTTAAAAGTGTTTAGGCTTAAAAAAAATTTACCATTTGTATCTTAATTTTATTCAATTGTTTGTGAAATGAAGACTGTACAGTATTATTTTACATTTAATTATTCAATTACTGTATATCTGAATTGAGTTCAACTCCTTGAAAAACAATAAAACACTATTTAATTTGTATCTTGCTCTTTATTGATTCATTGCTTGTAGATTGTTTCTAATATTTTATGCAGATGCACTCCCCTACAGAATATTCAGAATACATTTTTGCAAATAGTTATGCAACTATTCTAGTGAATTTGTTCATATTGCAATATATATATCGCATATATATCGCAAAATAAAAAAATATCGCAATGCTAGATTTGTATAATATCGTGCACTCCTAGTAATGTGTTAGATACCTTTTCGCGCAAATATTTTTTGAGCATTTTTGTGAGTTGGTTGTCAACATCACTGATGATCAGTTTCCTACAGCTTACACAGATTAATGAAGGCTCCAGCGCGCACACACACACACACGCGCACGCACAGTTTAAAAAGTTATACCACATACACATTCTGGCTCTCAATTAATTTGTGTCACCTTATTGAAAGGAAAACCAATTCCTAAGTCGCTGTTTGTGTTAGTAAAGGGATAGTTTGCCATAAGAAAATAAATAAATATAAAACGTAATAATTAAGAAAATATGGAAAAATACACAACAGGAAAAACTTTACTACCGGCTCTCAACATTCTTTAAAATATATATGGGGGGGGGGGGGGGGGGGGGGATGTTGACAGAATTTTCAAGGTATGTAAGTAACTAAAGTAATCTACCGAATTACATTACACGTTACTTTTTTAAAGCATGTAACGTTAGTTTGCTATCTGTAGAGAACACATTTCAAAACATTCCCACCCCTGATTACATGTCCAGAGTTTGTTTGTGTTCCACAGGGTAAAGCCATATGCTTTTGTAAACGCAAGAGTAAACAATTGGTGTGTGGGTGTGAGAGAGATGTTGGAGTACCTGTCCAGCCCTGTGTGTTGCTGTGTGTGGGATCTGCGTTGTGTCTGAGCAGGACGCGAGTGGACTCCAGGTGCCCGAGACACACTGACAGCTCGAGCGCCGAGCGGCCGCGCGGATCCAGCCGCTCCAGGTCATGCTGGAACACACGCACACACATACACAACTGCTTAATACAGAAACAAAGTCAACGATTTAGCACAACAAGCAGACAAAACTATACACACCACACCTGCTTTTTCTGAAGCTCTCGGTCCAGTTCCAGATATTGATTGTTCCAGACCAGATAATGTAAAGGAAACGCCTCTTCAGCCATTTCAGCTATTCTGTATTAAAGCCGTTTAGATTGTATGTCAAGTGATGAAGTTTAAAATTTAGGTCGGTTTGTATGAAATGTTTGTTTGGGCAGCGGCCACCTTTGCATCTACACAAACAAATCCACGAGCGTTTATTTACGGACCGTTCATTTCATTTGACAAGACGTGTCGTTTAATCTGCTCAGCGAATTCATTCCCTCAGGACTCCAGATGTCTCGTTTACACTCTTTACCGGCCTGATCTGTGCGGTGTTTAGCTGTAAATCCCTCCGTTTGCTGAAAATATCCACTGACAGACAAACCAACAGCTGCTTAGCTAGCGAAGCTAAGTCCAAAATAACTGCAGGTCTTCATAAAAAATCTCTCCTTCAACACTAAAACGATTACAAATGTATCTTTAAAACGGAGAAGTGTTCAGTTAAATAAGGTAAAACCAAGAGCACAGATGGCATGGAGGTTTATTTGCAGTAAAGCATCCTTGAGTTAGCAGATAGCTTCCCATCATCATCATCCTCCTCATCTCAGGCTAGTGCTGCTGGAGTCCGCTGACACATGATGTTCTCACTGTAGCCAGATGGAGGAAAGCGCTTGTTCCCATTGTATTCCGACAGGGCTGTGGTGATCTGGTGGGGAAATGCAGATGTAAGCCCTGCGCAGAAAGCAGGCCTAATTTCCATCCATGTCCATGTGAAAAGCGCATCGGATGCAGGCTTGGCTGTGCGGATTCCCCCCTCACGCGCATTCAGTATGGAGGCTCTCAGTCAACTCTGAGATCAGTCAGCAGCATGAACAGAATTGATAAACTCACCTGTGGGCGGATGGAGTCATGTATAGAATGTATAAACTCAACTGACAAAACTAAAATAGAGTATTACATTTGTTTAACTTGTATAGTTCACCCCCAAATTAAAATGTACTCAATATTTACACAACCTCAAGTGGTTCCAAACCTTTTCGAGTTTTTATATATATTCTGATGAACACTAAAGATGCTTTGAATAATGTTGGAAACCTTTAACCAGTTATTTTTATTATATATATATTTTTAATGGAAGTCAGTGTTTTCCAGAGATGGGTTGCAGCTGGAAGGGCATCCGCTGTGTAAAACATGTGCTGGATAAGTTGGTGGTTCATTCCGCTGTGGTGACCCCGGATTAATAAAGGGACTAAGCCGAAAAGAAAATGAATGGAAGTCAGTGGTTACAGGTTTCTTCAAAATATCTTTTGTGTTCAACAGAAGAAAGAAACTTGTACTGGTTTGGTGGCAAGTGAAGAGCGACCATATCAGACACATGTAGCGGTGTAAAAGCAAGTAACATCAGACAGATGTTGCATATTCATAAACCTGAGATCAGACAACACATTGTTCTGAATAAAAAAATCAGAATGAGAATCTCATGTTGTGGAATTGACTCATTTTGAGATCAGACAATCAGATTGAGATGTACTGAATTAATAAAACGTTCAGAGACAATGGTATATTAAACAGCATAGTTTACAGAATTTAAAAACTGAATTGAGATCAGATAGCAACACTCACTATATTTAGTTAGGCTAGCTAAAATCAGACTGCATCATGAACTGATATCTGAAAGCTACTTTAATTTATAGACATCTGAGATCAGATAGCACCTTGAAATTAATTCATAAACACTTCTGAAACCACATCAGGCATCAGATGTTGATATTTATCGGCTATCAAATAATATTAGACGAGCCTTCTGAGATCAGACAGGATCATTTGCTGAGTTTATACTCATATTTGCATTTAGAATCTATGAACTACATATGCGCAGGCATAAGAATGACATGTTGCTGAATTCATACTCATTTGTAATTAGATTGCATCAGATTAAAATACACTGAATTTTAAAACTGCTGCAAATACAAATAACATCAAACAAGCAAGTGTGAATTCAAAGACCCCTTCTGAGATCGGACTTAAAAACTCAACCGATTAAAAAATAAACACAATGAATTTATAGTCGACTAAAATCCAAGTAGCACGAAAATTTATAAACGGATCTGAGATCAGACAGCACCTTAAGATTAATTTATAAACTCTGACTTCAGCCAATATCAGACATGCTCATAAGAGATCTGATAATTAGACAGGCATGTGAATAAACACATCACATATATACACACACACAGTCCTAACTCAAGTGGGATCAGACAGAATGACAGCACTGTATTTGAATGCATACTCATGAGATCAGACAGCATTGCGTACCAAGTATAATAGTACATTTATAAATGTACTTGATGTAATCAGAATGGCTTTATAAGCTCATTTGTGATCAGTCCACATCAGATTGGGATGTACTGAATTTATAGAGCCTATTGTGATCAGACGGTGACATGCAGTGGTTTAAAAATCATTTCAGATCTGATCATGGATATACTGAATTATGAAACCCACCTAAAAACGAACAGCATAATAGCAGGGATGAGCGGAATTTAAACTCTTCAGAGATCAGATCATTTTTGTAATCAGAAATAATCAGAAAGGCATGTTGTGGAATTGAGAACTCATTTGGGATCAGATTATGACACACTGAAACTAGTAGAAACAGCATCAAATTAGAGTTGATCATATGGTGTATAAAGCCTTCCAAAATCAGACTTTTCTTAACACACCAGGCAGTAACAATGAATGAGTTCATATTGGTGCCTGAAGACAAGTGCTAGACCGTCTACCGAAATAGCCTTACTTATCCCAATGTACAATCTATGAATGTGAGCACAATTTACACAATGTCTGCAGCAGCTAGAAGCAAAAATATCACTGATAATTCAGTTATGTAGTGTCATTAACGTATGTGTATTAACACATGGCAGAGAGGCCATGCAACAATTCATTGAAATCCAGTATTACAAGTCAACTAGGAACCAATCACACATCTTTTATTTGGTTAACGGACTAATAACCAACTGTAAACAAATTCAACAAATCAACTTCATATTTCAGCATCTCAAATCAATTCAAGGTCACATTTGTATCATTTTTTTATTGGCTTGAAAAAAAAAACAAATGTGAAAAAGTTTTTGAAAATTATAATGCTACAGACTTTTCTCTTACTACAGGAGAGGAATACATTTACACAAGGGTGCTTATAGTATATTTATATATCTCTATACTCTCAGGTGTTAAGGAGGGAGAGGAATTTTACAAAAAAGAAGGTATTCCTCAAGTAAAACGATGCTTAAAGTAAAGGGATGAATGGAGAAAACAAAAACAAAAAAAATCAAATGTTTCCACACTACTTAGGACAAATAAATGTGTCTAAGTGACAGGGTCTGGACAGAGCAGTGCTTTTAATCCTAGTCATGGGGATCCAGCACTCTGCAAATTTCATATAGCATCTTTTACTTACCAAACCACATTCAGATCATCAGCTCTTTAGGTGAGAGCTCCATGAACTGAACCGTGAACAGGAGCCTGTTTTCACCACAGGATAAAAAATAAAATAAAATAAAGGGAATTGTATGTTTCTCAATTCTGACAACAAATAAATCTGAACCACCAGATATGAAATAAAAAAAGTGCTTAACTGAAATACTCCAAGGAGAAAAAGTTAGAGGTGCAGTATTTAACTTAGAGATATGTTAACTCAGGGGAAAAAAAAGTCACAACTATGAGATGCAAAACCAGAATTTAAGCTCATTCCTTTGCATTTCTGAGAAGTGAAGGCGTAAAAAAATTATGTGGTCTTAAAATCTTGGAACTGAGAAATATAAACTGAAAATCTTAGTGAAATCTGCAAGAAATCATTATAGTATTTCACTTTTTACCTCGCAACTCTGAGTTGAAATATCTTTCATTTTTGAGAGAAAACAAAAACCAGAATTGTGAGAAATTTGCAATTACCTTTTAAAATTAGATTCTCCTGTGGTGGAAACAGCCCTGCCTCATAGTCAAATAAGAAAGAGAAACAAAATGTGCAGAGCGCAGAGTCTCAAGTAGCAGGATCAAAAAGCACTGGATTAGAGTAAAAGTACAAGTTTTTATAAGCAGACTTCTCAAAAATAGAAAACAAGCTGTCAAGGAATAGCACCTGTTGATCTCTTGAATAGAAGAGCCCATGGCATGACAGGCCTGAGAACCAATCTGATTGCCGCTTGCAGTGTGAACACGGAAACAAAAGGAAACAGTTTTAACTACAAAAGGATCCTCCTCGCCCACACCTATTTATACACAAGCCCAGCCCAGAATGCTTGAAGCTCCTCCCACCTAAAGCTGCTATACATGAACCCTGGTTCTCTGTCCAACACAGAAGCTCCTTACAGACCTACCGAAGCCACCCGCACATGCGCACGCTTTTAGTTCCTTCTGAGACACGCCAATATTCACAAAGTCTCTCTCTCTCTCTCTCTCTCTCTCTCCCTGAGGAGCGCGGCTTTTATGATATCCTCTCGATGAGTTTGTCATCTGATAGGTAGTAGAGGGCATTGACAGACAGCTCAGAAATAAAGCTTTGGCATGCCTGCACCGAGACCCCTTTGCAATCGCGGAGGTCCAATATGGAGAGACAGGAGAGACGCCGCAGGTACACCAGACATCTGTCTGTCAGCTGGGTGCAACCTGATAATGACAACAAATGGAGAACAATTTATTCATTGCTTGGGAGCTAGAGTGCTGCAGGCAAGATGTTTATGATAAGCAGTGTTGGGCATGTTCCTTTAAAAGAGTACTTGGTTATAATACAGGAAAAGTAAATATTGTGTTACTTTAAAAAAAATCTAGTTTGTCAAATGACTATAAAATAAATATAAAACCTTGTTCACTAATCTACACTATTTTGATGTTGTTGCGGGACAATGTGAGAGACAACGGCATCATGTCCTCAACTATATATCTAGATATTATTTTGTTTAATTCTGTCTGAGTAGTAAATGTTTGCGGTGGAGAAAATGACGTTTTATTTGCTTTAATGTCATGAGGTGCTTCATTAGATTAGAATCACAGACAATCTTCAATATATCTTCCTTGTGAAAGAAAGAAAACTATACAGATTTGGGACATCAAAGTGAGCAAATATTGCCAGAATTACAATGTTTGAGCAAATCATGCCTTAAAAGGTGCAGTATGTAAGTTTGACACCCAGTGGTTGAACTAGGTATTGCATTCCTGGATCAAAAACGGAAGAGCAGGCTGCCAGATTAAGAACCAACAGGAGCGAATCTGACGATCGAACCTAAAGGCTGATTTAAATCGTGTTCTACATAAAAGCAACAACACACGATAGAAGAAATATTTTCCATATTAAAAGTAGTTTTTGTTCTAACCAACTCCTCAAATTGATATATTACACAGTTTCTATTTCTTGCAGCTGAACAACAGAAAACTGACAATGATCACCTCAGGTACACCTCATGTGCTTTATTCAGTGTTAAATGCTAACAATGTGAGTTTGAATGCCATTTTACATGATATTTATTGCCCTACTACTGAAAGCAGCAGCAGATTGTTCACCTCAGATCTTGAAAACAAAACTAAACTTTAGAACTGTGACTGAATTGCAAGCAAACACATATCAGTGATTCAGCATCTAAATTTAATAATGTTAATGTTTTAATAATGTAAATGTTAACATGTAAAATTTTTAATACTGTTAATGTTAAAAGAACCAAAACAAAGACAGCGTTCTGGCATGGAAAACACATTTTCAAAGCAGAACATCTGTCTTCAGCATTGGTTCACTTGGCATGTTTCTTAAATATCTGCAAACATGTTATGGTATTTTTATGCTTGAGAAAAGTCAAAAACGTACATACAGCACCTTTAATGACAAACAGCAGCATGTTAAGTCTATTAGTTTGCTGTCACATTAAGACCTGCACACATCCAATTTAGTGTTTTTCTTTAAATATTACCTTTTACTTTAGACAAAAACAAATGTGTTGATATATTATAGGTTTTGACCTTTTTAGTGCAAACAAATGTGAAAGATAACCTAGTCTTAGTGTTCACAACTTAATTAAGTTAATTTAATAAATGTAGATGTGAATTGAACATAAAACAATTAAGTTCCCCCCTAAAAATCTTAAGAATTGTGTCGTTTCAACTCATTTTAAATAAGTAGTTTGAACAATCAACAAAATAATTTTTTAAAGGTCCCATGAAAGTAAAATAACGTTTTTTAGATGTTAGTATCAGTATTGTTCGTTTTTAAGATATCTATAAGATAGTGTGCTCCAAAACAGTGACAAAATTCTTTTTTAGAATATATAAAACTGATATCAACATGTAAAGCTTGTAGTTTGTCACATCACCTAAATGGATCAACAGTTTTATTCATGTCAACCCATACTACGGTTTCTCATCACATCATAACCAATCAAATGCTCTCTAGTATCTGACATGCCCCGCCCCCTTCAAGATGCTTCTGATTTGCTTTTTATTTGATGCACTTGAGCTCAACCACTCTCACTGGCAGAACACTATTGGCTGTTTTTTTTTTTAAGGGGAGGAGCTACACTATCTCCCACCCTCTCTTCATGTTTCGGTTGAGATTACCTCAAACATCAATGCAAAACAAACATTATAGGTTAACCAAAATGCACATTTCAAAGCACTTCACGGGATCTTTAAATGCATTAAACTAACATACTTTGGTCATTATGAATGCGCCTTGCCCTATGAGTGTAACTCTAGCACTGAGTTAATATTTGATGTGACTGTATGCCACATTGTACAGTACATTGAGACAGAGGCACTAGAACTGCAACTGACCCAATGTGTGTTGTAGCACAACACTACAATATTTCTTTAAAAGCAGATTAGTCTTCAATGTTTTGATACACTATTTTGAACAGCTTGGTCCGATTATTTTAGAAACTGTTAATCTACATGGATTTTAACACTCAGAGAAAACATCCCAATTCAATTCACATCATGCAGATTTAAACGTTAAAGAACTGTGTGATCCTACATTGTCGATATGGATCACAATTTGTGCCAAAAGAAAGGCAGTTTTGTAAAACAAAAAGGGTCCAGGAAGGTACTGGTAAGGTGTATCTAATTAAAAAGCAGCAAGAAAGTATCATTGGCTCATTTCTGGGTGGACGTACATAAAGTGAATGGAAAGAATATTTAATATTATACTACCTTTTCACTTTACGGCTTTATTGTTATGAATTTTTGACATCAAGACAACTAGGCCAGATAAATATCTGACATATTGATAACTGCAGCCAAAAAAGTAAATCACAAGACATTGGTTACTTCCTGAAACCCCTACAATCCACAAGTGGATAGAAATTGAATACAATATTTATGTTATGGAAAAAATAACATTTTCCCTTCACCTTCAAATGAATGTATTCAGAAATATCTGGACCAAATGGACTGAATATGTAAGGTTGCTTATCCAGATTTTGTAGAAGCATAAAATAATTGCTACTTTGTTTTAATCTGCAAGATACACATTTTCTAATTTAATAAGCAGTAAGCTTTCCGTCATAGTCTCCTGTTTAGACTAAGAACAAAGATTTAATATTATTTAATATAGAGTTTGACTATTAGGTGTATATTTGACCTTCCCTGAATTTAGTTATTAATATTGTTTACATTATTATTTTATCGTTATTCTTATTATTTACTTTGTTTATTTATTTTTATACATTGTGTTCTGTTACTTTCCATAATGTATATAAAAAGTGAAATGATTGGTAGGGAAAAATGTATCCCCTTTTAAGCTGGAATATTGTATTGGTTATGATACTACACTAAAGAAAAAATAAATAAATAAATAACAAATCATTGGCTGCAGCATTCATGTGAACAGGCCGGTGCGCATTTACTTACCAGCCAAGTTGAGGTGTGTGAGTGTGTTGCGTGTGGAGGAGCCCACTGCGCTGAGGAGGTTAAGAGCACCATCTGTGATTGGACAACGTGAGAGCTCCAGGCGTGTGAGCAGAGGCATGTGTCTGATGATCAGCCTCACCGTTGCTTCAGTCACCTCCAAACCACACAGCCACAAACACTGCATGTTCTTCATCTGGGAACGGTTGTCACTGCCTGCAGATGCATAGATAAGAGGTTTGATTCTTTTAAAAAAAAAGGGTGGAAATTCATAATGTTTTAACAAATGTGCAAGCTGACATTAGCTAGCATAAAACAAATTTCTAACAAATTTACATGCAGCTCAAATTTGTTCAGTTGTTTGTGTGCCATAAATGCACGCAAGCTACCTCTGAACTGCATTACAAGCACAATATGCAAGATTTCTTTATTTAAAAAAAAATATATAGTAATAATAAAATAGTAATACATATAATTTTACAGTACATCTCCATAAAATCTAATAAACATCTCATCTATAAATACAATAAAGGAAAGATCCAATTGAAATGAACATTGTTTTATCATTTTTCAAGTCTAACAGTATTCAGGTACAGTAATTAAATAATACAAATATAAGTAATTAAATCAAATTAATTGTTATTAAAGTTACACATGGTACAATTTATTATGAACGAATGCTTTTAAAGATCACTAGTCTCAAAAACACATGCAAATGATCACTTATAATACAAACGCAACATTGCATATCCTGTGGAGAAATATTGTGCAGCCCTACTATCAATGTTCAAATGCAGCGAAATAAGGCGTTTTAATAACTAGTGTCCTGTGTCGTCATGATAATTGTGACACACCCTTGATTTCCAATTTAGTTTTATAAAAAAAATGCCAAAGATGCTATAATATGTTGTGTTTTATTAAAATTGTATTAATTATAATAATTTTAATTGAATATATTTGTATTAATTTTCAAATATATCAATTCACAAACCGAAGAATAGAACAAAACATAGCTGTCAATTACTACAACTTTAATAATAATTCAATAATGAAAAATATAGGTCAGGTCAGTACCCTCAGCAGTAAAGAAGTTGAAAACTTTTAAGCAAACGTTACTGTAAAGTAATTAAATTCTATTTTTAAATAAAAAGTTAAAGATTTTACTGAGCTTGGGATTGTTGGTGATTGTATGGGTGTTAATGGCCAGACTGGGTAGCTATACATGAACAAAGGAAAAGTAAGACCTGTTAAAAAAAGATTTAAGACCTACAACACAATATTTCAGTAGATTTAAGACTTTGTAAGGCCGAAAATTTAGCTTTTGAAATTTAAGACCCTGCGGATACCCTGTATCAGCAATTGCTTCAGCGCTCTCGTTCGACAGCTTTC
Source organism: Danio tinwini (assembly GCA_903798205.1). Lineage (NCBI taxonomy): Eukaryota > Metazoa > Chordata > Actinopteri > Cypriniformes > Danionidae > Danio > Danio tinwini. The sequence goes on from CAIGQZ010000690.1 coordinate 11,491,042, forward strand.
AGACTTACTGCCTCATACTACCATGATAGTAAATTTTAAATGCAATGAAGACCACACTAAGTCACGGCATCATTAAACTATGCCTTTGTTTGTTGTGAATAGAAGGCCTCTAATGTTGAAAATTGCATGCTGTGCTTTTAAATTGTTTGTTAAATTAATCTACAATAAATGCATTTTCAAAAAGCAGTTCATGCTTTACTTAACTACTCCAACTGAATTTAAATCAGTTATATGTTAAAATGACAATTAATATTATTTTTTTTCAATAATCACACACTTCGTTCTAATTAAAAGGATAATTCATCCAAAAATGTCAAATTTACTCACCGTTTACTTGTTCCAAAACTTTAGTAGTCTCTTTGTTTTGTTAAACACAAAGGAAGATTTTCTTAGAAACCAGTAACCACTGACTTCCATAGTCAGACGAACTAGTTTTTCGCAATTCCGCAATCACTGAATCCAACGCAAAAATCAACAAAAAGTGGAAAATTTTTACGATCCTGCTAAATCCTTAACTAAACAATCACAAAAAATGGCAAAATGTAAATAATCTCATAAAACATCCAATTCCAAACCATATAATAAAAATATTTTTTTTCACTTTGCAATTAATTATTTTACATGACTTATAGATATCACATACGCAGCGCATGTGACGTTTGAGCATCTCCCAAAAAATGACGTCTCACCTGCGCCCTTACAATCATTACATTACATAAAAGTGGGGGGAAATGTTTTGCAGCCTGTGCAGTAAACAGATGCGGATGAACCGTGAGTGATTTACATGTGAAGCCAGTGCAAAGATGCGATTAGACATCCTGTGGCACGAATTGAGCATTTTGTGCGTTTGACGAGCTTCAGACTGCAAAAGAAAGTTTGAGCAAACATCTAACAAATGGAGCAATGCAACAGACAGAACAGCAAGCAGTTTACAATGATGGAGATTGGTTGAAGGATGATGGCCGCTGGACGTGACTGAATTGAAGGACATTATTTGTGCTTTACATGGCTGGTATTATGATCTGCGTAAAATCGATAAATGTTTTAGTTTAAATCTTTCCCTGCAGTTAACGAGAGAAAACGTGTACGGCAATCCGTGTTTTAGGTGCATTTCGGAAGGGGAAGCCATAAATCATGTCCTGAGTGAGGTAGCCTACCTGATGTCAGATGCTCAGAGCAGTGAAATCTGAGAGAAACTAAGATCGTGGATAAAAATAAGAGTTATACAACCTTCCTTTATCTTAATCCCTACCGTTAAGATCTTGTCTTGACAAGAGACCAAAAAGAAAGCTCTATTTTCATGATTTGTATATATGTATAATTTATATATATATATATATATATATATATATTTTTTTTTTTTTTTTTTTGCAAAATTGTCTGCAAATTTCTGGGAATTACCACCACAGTCAAAAATAATAATAAAAAAAATAAAAACAATCACAAAAAAAATCTTGAAAAACTAGGAGATCTGCATAGTATTAGTTTTACACAACGGTAGTCAAAGCTTACAGGTTTTCAGCTTTCTTCAAAATATCTTGTGTTCAACAGAAAAAAGAAACTCAAAGGTTGGAACCAGCTGATGGTGAGTAAATAAATTTTGTGGGGCGGCAAATTATCCCTTAAACAGAGAAAATAGCAAAGAACGAAATAGTTCCATAAAGTCTTAGCACTCATTACCTGGTGGGTTCAGCAGCTCCCTGATTTGTGCGTCTTTGATGCCATCAGCCCAGCTCAGGTTTAAAGAGCGCAGTAAAGGGCAGCTTGGAGAGCTCAGTGCTGAAACTGATGACCAGTTACACCCTGATAGCACCAGATCTTTAAGGCCTGTGAGAAAGCTGCCTGTGAGTAACATCATTTACATTGCTGTGTATTAAATCAGCTGGAGTGGTAATGAGAACTAATGCACACCTGGCAGGCGATTGATGAGCCAGCTGAGCTGCTTCTTTGAGATATTTGCCCAGGAGAGATCCAGTGTGACGGGCTGCCGCTTGATGATGCCCGTCAGGACCTGCGGACTCATTGAACGGCTTCGGCTCAGGCTGATCCGTGTCCAGAGACGTTTGTCACAGCCCCTGTAACAACACAACAGTATTCATTTGAACATGGCCATGGGACTGTGGGTATTTCAAATGCTACTGATAATATTAATAATGTCGCAGAGAGCATTTAAAATAATAATAATATTTTTAAAACCCTGTTTAATTTGAAGTCTAATTGTCTGCAGCCTATCTTGTGCTGTTTGAAAGCGACAAATCATTTGACAGTTTGAGAGCCATAGCAAGAACTGCGGCTTGTTGCAAATTTGTCATTTACAATGTGACAAACTCATTGTAGTCCCTCAAAAAAAGCTAATATTTACAGAGAAGTAGAGATTTAATGGTAGAAAATGTAATTTCATAATTAGTGAGTTACAAAAGGTCTCAGTTTGTCAAAATGACCTGAAAAATTTCAAAATTAAAATGTCACACACACTTAAGGCGATCCAGCAAGTTTTGTATCTGAACATGAAAAACAAATTAAATTTGCAGCTTCATCCAGTTGTTACTAACAACATAAACATAACCTGGACTAAGAAAACTACATGACATGGATCAATGTTTACATTGTTTTTCACAAAATTGCATAAAGCGGTTTTATAAAAGCCAAAAAGTGTTGTGAGGTTTGACATAAATATCTAATTTGGATTTTTCAAAAATGAATATGGGATTTCATATTCAAATTTTATTGTGAAATTAAGTTTTAGTACATGCTTCAAATAAAAGGAATACAACATACTTTAAATCCATATATAAATTCATTCACGGTCTATATAAACATGCATTCACATAGCTGCCTTTTGCAATCAGCTAATTGCAGCATTACAAGATTTACCATGTACCATGAAAAAAAATATAATTAATAATGAAAAAAAAAAAAAAAAAAAAAAACACAATCAATCAGGCTTCTTAGGATAATAAAATTTAAAACAGTAATGCTAACTGTCAGAATTTTTTTATAATGTGGTGTACCTTGAAACTGGTAATCATGACACTACCACTGAGGATTATGTTGTTTTGCAGAAAAATTGTCTAAGAAGTTTTTTTTAGTTACACTGTGACAATTATATTGGTCACAAAATAGTACACAAAGCTTGAATTTTATATGTACGACTAAAAACTAATTTAACATGTCATGTTTTTTAGGAAATAATATTTCTAAAGGAGCTGTTGACATACAATTGATCCAGATTTTGGTAAAAACCCAAACAACACAAACATAAAAATATGACAAGACAAAAAAATCTGAAAAATGGTTGTGTATTAACAATGAAATAACACAAGGAGAAATAGCTGAACTTCTGAAATGTATTTGAGCAATTCCAGCGTTATGGATGTGACATTTGCATTAAAATCTCAAAACATAAATTCACAGAGAAAGTATATGTTATATTGAATCTCTTGTTATACAACATACTTTAAATCCATATATAAATTCATTCACTGTTATGAAACCTTGAAACCTCTGTTTATATTTTCCATAACAACTAACCACAGAGTTATGGTATCAGAAAAATATCAATCTGTAAACATTTGTTATATTTTAAATAAGGAAAATAAACATGCATTATGGATGTGACAAAAAAGTCTGCAAGTCTACAGTATACAACATACTTTGTAGAAATTCTGTGAATTAAACTGCACAACCCAAAAGAAACAATGCTAATCAAAAGGGTAAGAGTTGGCTCTCTATAGAACAAAAAAAGATACATTTTAATTGATTTTACATTTTTGCATTTATAAGGAAAAAGCTTTGTTATGGATGTGACATCTCTGTAAAATGGCCACTTGTGTGACTTTTGAAAATCAGATATAATTGTTTGAAAACAATGACAGAAACATTTGAGTATTTTTAAAGCACTGTAAAATACAAGCCTACACAAAAAACCCAGAAACGGTTTCGCTATTTTGACGAATACATACTTTTTTTTATGGCAAGGTTGACATTTGCATGGAATTGCTCATGTATTACTTTATATTAAAATCTTTTTTGGTGATGGCAGCTTAAAGACGCCTCTCATTAGGAGAATGAAGTCTCATGCATTGCTCAGGTGTGAGTTTTTCACAGATTTCAACAGTGTGTAGAAATCTTGATGGTTCTGTTTGTTTCCTCTACGAGATCTGATCTTTATTCTGTTTTTTCTATTGGATTTAAGCCAGGTGACTGGCTGAGCCATACAGCTTGATTTACTTTTTCTGAAAGCATTTAAGAGTTTCCTTGGCTGTGTTTGGATCATCGTCTTGCTAAAATGTCCACTCTGGTTTCATCTTCATCATCCTGTTAATGTAGATATTGGACTGAAGCAGCTAATAATAATTTACACTAATGAAGAGCAGAGGGTTGCTGAATAACTACTGAGAGATTTCAGCTGCTTAATTTAACTTAATTTGTAAACTAATTAGATTTGATTTATTTGCATATTTGGATTTCTTTGGTTGCTATCAACATCCGGTGAAATTTTCAAGTCAAGCAGCATCTTGAGAAATAGGATTTCTGAGAAAAGTGTTGACATGTTGGAACATTTCTGAAGCGTTAAATGAGTGGAAATCATGTACTCACCATTTGTACCAACTCTTGCAAACAGCCATGCAAACGCAGAGCTCTGCACGAGTCAAATAGCGGAACACGGACACCCACACCTCTTTCTCCCAGCCCGGCTCGTTCCCTCCTCCAGAATGCTCTGCCGAGAGCCGGAAGGTGGAACTGGGACAGGAGTCGGAGGACTTTGCTCTTTCCGACCGAGCATTTTTCTGGATTCTCTCTCGAGTCAGGTGGTGAGTGGAAACTTCAAAGTTTGATCTCAGACTCTGTACCGACTGTGAGTTTTTGGATGCGCGCCTCGTAATGGTGTGTGATGATGACGAAAGAGCGCATGATTTGTTTACATGCAATCTGTCCGCAGGAGAATGAGGAGCGTCTGAACAACGGGCACCGTTTCGGAGCGGGGGACGAAGGAGGGCTTTGTGGTTTTGCGGAAGGCTTCTTGAAGACAAGTTGGCTTCCAATTTGGGAACGATGGTGCTAGGATCGCGTTTACCTCTTGATGGCTGTAACTTGACTGTGACACAGGAACCCTGGCCTCTGACATCATCGGTGAGCGCTGCAGAAGTGTCAGATGGAGTGGGCTCTCCTCCCTCGCTGCTTCCCTCGCTCTCTCCATTTTGATGAGCGTCGTCGTTCTCGTCTTCGCCTGCTTTTCCACTTAGTCTCTGAGGGCGATTCTCTTTCCCATTATACTGTCCGTTCTCTTTCCTCTCCTGCTGTTCTTCTTCTGCAGAATCCACTCTTTCTACCACCATCTCCATTCTTTCTCTTAGACCTCCACCCCTGCCGCCGCCTCGCACTCGTAACCCTCGGCCACGGCAGGAGGATGACCCTCGGCCACGGGAAAGGCTTTGTCCAGGTCCTGCTCTGACTAAACCTCTTCTCTCCAGACTGCGCTGACGCAGGAGCTTTGGAGAAAGAGAGACAGGCGAACGGGTCTGAGAGATGGACAGAAACAGGAGGAACGAAAAAGCGAAAGCCAAGAATGACAGAGAAAGCATATGAGAATGGGAAGAGCAAGATTATGGATGCGCTGCGATGATTGGAAGAGGATGCTATAAGCTCATAATACTCACCGATTGGAGGATTTTGTTCCTTTCCAATTTGATCTGCAACAGTAAACAAGATAAAAAAAATCATACACAGAGAATTTTATTAGATGGACCTACACAAATATTTGACTATCATTATGAAGTGCATTTTGGATAAAAACTAGGAATGTGACGAAACCCATATCCCACAGGAACAAGACGAGATTTGTAGACTTTACAAAAACTCTTCAAAGATAAAATGTATATTGAAAAAATTGATATTGTCTTTTATGGTACGGTACAGGTCACCTTTATTAGGCTTGCGTTTCCACTGCCAAAAGGATACCAATAGTGGGTGTGGTGTACGATAGTAAGTTTCAGTCGATGTCATTCTCGCTCGAGAAAATGTCAAAGTAAAGCTGTACGGGTCGTTCAAATATTATATGAGAAGCTCTTCTCACAAAACAGATGCTTTGTACACATAAATACTTAAATGTTCATTACTAACCTTTCTATAAACATGATTTTATTATAACTTAACATGTTATAACTATAATTGTAATTCCGTTATTCAGAGTTCATAATAGTCCAAAATGTGATGATAATAGTTAAACATGGCAGCATGTTCATGTTTTAGATTGCTGAAAGAATCATTTGCTCCTTTGTTTTTTCGAGCTTCTCCTCAGTTTTTTCGTGCATCACTTTTGCGTTTATCCGTTTCTAAAAAGATCGGATGTCAGAAGCACTTCAATAATCACTTGCACGTTATTATCATCAGCTTAAAAAGTTTATTTCAAATATAGATGCGCACGTGAGCTCTCTCGAGAAAGTGAAAGCATTCGCGCTTTAGACGTCCTTGAAAACAACTACAGGGCACAGGGTAGATTCTGCTCTTCTTCTAGGCTTTGTGACTGTTCATCAAGAGGACGACAAGGTTTGTTTAAGCTCAGGTCGACCATGGCTCGTTATTATATAAATATATATTATTAATATCTTGGCTGTGTATTAAAAAATGGCGCGTCCCTTGTTTTCGTTCTCCTGGCTTGTGCACGAGCTAGTGACGCATCTCTGTACACCAATAGCGTTCAGCTGCGCATTTTGCTCCGCCTTTTGGTACCTTTTCGAAAGGGTACCGAAAAAGTGGTACAGTGTGGTTCACTTTTTGGTACCATTTGACAGCGGAAACAGCCATAAAAGCGTACTATACCACTCAGTGGAAATGGGTCATTATTCAACTGAAAAATTGCAATGCACCAAATGTAGAAGCAATTTGAAATGAACTTAAATTTTAAAAGATTTTATGAAATTAAACCTTTATTTGAATAAACTAAATGCAGTAATAAACATCTAAAAAATCCCACAAACCCAACTGACAGGCAAATAATTAAATAATAATACAACAAAAAAGGGGAAAAAACAAATAACATTTTAAAGGGATAGTTCACCAAAAATGTAAATTCTGTCATTATTTACTCTCATTTGCTCAAAACCTGTTTGAGTGTATTTCTTCTGTCAAACAAAACAAGATATTTTGCTGGAAACCTGTAACTTCTTTAGTACTTTTTTTCCTACCATGCATGTCAATCCTTACAGATTTTCAGCTTTCTTCAAAATATATTTGAGAGTAGCAAGACTGGAACACTATGTTTGGTTTCTTTTTAGGCGGCAGTCATCCTTTAGAAGCTGCTGCCACACGCTTTAAACACTTAATAAATAAATAGAAAGCATTCTGTGGTTCCAACATCCTCCTTCCAATAAATTATGGAGATTTAACCATGTAACAGTCATGTTCTTCATAATATTTAAATCTCATTTTGAGGAATGACAATATTCAACTCAATTCAATTTATCTTTATTTGTATAGTGCTTTTACAATGTGGATTGTGTCAAAGCAGCTTCACATAGCTTTATATGTAAATAAAAAAGAATTTGAAACGGGACCTAGGAGTTCTGTTTAATTCTTAAGATTGGTCAAAGACCTGTAATGCTATTTTTCCCAAAATGTTCCTCAATTTCCATACATGAACAAAATTTCAAAATTTTCCACAGAATTTATTTTACATCTGTTGGTCTGCATAAAATGTTCCCAGCTTGTTCTGACCTCTGTTTTAAGTGCAAAACTTGTAAGACATTACATTTTTTCATGTAATTTAGTCCTGTGTTCACATCCAACTATTTTGGAGAGTGGTTTATTCAGCAATTCAGGAAATAATAGGAAAACATTTTATTTTCTCCCCCTCACTTTTTTAGTGGAATGACATTTCCGAAGACCTTTTTGACTCGGACCTCAAACCTCTGTTTACAACTCTTACATTTCTGGCTAAGAAATGTAGATTACCAAAATGGTCTACTTCTCAAATTCCAACTGTTTCTATGTGGATTTCTCACTTGTTAGTCTTTCTTCTTTTGGAAAAATTAACCTATGACCATACTAATACTTTCTACACAAACTCTGAAATTTTTATGTCAAATTTACTTAAACAATAAAGGTGCATTAGGGGGGAATGAAGTGGCGCAGTATGTAGTGCTGTCGCCTCACAGCAAGAAGGTCGCTGGTTCGAGCCTCGGTTAGGTCAGTTGGGGTTTCTGTGTGGAGTCTGCATGTTCTTCCTGCGTTCGCGTGGGTTTCCTCCGGGTGCTCCGGTTTCCCCCACAGTCCAAAGACATGCAGTACAGGTGAATTGGGTAGGCTAAATTGTCCGTAGTGTACGAGTGTGAATTAGTGTGTGTGGATGTGTCCCAGAGATGGGTTGTGGCTGGAAGGGCATCCGCTGCATAAAAACGTACTGGATAAGTTGGCGTTTCATTCCGCTGTAGTGACCCCGGATTAATAAAGGGACTAAGCCGAAAAGAAAATGAATGAATGAATGAAGGTGCATTAGACCAACTAAAGACTGGGAAGTGTGAAATCCAGGTAAATGGTTACCCTTTTCCTGAGCTGTAACTCCAGCGCTCCTGCCCTCTTCCGGTTCTGCTGGTGCTGCAGCAGGAGTCTCTGAGAAGGGGGCGGCTGGCGTCTGGAGCGGGTCATTGGCAGGGACGAGGGAGAGATTGAGGAACGACCTCTGCGAGCAATACGTAAGCCCTCCACCCCAATGCCTTCTCTGTATGCTCGCTTAGCTGGAGGACCAGACAAGTGACTGCTGTTGGATACACTGCTGTCTGTCTCCTCTTCACTGCTACTCGAAGACTTAAAGGAAAAAAAAATCAATAAATTATTCTTCAGCTCCAAAAGTGACTGCTTAAAAAGGGTGATCAAAAAGTGGAAAGCATACCTCAGTTTTCTTGCCCTGGATGCATTTGGGACATTCCCAACAACTGGGAAGGTCCTTATTGATAACACCCTCACCTGGAACCTGGAATATAGACGGGGAATTAACAGAACAGCTCAAACAACTAATTCTATATGAGCAAAACAGATATGTGCACGTACCTTTATACATTCTGGATGAGTGATCTGAGCGCATTCAGAGCATTCCATGAGCATCTGGACGGACTCTGTGTCTTCAGACTCCTGGTTGCCTTCCTTGCATATGACACATACTGCAGTAAGAGGTAGCGCCGGCTAGAAACAGAGCCAAGTGTCAGATACAACACAAAAACACACAAAATCATTCATTTTATACACATTTTCTTTTTATACACCTCACCTTTTACTTTTAAATTTTCATTTAATTTTAAGTTTTTTATAATAGTTTCATGTTATTATTTGTTTAACAGTGATATTTTCTTACTTGGAAATTTATCCTTGTAAAGTGGATTAATGAAGAACCGCTCAGTTTAAATCAATGGCTGCTTGCAGTCTGCAACATAATCCCACTTGAGACCTTCTCCACAGCTATGAAACAAACCTTTTCTATTTTATCGGACCTGGGACCCTTTCTTTGATTATCTAGGAATCACTTAGTCTCTAAGACTAAAAGCTTGTCTGTTAGACTCAGCCTGGACAAAAGAAATATAATATGTATATAATTTTGTATTTTATATTATTATTATTATTTTCTTTTTATTATTATTATTTTCATTTATTATTATTATTATTTTTTTATGTAATTTTCTGACATGTTTTTGCACTAAAAAATTCAAATTAAAAATATTTGGAAAAAAAACAAAAAAAAAACTGATTTTCTAATATGTAATAATATTAATAATATTAATAATAATAATAATAATTGCATCATGTTTAAAAAAAAAATCTAACTGCATAGAATGTCAGCTGATAAATTGATTGACAAACGTATAGCAGCGATAAGATTTGTGTGCTTTTGTAAAATAATTTATGCTCAGCAAGACTGGATCTGTTTGACCAAAAACACTAATATTGTGAAATATTGCTACAATTTTCAAAAAATGCTTTTCTATTTGTACATTAAATACACTTCACAATGTAATTTACTCTTGTAAAGCAAACATTGCAGCATCATTACGCTGCTCTTCCCTGCCACATGTGCCTTTAGAACTCAAATCTACATCTTAATATTTTCGTGGATATGAGATTAATTTTTCAAGATGCTTAGATGAAAGAAAAAGAGCAGCATTTATTTAAAAATGCACTTTATTAAGATTTGCAATTAGAAAAGTCATTACTTTGTTGCCTTTAAAGTGTAATGCATTTCTAAATGTCCTAAATTTAAATTGACTTTTTTTTAAAAAAGACCAAAAAAAATAGCTAATTGATGACATAAATGAACTAGGGCTGCACAATACTGGGAAAATACATAATATGCAATATTGTTCTTGAGTGCTGTAATAACGATATTTTCTACAATATACATAACTTGCTGAAAATAAATATAAAATGCTGTTTTATTAATATAAAAAATAATTATTTATTTTACGATCATACTACAATAAACATGTAATAGTTTTCTGAGCTAATTTAATAATAAAACTATGTCAAGGTGCAAACATTTAGACTTTATTCAGATTCTAATTGACTGTTGTCATTTTCCTCTCGTTTCCCAGCATTAGTATATACAGTGCTCAGCATAATTGAGTACACCCCATTTTGAAAATGAATATCTTTATAAATTTCTCAGTGAATATAGGGAATGTATTTTGGTGCATTTAAACAAAACTGATTTATTAAACAGATTTATTAAAATAATATTTTTGTCACCAAACAAAATTTCAACCAAATTTTTCTATGCATTTGCTTTTCTTGATTTTTCCTTTTTTTAAATTTTGTATTTAATATTTTTCAATAACATATAAGTTAGGGTGTACTAGTTTTTGGACAGTTATCACAAATTATTTTGTTAGATGAGCTCCAGATTTGGCTTCAGTACTGACTAATCTAATGTATATGTTCAAATATAATATTGTATAGCTTTCTATCAAAAATATTAATAAAAAAATAGATTTGTGATGGGTGTAATTATATATGCTGAGCACTGTTTTCTGCCTGATGTTTCACTTAATTGCATCTAATTGGTCAGGTTTGAATAAACAACCTATGCATGTAGCACACAAATACTTGGCACATAAAATGGAAATTGCGTACACGATTATAATAAGAACTATAGTTTTTTTTATATATTGTGCAGCCCTAGAATAAACACAGTAACTTACTGCAAGACACTGTCGGAGAACACAGCTCTTCTTCAGTCTGCCTGGTCCTCCAAACTTCCTCATGTCCCTACAGTAGTTGCAATCGCCACACTCAGTGCGTAGGCAGGCCTCACATCGTTTGCAGCGCACGCGTCTACGTCTCAGAGCTGAGATAGAGGAAGACGGCTTCACAGGCCGAGGAACCGGCGCCAACATTGGGCCTGAACCGGGAGTTCGTGGCCGGTATAGATGAGACAGAGGAGGTGGGGGTGGCGGCTGATACCACGACGGCTGCAGACAGAAGCAGATTCTTACTTCAAACTGTAAATCTGTGCTACACCAATAGCGCTAACAGAAACCGATTTGTGCCAATAGCTGATGCACAAACATTTTTGTTTGTGTTTTTGGAAAATGTTTATTTCCAAATGTTAAATGGCAGGATTGTGATTTTTATTCCCAACAAGCTGTAACTTCTGACAATTAAATCTAATTAAACGAGATTTTATGACACTAATAAATGCTTAAAGGGCACCTATGATGTAAATCAACTTTTGTAAGCTGTTTAGACAGAACTGTTTGTAGGTATAGTGTGTCCACTGTTATATTGGAGTGACAACAAGTCTCTTTTTAAAAATTTCTTGATGTTTAAATAGGACCCAAATCCTGATTATTTTGAGGCCCTTGCAATGTTATGTAGGAGTGCGGTTTTCTCTGCCCACCGAATTGAATGACAGAACATTGTTTTGCAAATAAACTGGGATTAAAATATTTGTTAAAACTCTCTGTGATTTTTATAAGTTTTATAAGTTCAAAACGTTTTAAAACAGCGCATGTTTCCAATAAAGACAGTAAAATCGCTATGTAAATCTTAACCACTATAATCACCTATAACTGCTATAATCAGTAACCTCTATTGTGTGCGTGTACTGCAAATGGCATTTGTGTGAGACTCATCATTTCAGAAAGACTTGAATAAACTCCACCAAAAATACATCAAATAAACTAACTTGGTATTTTTGACAAATGAGCAGTATTTAAGCTTCATCCGTGTCTGTCTTTATCACTGACTGCTGTTTATCTGATGTGACGCAGAAGAAGCAGACACGCACGTGATACAGGTGCGGGAGAAGCAGCTCATTTGCATTTAAAGCCACAGGCTACAAAAACAGCTACACTGTACTCAAGACACCAAAATGGGCAAATTCTGAAGGCTATAATGATTTTCTGATGGGTATTTTGAGCTGAAACTTTAGACACATTCTGGAGACACCAAAGGCTTGTCTTACATCTTGTAAAAGGGGTAAAATAGGTGCCCTTTAATTCCTAAACTTAATATTTTCATATTTTTCTTAAATGTTTATTAGTGTAACACGGAGCCTCCCTGAATAATAAATTTCCTAAAAAGCAGGCACTAGGACTTGCAAGGAGGCTGCAGGAGAGTAAAAATTATAAAAAATGACAAATAGCCGATACTGACAGAATCGAAGACATTCTGATCATCAAACCAGATTTGTGATTTTAGGTTAAGAGTGTTTTGCATTCATTTTACATTTTTTATTTTATGTGTGTTTTACTTTCACTTTCATCTAATGCTTACAGCACCTCATATAAATCATAAATGTTATTGAGTGGCCAATTGGCCCTGGAGAGGCTTTGAGACAGTAAATCTAAAATCACCTCATATGCAAAAATTCACTTCAATAACGTCCAGGCTGCAGACCTGTTCTGACTGCTAGCTCTCCTGGTAGACAATTTATTGTAGGCTCATAAACAACACAGAATCTTATCAGCAAGGCATAGGCACAATTCAATCAGTGGATTTATCAAATGTTCTGAAAATATCATGCAGCATTACAACATACCCTTTTGGGCCATTTGACTATTGGTTTTCCAGTGTAAGACAGTTTGGGGCTATCATTAGCATGTTCTTCTAGCAGTTTCTGTTGAGAAAACAAATTATGTTGAGTATAAAAAAAAAATTAGTAACAACAGTATTTGGATGATCATATGGCGTGCATGTACCCTTATGTCGCTGAGCAGTGCTGGGGCGTTTCTGATGCCTGCTGGAACACATTTCTTGTGTGCTGGTAAATCCTCCAACTTATGCAGTAATGCCCAAAGCCCCTCCAACTCTAAAGGTGTGAGATGAACTTTCACCCCGGGGCGGGCAGGAGGAGTGACTGGCACCTCTTCTTCCGGCTCCTCCTTCAGCACCTCCTTATCTTCATTTTCAGAATCCCCGTCAGGTTTTGCTGGTTTAATTACATCCTCCTTTTTCAGCCCTAATAAGACATGCCAAAGTTATTACAGTCATACTGATGCCAAAAAAGCAAGTCACGTTCATGTACAAGTCAAAAGATAGATTTTACAAATAGACAAAACAGCAAAGAAAATAAATCACAAATTCACAGGGAAATTAAGTTCTTGCATGTTCTTATGGAAAACTTCTAATGTTGAAACAGGTTATTCATTCCCTGATTATGAGAATAGAATGCAGATGTAAATCTATGTTAAGTAAATTTGTCATTCATAACTTCATAAATTTAGATCGTCATAATCGTATCTAAAACTACACGTATACAAATTCAATGTTCAAGTGCAACCTTATGATAACTACAAAAAAAAAAAAAAAAAAAAAAAAAAGACATGAAGTATAAATAGAACTGCACAAATGCTAAATAACTGAGACATTTGTGTTCTTCAATACTTCAAGAGCTTCTCTTTGGAGCTTTGGTCACATGATCAATTCAAGGCCGTATGTGAACAAACTCAAGGATTTGCACAAATGGATAAACGATCAGCGTTGTTTACCACACTTGGAAGCAAAAATACACATAAAACGTGTTGTTTTGTTAAAGGGATAGTTTATCCAAACTAAAATTTGTCATTGTTTACTTGTCACAAACCTGTTTTAGTTTTTTTTTCTGTTAAACACAAAAGAAGATATTATAAAAAATGCTGAAAACCTGTAACCATTGAATTCCATAGTATGCGTTTTTCAGAAGTAAATGGTTTCAGTTTTCTAACATTTTCACAATATCTTATTTTTTTGTTCAAAAGAATAAATAAACTCAAAGGTTTGAAACCCCTTGTGGGGTGAGTAAATATTGTGTACATTTTTAACTTTGGGTGAACTATTCCTTAAAAAGAAAATTTCATTGTGACAATTATAATTATCTAAATAGTATACAAACCTAATAAAAAGTCTTATATACGCTTTCAACTACATCTAGAAATCTTCTACACTGTACACGCTCAAAATGATTTAGGATGATTTGTACAGCAGTATTTAACACCATCCACTTGTTCTTCAGCTCATAACTTACACTGTATTAGTCAATCTTTATTTCTAAATAGTTTAGAAACCAGCAGTTCGATAATAATATTAACATTCTGGAAGATCTTTATGAAGATGGCAAATTAATATTATATTATAATAGTCTTAAGCATAAATCTAATCTGCCTAATAATTAGTTCTGGAGGTATCTTTAGTTGAGACATTTGCTCACAAATGTCTTTGGCTCCCCTTCAAATACTCTTAAGGGCAAAAATATTGATAACATGGTCTGCAATATTATAGGTACTGGCCATGAAGCTTTTAAATATTACGCACTACTTATTAGTCAATGAGTTAAAATATTAGTTCTGCAGTCAAGATAATATAAGGGAAAAGATATGGGATGCACATTTGAAGATGAGACCTGGGTAATAAATTGCTGGATATTTTAAATTAATGTCTAGAGATGTTAGAACACGTCTTAAAATTTTACATCGATTTTACCGGACTCCTAAGAGACAGTTTAGAGCAGGTTTCAAAAACAATCCAGAATACTGGCGATGCCAAGAAAAAGCGGGTGACCGATTTTATGTATTATGGCAATGCCCAGAAGCCCAATATTTTTGTAGAGAGGTGCATGAATACCTTGTAAAGATATTGCTATGATTTTTGCCCAAGCTTATACATACTTGGTGACCCCTGTCCCTTAAGCCACATGAATTAAGCTGAAACATTCGATACAGAGCTTTACCATGCTAGGCAGATGGGTGATTGTTAAAAACTGGAAATGTTCTAGTAGTCCTCCGATCTTCGAGTGAATCTCATAGGACGAGTTGCAGCTTTTGAAAAACTCTCCTACAGTTTACATGGAAGGATTCAAATTTATTTTGATGAATGGGGAAAATTTCGGAACTTCTGCGACCCACAATGCTAAATGCAAAAAATAATAATTAAGGCTATGAAAATAGCAACCATCTACCGCCTTTTTTCTTGTATGTGTTTTGGTTTGGTTTACTTAATTTATATGAGGTTATTTATTTATTTATTTAGTATTGTTCTGCTTTTATGTTAATGCTCTGTATTTGATATTTATCTGCATTATTTGAAATAAGAATCCTCCCCCCATACCAAATTATGACATTCAAACTGATCTTCATTATGGCGTACAGTTACCTGTATAACTGTTATGTTATAGTACTGATTTGCATGTATACACAAAAGGAATTGTACTTACCAATTCCGAGCGAGTGCTTCTGAAACTCAGGTGTGAGGTGGGACGTGTTGGTCAAACAGTACAAGTATCGCTCCAAGACGTACCAGCACATCTCAAAATAGAAAGGGTAGCGAAACTTAGAAGGGACCTGTGAACACAAGCCATAGAGAGGGTCACAATAAAGTTCACACAACAGTGGGATAATCAAATGTGTGATGATAGGATTGCTCACTCGTGTCCGGTCCTCAATGTTGAAAATGTTGAGCTGCATGGGAATGTTGAAGCTGTGAAGAAAATTCCCCCCAAACACCAGAGTATCCATTGGAGTGTACACTGCATGGATCCAGCCTACATAAAGAAAAACTCATTGGTTTGATACCCAAGGTATTTTTTTTTCCCAGGTTAGTTTAGGTTAAGTTTTAGAGTTTTATTTAGCTGCAAATTAAAGCCTTTCACACTAAAAGCATTTTTAAATAACAGGTTTAAAATAAACCTAATATATTAATAAACAATATTGAGCTGTATGTGAAAATACAATAAAATCAGTTGATTGAATAGTGTTGATTGCACTAATACAATATTTTCTGATATTTTATGTTGCCATCTTAAACGTTACTGTGTTTATTTCTGCTCGTATATGCATTTAAATCATTAAACTAAATAAATTTTTCATATGCCCCAACTACATTTTAATAGCCTAATTAAAAATATATATAAAGTCAAATGAAAACATTAGTTGTTTTTGTTTTGAACCATGTAGATTAATGAACAGAACAAATATAAAGATGAAAACAGTCCTTAATGATTTAAGGTAGATCTAATGGCGATCGTTTTTGTTTTAAAAATGAATACTTTGACATATTGAGCCTATCCAATAAAGTGCATAAACATTTTAAAGAGAACTTTGCATTAGCACTGAGCGACACAATCCAACTCTCGATTGCATTTTGCATTTAATCCGATGTTCAAATTGACAAAGCCTGAAATCCATAGGAAGTCTGAGCATCATCTGTAAAAGGAGCCACTATTTGCATTTTTTATTTTTAAACAGGAAAAGAATAAAAGATAATCGGTCCTGCAGGGCTTGACGCTTACTTTTTTCAGGAGTAGCACATGCGCTCCTAAGTTAAAGAATTTTAGGAACGTAGTAAAAATATAAAATAAATAGTGTTTTTGCCTAATAAATGTACACGAGGAGATCTTTAGAAGCAAAGCAGTTTCATTCATTTGAATACAATAAGTACAATAGGTTTTATTCTACTGTATAACCACTTAAATAGTATTTGATAATTATTTATAATTTAAGCTGTGGCGACATGGTGCCACAGTGGGTAGCACGTTAGCCTCACAGCAAGAAGGTCACTGGTTCAAGCCTCGGCTGGGTTGGTTGCTGTTTCTGTGTGGAGTTTGCATTTTCTCCCCGTGTTGGCGTGCGTTTCCTCTGGATGCTTCAGGTTCCCCCACAGTCCAAACACATGTGGTACAGGTAATTTGGGTAAGCTTAATTGTCTGTAGTGTATGAATGTTTCCCAGTGATGGGTTGTGGCTGGAAGGGCATCTGCTGCGTAAAACATGTGCAGGATAATCTGGTGGTTCATTCCACTGTGGCAACCCCTAATTAATAAAGGGACTAAGCCGAAAAAAAAATGAATGAATGAAATTAAGCTGTATGGAGTTTAGCTAGAGGTCCACAGCAGGACTGGGATCAAATTGCTCTAATGAAGGCCTCTCTAAACTAATCTGAATCAAGTCTTCAGTTGTGGCCAGTCTAAAAAGCTTCTTGTCCAATTTTTGATCCAGTTTTGAGCTAAAAAAAAAAAAAAAAAAAGTATTTTCACACTAGGCAGCAGAAATAGGGAGTTATTGTTAAGTTAATAAATGCAGGGAGAACATGCAAACTCCACACAGAAATGCCAACTGACCCAGCCGAGGCCTGAACCAGCAACCTTCTTGCTGTGAGGCGACAGCACAACCTACTGCACCACTGCATCGCCCCCAAGACATTATTAATTTTATAATATATATTGTACATATTATCTTTAATATAAATATACTTGCAGTAGCTAGATTGAAACACATTTTATTCAAAGCACATGAAATAATGTGAATTAAGAATAAATTTATTAAAATGAATTTATTTGATTAATATATTCTACCGATTCCACCCTACTTCCCACATGGGAAAAGTATGACAATGGAAAGACACAACTACAACCTCATGTGCAAAGCTAACACTTTATCAGAGTTTTTTTTTATCTTTTCTGTTAAACTTTAATGGCCTTCAGCAACAGAATCATTTTTATTGGTTTCTTATTCTTATTTAACAAACATTTTTTTTAAAAAAGTTTATGTGTTTCTTTTCAGTGTGCACCACTGACAGGTCAAATCTGCTCTCTCTCTTTGCTGTAGTGTTTGTGCTGCTGAGGGATTGAGATGCACCGGCCAAAGTTTGCGCATAAAGTAATGCAAAAACGAATACAATTAATATCGAAAGGGAACACAGAATCTCGGACATGTCCGGGGAAAAGAGGATGTATTGTCACCCCAAATAATGAGCTGGATCATTGCGCTCTTCTCAAAGCGACTACCAAAGTCAGAACAGCAGTTCTGTATGCAGCGTGTCTCTGTGGGTCTGCATGCAGAGCATATGTGAGTCTGTGGCAGAGTATTCTCAGTTTCTCGCGAACACTGAACCGGGCCGCCCAGGTAAAGTCCTATGTGTTAGAAGCGCTGGTGTTAAATTGGGTCTCACATTGGATGTGCCACGATATATGCATGGCCGAATTGTAGACGTTTTCTTTGAGGCTCGCACGCTGTGCCATGTTGCTTAGCAACGTATACAAAACAATGTAAAGACCACTTGACGTGAAGTAAATAGACCAGCAGATATGTGCTATTGTTGATAGCGTCAGCATGTGCTACAGTCACAATAGATTTCCAATGTAATACACCATTAAGTAGTGTGAAGAGCATGTTGTTTTACTGTGGCCGAGTGAATCAAGTCATCAATCGAGCTTATTAAAAAAGAAAATCGCACATGTGCGACTAAATTAATTTTTCAGTTCGCAAACGTTTATTTTTAGTTGCAAATGCGAGTGAAATGGTCGCACTGACGAGCCCAGGCCTGACTCAGTATGGATGCTAGTTTTCAGCAGGTTCCTGCTCTGCAGAACATAAACATACAGATGCCCTTAACATCTCATCCATCAACACATAAGAACAGTACAAACAATCACCAAACATACAAAATTAAGAGAAACAGGCTACCATCTTAGTGGCTACAGCGATCATCAGATGACGAACATGGTAGAGTTAGTACTTTTTTAGATGTTGTTGGATATCATTCCAGGCTTTTTGTGAATACATAAAAGAAAGATCTCAGTCCATAACAGTTTTTAAAAGCTGGTAACGGCAAACATCCATATGTTACAGATCTGGTAGAATGATCAATCCTCTTATTAAGTGTTGGTACCAAAGCAGAAAAGGCTACTGAGGTAGCACTATTTAAAATTTAAAAGTAGAGTTTAAACCCTGTGTTAATAATGTAAATTTTAAATGATAAAGCATTAGAGAGAGATGACGTGTCCATCCAGAAAGTCTACTATCTTATAGGCTCTATTGTAGTCTAGCTATTGAATCCAAGATATCATTTGTTGTGAGTGACCAAACAGGCAAACAGTATGACAAGGTGGACAAAATTATGGCATGAAGATAAGTTTTAGAAACAAAAAAAGACTAATTCCCCACAAACAAATAGCTTGTTACAGCTTTAAATTACTATAAATTTTAAACTATAAATTTAAAATAAAAGTGAAACTGTGGCAGTGTTGAGGGCTCTAACGCCTTAACAAATTGCTAAAACCAAGCCTGAATAAGTATGACTGAGTGAGTGCCACAGTCAGAAATATAAAGTGAAGGGTAAAAGTGATTGTATATTGTATTTTTTTAAATATCAATACTTCAATACTTTATAGTGAACTTCATCAGTTGCAGAATATGGTTACCTGAGGGGATCATGAAGGTGTAGCCTTGTTTCAGTTCAATCCGTTGGCACATAGAGGCTTTATCCCCGAGAAAGATATCACCTTGTTTTGCAGACAACACCCAATTCTCATAGAGCTCCAGGTTCTGAGGTGTGGGAGGGATCAGCCAGAAAACCTGAGATTATACAGGACAGGTCAATTGTTGTAATATTTTAAATAATTTATATGTGAACTTTATTTCTACAGTTATTATATTTAAAAGTGCATAAAAAGCTGTTTTGATTGTACTAAAAGTGCTATTTTATATATATATATATATATATATATATATATATATATATATATATATATACACACACACATTTGTAATTATTTAAATAGTACATTAAAAGCACATTTTAGTTAAATTTCATGGTGTTTCAAAACAGCACCGTTAAGTACACTTAGTTAATCTTAAAGTTTTTTTTTTATATATACTTTTAGCAAAAAAATCGAGCACTTTAGGTACATTATGGAAGTGCACTAAGCGTGTACTTAAAATGCATTTTAGTGCACTTTCTTCATCTGGGTAGCCTGACACGCAACTTTAAAACAAAAAGCAAGGTGGAGATCCAAAACAGTACAGTAAGGAACATATTCTGTGACATTTAATGGTTCAAACTATTGTATATCAATTTAAATGTCTGCAAAACTTGATGTACTGAGTGATACTTGTCAACTAGTATTTAATTGTGATGCAAGTCTCTGCTTCAGTATACATTACAGAGATGTGCCTTTAAGACAGCACTCACCTTTCCTCCCTTGTGGATGTGATACCAGACTGATGTACCTCCAAAGTCTATGTGGAAATCTGTAAAGCATCCCTCAACGCTCATCAGACAATACCTGAAAAACACATGTATATTGTATGAATGATCTTCATAACACAAAATCATTGCAACCTAGCATTCAAGCTAAATCATTTTAAATGGAACTGAATACAAGGAAACTACTCACTTCTGTACTTTGGGGTACTGCATGTCTATAATAGCATTAGTAGAGTCTCTTTGTTTTTCTTTAAGATGGCGCGGCCACATATTGTCCACCCAGTCAATCATATCAACCTAATAAAAATAGAAAAACTCAACCAGGTCAACCACGAAAAAAATACATTTTGCTGATATAACAAATATCAATAATTGCTTTAAAATACTGTTTTGTCTAAGATATAAAAGGTGGATTTGTTGTAGAATTAAAACATATCATTTTAAAACATATCATTTTTTAAAAGTTAACAATAGCCTGTTTTATATTATTATTTCTGAATGAAATGATCAAATTTGACTTGTGTGTTTCTCTGTGGTTGTTTTCCCCTACAAATGTAATTCATTTACTGGCAACTTTCAATAGTGACCCATCTTTTTTATGAACCACTAATTATGCACTATTTTAAGCCAATCGTTTAAAAAGCATTATTCCTTATTTGATTGTAATTATTATTAAAAAAACTGCCACCAGTATAAATATTATCATAATTATATTTACAAAAAAAATCTAGAACTAATACTTATCTAGTAGTACTAATATCTATTATCGCTATATATAATTTGTCACACTTTATTTTAAATGTACAATTCCAGCTATTACAAAGCCATAACAAACCATTAATTGGGACTTTTAGCTCAATGAACTACTAATTAGCTGCAATTTAATAATAAGTAGCAGGGTTAGCATTTACTATTTAAAGTCTCTAGTTATCTAGTAGGATTAGAGATGTAAAGATCATACTTTATAAGTGCTAATAAAAAGTTATCATCTTATTAATATGCAGGTTTTTTGTTCTTTTGCTTTGACTAATTTTGTTCTCATTTTTAAGTCCCTTTGTACAATAGTGCCAGCAAAATCATTAAACATACATAGGCCTGTCACAATAATCAATATATCGACTTATCGCAATCATTTTTGGTGATGCAATATATATATAGCCCATACATAAAAAACAATTCCAGCAACATTTAGCTAATTGTGCAACATATCTATCTCTATTGGAGGAGTCAGTCTCAGTATGGTAAAAAAAAATAACACTACAATATTTACTATAGTATATTTTCATGTGGTTGTCTGACAACTGAAAATAGATCTGGTAGCAGATATCGCAACCTCTGTTACTTTTTACCTTGCACTAAAATGTTTTTGTTAACATTTATTATTATTTATTTGTTTAGAAAACACATTTTTTAATTCTGGTCCAATGCCTAATTGTTAAATAGTTAAAATGACTATAATTCAATGAAATGTTCTTAAGAATAAAATATTGTGTCGTCTTAAAATGACAATAATATTATTTATCGCAATATATTTTGGTGTAATATATCTTACAACAAAAAAATGGATAAATGTACATGTAAAATGTATTATCAGACAACTATTACCAATAGTTGGCACAGAATAATAAGCTAAAATTATATCGGCTGGCCAATATTTGTGTGTTCAAGTACCGAGGTTGGTCTCTTGACAAGATGCTCTAACTTGGTGTGGCTGAACTCAAGGCTGATGACATTGTATAGCTTCTCGCGTTGAGATGCCGGCGTCTCGTAGTATCTCCTCCACTGCCCCATTGACATTTCGATTCCTTTTTGAGTGGCTGCATCCATCACATCAATCATCCTTCGACTGCCTACAAAACAACCAACAGGACAACATTAACAACAATACTTATAACAAAACTCTTCAAAGTGTGAAAGAACAAAAACTTTTTTACTTACCCACAAATAATTTCACATCACTGACGCTAAAGTCTGGGTCAGGCATCCTACAAAATAGACACAAAAAACAGGGAATTATTTTCAAATGAATTCATTATTGACTGATAAAGAAAAGAGAACAGCATGATGAAATGGGCCATACTTTATGCCAAGACCATCTGCTTTCTTGAAGATAATGGGGTCTCGGAGACCCTCCCGCTGGATGTACTCCAAGGTGAAGTCTGCAGAAAACACAATTCACGGTTAACTCTGAACTCTAAAGATGCTGTGTACATCAGTCAAAATATTTTTTTAATAGCAGTGCCAAGTATTTCAAAAAAAAATTGCTGCCTCAATCAAAATCCAAAAGGTGGAAGTGGCAAAGAATCTTATATTAGAGGCATCTGGATCCTAAAATTAACACTCAAATGACAGTAAATCAGAGTAATTGCACGTTTATGAAATAGTTTTAATCATTAGCTGGCTGGAATATTTTAAATTAAATGAAAAGCAAGTCAATGTTTTATTACCTTATTATTGCAATTATTAAATCACAAAGGGTGTATTATAGATATAATATGATGCACTGTGTGTGAAATCGCAACATGCACCACATATAACTCCTTATACAATGTTTGTAATAGGGATGCTCCAAACGATCGGCATCGACCGATAATCACGTTTAATGACTCAATCGATACTCACTAATTTGGCCGATCTAATGAACCAATCACAGGTGTTTGTTTACAAGTTTACAAGCAGAGGAAAAGGCATGTACGCATCTGTATATTACACATCAGCAGTGCAGCAACATGTAAGGAGGTAAATGATGTGTGGGGGGTGTGAGCGATCACTAGCTGTGTTTCCATCCAGAAATGCAAATGAATTTTATGCGCAAAACTGGATTATCGCATAAAAGACGTGCGAATAAAGCTGCGTTTCCATCCAACGAGTCAAAGCGAACAAAATCATGACTTCCTGATTAACTGGCGCCAAATATTAACAGTAAAAACTGAATTTACTGCAGTAGGAGAGGCTGCGTCAATCTTTTCTTCATCTAATAAATGACTTTCCTGACACACAGTGACCGCGCGGTGGCGTTTGAAGGTGTCAGACGCGGAGCACAGGCGCTCTTGATTCTGGATGTCATTAATAATATAATAACACTAATACGTAAATGGTTACATCGTTTAGAATGACTAAAACAACATTTCAGATGGTTTATAATGTGCTCCGCCTGCTGGTTTGCCCATTCACACACATTTTTATCATCACATAATCTCTTATAACAAAATCACATGACCTTTTTGTAATGCGCACACTGGAATTTATGCGGTAAAAGTGTTTCCATCGTAGTTTAAGCGCATCTTTTCTTATTGGATAAAAAGTTTATCCTACTCAGTTATGCGCATAAAAATTCAAAATTTATGCGCATCATGGCGTTTCCATCAACCATTTTTTTATGCGCACATCTAAAATGCTCATAAAAATAGGTGGATGGAAAACATAGCTACTGAGAGCACGTCACAGTAGTTAAATATATACAGATGCGGTGCGACTTCTGTTTTTACAGTTTATTTGTGTGACTCGCGCTTTTGTTGCAACCATTGTAGATCCAGTGTTTTGAGCTGTTGTGATACGAGTGATCGCCCCTATATAGTGTCTCATTCAAACGTATGACCTCTCCCGGAAGCTCCGCAAGTTTCCCGCATATTCGTAATGTCTCTGTGACGTCCACAAATCATGACGACGAGAGTGAATGAGCAAGAGAACAGATCTTAAGAGGCATGCAGTGATGTTCTAAGAAATACAGGTGTTAGGTTAAATTAAGAGCAGTAAAGATATTGTGAATGCAAATGGGAGATGAGCTAAATATTTGAAAGGCCTTGCATGTATTTAGGCATTTTTACATATAAGAACTGAAAGTTTTGCAAACAAAAAAATAAAAAATATATATACATATTATAATAAAAATTTAGCAATGAACAGTAGTTATAGGTCTATTTGCTTTTAGTAAAGAAGCATCATATTTATAGGTATGTATGTTTCTAAATTGCATTGTCAATCATTTTTCTTACCAATTTTTTTTTCTGTTTTATCAATTTTTTTCTGTAAAGCTCCTTCTGACCATGACATTTCCTCACTAAATGGTTATGAGACATATTTAAGGGATTATATGCAACATCCTTTATTTATTCTCTTAGGCAAAGCGAGATCTTATTATACTTAGAGGGAAATTGTGCTGTATGCGTTAAAGCTTGAAGCATCAGAATCGGTACTTGGTATCGGCAATAACCATGACAAGGAATCAATACTCGGTATCGGCTGCAAAAACCCTGATCGAAGTATCTGTAGTTTGTAACGAGAATAAATGGTTACATTTATTGATCAATAAAAAGGAAGCATGTCATTGCAGTTTTCTGTCCAAATAAAAGCTCTGTAGTTCAACATTTGAGAGCAAACAACCATTTAATAATAGCACAGTAAATTGTCTGCTGTATTATAGTATTAATGTTTAAAAGAATAACAAATGTAACTAGATGTGCTTTCTCAATTTGCTTGCCATGTTTACTGAAATAATTCACATTTTTTTGTATTTTATTTTAAACAGCATTGCAGCTTCTGTTGTAATAATCATGAAAGAAACCAAGTTGAATAAAAAAAAGGTTTAAGATTATGATGAACATTTTAATAACAAAAACTAAACACTGCAATTTTTTACATTATTACTAGTTTCTCAAGGCCCTAGAAGTATTGCATTGCAGTAAAACATGCATGATGGACAGTGGAATTTGATGAGGATTTTGCAGAATTTCTACCTGGATAAGTTTATAATTTTTTAAAGTTTCCAGACATTGTTAGTTTTATGATGCTGAATTACCAAAAACGTCAGTGCTGAAATTAAAAAAAACAGGTTTACCACATACCTTTCCCATCCATAATTTTGACCAAATTAGAGTTGTATCGGTCACTCTGGAGTTTTTCGTCAAGGTCAAAAGACCTCTTCCCTTCAATCTCATCATCTGAAATGCCATCATCCTGGTACCGCCGTCGTGTGCCAGACCGCTGAAAACAATACAAATGTATAAGATTTATTTTCAGAATATACTGCAGAAGCCATTTCCGCTTAACTGGTAACACTTTACAATAAGGTTGTATTAGCTAATGGATTCACTAACATGAACAAACACTAAACAATACATTTTTTACAGTATTAGTTAACGTTAGTTACTGAAAATACAGATGTTCATTGTTAGTTCATGTTAACTCAAGGTGCATTGATGTTAACAATCATACATTTGTATGTTAATAAGGCATTAGTTCATGTTGAACTATGATTAATAAATGATGTACAAGTATTGTTCGTATTTAGTTCATATTAGTAAATACATGAACTCATTAAACCTTATTGTAACACGTGATCGCTTAATTTGCATTTGAATAACTAGAAAACCAGATAAAATATCCTTTTTAAATGTACTACCACTTTTGGAAAGCCAGTTCTACCTCATATTTGAACTCCAAATCCAGCTTTTCCCGGAAAATGTATGATACACTTTCCTTTTGTTCAAATTCATGTTTATGGGCCATATACATATCAGGGACAATTAAAGTAAACAATGAAAAAGTTCGTTTATTATTTTACAGCTGCTGTGGCACAGTCCCTCCATGATAAGAGAGCATAGACACATGAGAATGAGGTTTTGACAGTATCTTCCCTCGGGCGTGTACACTGTAAAGTCAACAAAACCCATAGGCAGGGTGTGACGGCAGGGTTCGAGCGCCAGCTGTCGGCGGTACAATAGCATTACAGCTCGGTAAAAAACTGCTTATAAACGTTCCCGAGACAGCAATTTGGTTTGCATAATAGCTGTTGAGTAAATAAGAAACTTACCAGGCGTTTGCTATAACGGGATTTATCCTCTGCCATGCTCTGAAAATAAAGATACACATTGGTAATAAAACATTTATTACAGATGCTGATAAATACATGGCATCAGGTGCAGCGTGTACAACTATATACAATGAATGCATCAGTTTGAAACCAGGCAGAAAATGACTAAACAATCGCCGACCTTAAAATAAGACTTTTTAAAAGTGTTTTTTTATCAATAAAAAACATTAGCCGCAGTAAATAAATTCGGATGCAGCCGGTTCATGTTTCTCAAAGCTGCCCACCTCACAGCATTCTGTGTATTATAAATGAGTTAAATCCTGCCTAAGTAGGCTGCTCAATAGGCTTTGAGACACACTCAGCAGTAAGATGTGATCAGACAACAGAGTCCGTTTAAACGCCCCATCTTCCCTTTTGAGGCTATACATGAGAACGTCAAACAGTTGTTAACCATTTATATGTTACTCCTGAAATAAATTAAAAGCGAATAACTGTGACTGATAACTGACATTTATTGCAGTTAGTCTGAAGCTGTTAGCTTGAAGGAGCGCTTCACTAACGTTACTGTTGACCGAAGGCCGATATCGTTAATATAATTCCCCACATAAATGGGCTTGGGTTCGACACAAGGCTCGGTTGTAACTGCTATGTTATTGAAAAATATATGGTGGGTTTAAAGTAGCAGAGTCGAGCCCCTGACAGTGGAGGCTAACCGGCTAACCCACTAGCATTTCCATTGACAAACCGCGCTAGCCCGTTAGCCTGCTAGAAACAAAACAAAAAAGACCTTTAAACAATACCTAGCCTTCAACTTTCGCTTTCCGCCGATAGTGTTGAGCCGCTGTGTAGAAAGATGCTTAAAAATCCCCGCGGAGCTACAAACTCATCCTGTGTGATGGTGTCGTTCTTCACTTGATATTCTTATTTTTGTTCGATAAAGTTAAATCAATCCGCTTTCATCCGCCATTTTCAGATTGTCATGATACACACACACACACACCACTACTAGCTACTCATTCGACACGCCCCTAGAAGCAACAGCCAATGAGATGCAAATCTTAATGCAAATTAGACGAAAGACGATTGGGTGAAAGCGACGCCATTCATAAAGAAGCTTCAGATTTGTAACGCCCCTTGCTCGTTCATATATAACGGGAGCCAATAAATGTTCGAATTTACGCGAGTACCGGCCAGTTTATTGGCTGCGGAGTGAAAATCGGGTCATTGTTGCAGCCTGTTAGTGGTGAGTATATTTTTGTTGAAATATAAACCTATCAACGCACACATATATATGATCTACGAAAACTCATTGGTCGATTTTTGGAAACCGCATTTCGTAAGAGGATTAAAACCGAGGCATTATAATAGTCATTGTCTTGTAAAACAGCTAAGTCAAAAGCCACCTGCCATCATTCAGCATCGATCAACAATGTCTGTTCACTGATTGGTTTACTGTTGGGAGTTAAAACCAAATCTTACAAAGACCGAACCCCTGAATAATTGTTATGAAAACATTTAGTAATCTATATTATCTGATTAATAGGGTCTAGGATAGAGCATGGTGTAGTTGATGAGCTTTTGTATTTGTAATGAAGTAATGAACATATTCACTTGAGCTATAAATTATATAGCCTAATAGCCAAGGAAAGTGGCTTTTTTTGTTTGCAATAAATGACTTCATGTAGATAATCTTATGTAACAACGCAAACAACATTTTAAAGCAATATTTTAAAAAACACAATGCAATTTTATTTATTTTTTATCCAATAATGCCAGGCTTATGAAAGCTAATAACCTCCTTGTTGTGCTATTGAAGAAAAACAATTGACCATATGAGGTCAAAGACAAAAAGAGATGATCAAGCATCCAAACGAAAATGTACTCTGTATAAAATTATGATTAAGTCATGACAAAGTATGTTTTTAGTTCATTGTGACAACTAAGTGAATCATGTTCTAACTTGATTTAAGTTATGCAAGCTGTTTTAAGTCAGGTTAACATAATATAAGTTCAATGGACTCATAAGGTTCATTTGATTCAGCTTAAAAATTGAAGGCAACCGTTTTTTTTTTGTTTTTTTTTTACAGTGGTGGACATCATCTTACTTTAGAATGTCTTAATAATGATTTTGATAATGTAATACATTTCTTGTAGAACAATAGCAGAATAGCTCATAAACTAAATAATCTTGGCAAGAACAAAAAGGATTTGATAGCATAACATAAAAAACAGTGCAGCTTAATAACAATTATAATATAATTAAATATGGCGACGCAGTGGCACAATAGGTAGTGCTTTCGCCTTACAGCAAGAAGGTCGCTGGTTTGAGCCTCGGCTGGGTCAGTTGGTGTTTCTGTTTGAAGTTTGCATGTTCTCCCTGCATTTGCGTGGGTTTCCTCCGGGCGCTCCGGTTTCCCCCACAGTCCAAAGACATGTGTTATAGGTGAATTGGGTAGGCTAAATTGTCAATAGTGTAAGAGTGTGAATGAGTGTGTGTGGATGCTTCCCAGAGATGGATTGCAGCTGGAAGGGCATCCGCTGTGTAAAATTGTGTTGGATAACTTGGTGGTTCATTCTGCTGTGGACCCGGATTAATAAAGGGACTAAGCCGAAAAGAAAATGAATGAATAATTAAATATAAATGAATACTTTTCAAATACCTAGGCAAATGTATCCATTAGTCAGTTCAGCACGTGGAATCATTTAAAAGTTATTTGGCTCATCAAATCAGAAGTATTAATACATTTATTATGCTTTCGATGCATGCAGAATCACTTTAGTAAATTTAAAAGCATAGCTTATCCAACTATGAACATTTATTTTCATTTATATGCTTTCTTTTTTTTCTGTTGAACACATGAAGACTACTGACTTTCATTCATTCATTTTCCTTTCGGCTTAGTCCCTTTATTAATCAGGGGTCGCCACAATGGAATGAAACGCCAACTTATCTAGCATATGTTTTATGCAGTGGCTGCCCTTCCAGCTGCAACCCATGACTGAGAAACACCTTTGCACTCTCATTCACACACCTATACTGCGGACAATTTAGCTTACCCAATTCACCTATACCACACATCTTCGACTTGTGGGGGAAACCGAAGCACTCAGAGGACATGCCAACACAGAGAACATGCAAACTCCACACAGAAATGCCAAATGACCCAGTTGTAACTACAGACTTCCATAGGAAAAACAAATACTATGGAAGTCAATGGTTACCGGTTTCCAACATTTTTCAAAAGATCTTCTTTCGTGTTTAACAGAAGAAAGAAACTCAAACAGGTTTGTGACAAGTGAAGATGAGAGTAAATAATGACAATTTCCAGTTCTGGGTGAACCCTTTAACCCATGGGTGCCCAAACTTTTTCATATTAAGGGCCAAAAACTAAATATTGATAGCCGTGGGCCGAAGGCAAATATACCAAACTACATTATATTACATTATAAATATTATATTACAGTATATAAGTATATTATAAACATTTTCATGGATCATTGCCTAATTTCATTCATTCATTTTCATTTCAGCTTAGTCACTTTATTAATCTGGGGTCGCCACAGCGGAATGAACTGCCAACTTATCCAGCATGTTTTTTTTTACGCAGCTGCAACCCATCTCTGGAAAACATCCATACACACTCATACACTACGTACAATTTAGCTTACCCAATTCACCTGTAACGCATGTCATTGGACTGTGGGGGAAACCGGAGCCCCCGGAGGAAACCCATGCAAACGCAGGGAGAACATGCAAACTCTACACAGAAACACAAACTGACCCAGCCGAGGCTTGAACCAGCGACCTTCTTGCTGTGAGGCAACAGCACTACTAACTGCGCCACTGTGTCGCCCATTGGCTAATTTATTTAATAATATTTTTTAATAAATAGAAAACCTTACTTTTAACGGTATTAACTAATGCAGTTTAACTTGTTAGCATCGCAATAAAAACAATAAACGATCACATTTACGACACAATTCTGAATACACTAGTCAAGCAGAATATGCCTTTGACTTGATTAGCTCACCGAAGTCTCTGGATTATCGGGTGACATGACAGATGTACATTTAAACAAAATCTGATTAATTTGCACCATTTAACTGAACCATTTAATTTCAGTTAGCTTTTAACAATAAAACAAACAAATAAAAAAATGTTTACACTAAATTTGAATTGACAATCTCTTAACCATCCCCATGGTTCGCCCTCTCTTCTTAGATGGGATGGAGGGCCAAATCAAAGGTTACCATAGGCATTTCTGCTTTAACATAATGCAAAAATAGGACGTCTCTCATAAATTAAAACTAAACGCCTTTTTCTTAAGGTCTCGTTTTATTAGATAACATAACATAACACATGAATGACAACCATACTGAAGTATTCAAAATAGGCTAAGTGTAAATACTACCATTAAAAACACTCTTCAACATTAAAACATACAACCAAACATTAGTAGTTTCAGTAGACTATGAGACGAAATTACGACAGACATACTAAAATTAACTAGAACAAACATCGAAAAAATAGATATGTCTCTCTTTCGGGCTCCTTTTAAAAGTAATTGTCCTTGTTTGATAAAGTTGTTGAACAGCAGAGGGCGCTGGTCTTTAGTCACTCGATAGGGTGTGAGGGTTCGTTTGGTTGAAGCACACTACACAGTAAACGCATCTCTTCGAAAAAATGGATGTGAGAAGAAGGGCAGGAGATACAAGGTGAGCTGTCCAAGTTGTGGTCCTTGTGGTCATTTCAGCCTGGAAGATTGCAGTGACAATTTGAGGAACATCGATTTAAAATGTGTTGTGTGACAGTACAGATTTTGGTTTCCATTCTTCAAACAACCCTGGAAAAAAGTGAAATCACCGTTTCTACAAACATAATTAAGCTGCACCTGTTTCTGGAGCTGTAAATCATTGAATGAGACTTTTAATAAATTTATAATAAATAAAATTAAAATAAATAAATTTAATAAATAAGTTATTTATAGTTCACAATCATACAGTCTTGTAATATACAGGCTTGTAATAATCGGTTTCATTTTCATCTGTTTGCCTAAGACATTATATTATATACAGGAGAACACTGACGTTTTGAAAACTGAAACTAAATTATTAAAAATCAACTTGTGGGACTTAATTTACGTCCTGCGGCAAAATAATTTTTATTATAATTTTAGTGATCTGCTTGAGGTATGAGGTTTATTTTTATGCTTTTGATGAAGTAGCATTTAACTTAAGAGCCCTTTAGACCATGCGTCTGATCGTTTCTCTGTGTTTCGCTGGTAATGTCTTTAAATAAATGATTATTTAGGCCTATTTAATTATTCATTTATGATTTATGTACAATAATTAGTCATAAAATTAGATAGTAAAACATAATCAACAACTAAAACGTAAATGAAAAAGCTTATTTTATGACTGCCTTAGTCCTACCAGTTTAAAATAACAAACACTTTACATCTCTTTATATTTAGGCTAAAACGCATGCTTTATTTATCTATTTATTTATTCAGGACTACTTGTTTGTATGTATGTTTGTACTTTCATTTCAGTTGTCTTTTATTTCTTTATTTTACTTTCCAAAATGAATCCCCATTGCACTTAGAAAGTTTACAATGATAATGAAGCTTGTTAACAAGTTTTTAATCAATAATGAAGGAATTATAATACTTTGTTTAATTTTTTTATTTTCATTTACAAGTGGCAGGGTATTTACAGCTACTGTATGTTTCTGTTCGTTTGCATCCCGTCCCTTTGTGCCCCCTGCTGGCATAGTTGCAAACTGCGGTTATACCTAAAACACGTTCTTAATCCTTTACGTTCCATTCACACGAGGCGTCAGCTTCAACGCTTCCCATTCACTTTGAATGGGTGACGTCAGGCATTGCCAAACTGCATTGTGGATTCGTCGGCGCCACTTCAGTGGCGTTGCTCATTGCAGAAGTTGAGACTTGCTCAACGTTTCAAGCGCCAACGAAAGCGTCAGCCAATAAGATCGCTGTATGCAAATGCACCAGCTGACAGTGAGTAGACAGTGGCCTATTGCTGACTAATTTCATTGGCTGACGCTGCTATGACGATCGCGTCAGCCCCAACTTCAGACACGCCCTCTGTCAAGTGTTGACGATGAAGCCCCGTGTGAATGGGGCGTTAGTGCGCCGGCGGTGCCACTCGGGGTGGTAATTGTCCTTTTAAAGTGTCACCCACTGTATGCATATATTGATGAATAAGACCTTTGAAATTGAATTTGGAGGACAGTGCTCTAAATTATTCAAATTTACACATACATATCATATTAACACATGCATAATTGGATTTGGATGGTTGACAACTTAGTTACATTTGACAATTTGCTCCACTTCAGTGCCCATAAGTGCTGCCTGGTCAAAGAAATTTTAAATCTGTATTCAAACATATGAATGCTATGTTGATGTCTATTTTCTGGCATATTTCATATTGTGCTTGAAAACTGTAAAACATCTGATTGTGCTTTGCATTTCAAATGGTTAATTTTTGACAAAGCAAGGAAACATGCTTAGTGAAGAATGCACAGACTGCTTTACAAAATGCAAGGGAACATTAATAAAATATTATATTTATGTAAGGCTTATTGTTTTCTTATTTGTATATATATTTTTATTTAGTTTATTCCATGATAAGCTGTACATTTCCTGACAAAAGTCTTGTCACTGATCTCAGTTGTAAGAGCACCAAATAATAACTTGACTTCTAGTCGATTATTTGGAAAAGTGGCATGTCGTCTATTTTTCTGATGAATCATCTGTTGAACTAAAAAAATAAAACCTATTCAAACCCACATGAACCCAAGATTCTCATAGAAATCAGTCAAGTTTGGTGAAGGAAAAATCATGGTTTGGGGTTACATTTAGTATGGGGCATGCGAGAGATCTGCAGAGTGGATGGCAATATCAACAGCCTGAGGTATCAAGACATTTGTGCTGCCCATTACATTACAAACCACAGGAGAGGGCAAATTCTTCAGCAGGATAGTGCTGCTCCTCATACTTCAGCCTCCACATCAAAGTTCCTGAATGCAAAGAAAGTCAAGGTGCTTCAGGATTAGCCAGCCCAGTCACCAGATATGAACATTATTAAGCATGTCTGGGGTAAGATGAAGGAGGAGGCATTGAAGATGAATCCAAAGAACCTTGATGAACTCTGGGAGTTCACGCTTTCTTTGCCGTTCCAGATGATTTTATTAATAAGTCATTTAAGTCATTGCAGAGATGTATGGATGCAGTCCTCCAAGCTCATGGGAGTCATACACAATATTAAATCTTTTTCCACTGCACCATGACTTTATATTCTATACTGTACATTATTTCTTTTAAGTGACAAGACTTTTGTCTAAGCAAAGTCAGACCTTACTCTCCTCATTATATAATAAAAAAAATTGGCATTGTTCATATTTTATTTTGGTAAAATAAGCATAATCTAGAGGCCTTTGTCTTTCATTTAAGCCACTTCTGATATCAAATGATCAACTAGAAGTCAAGTTATTATTTGTTGTTCCTAAAACTTGGATAGGCGACAAGACTTTTGTCAGGTAGTGTAAGTTTGCTTTTTTTGTTTGGCCAAATAATTTGATGTCAGTTATAGTCTTCTCAAAAGAACATCTTCCTCATATTTTGATGGTTTAATTAAAAGCATAAATTGGTGAAGTTTTGTCCTCGCCGCTGTCGCCACTGGCTTGCATGGTTCGGGATCTGTAGAGCTGCGCATCGATGGAATTGCTCCTCAGTGTTTGGACTCTCAGTAGTGATTATTAAACCACACTGAACTGAGCTAAACTAAACTGAACTTAAACACTGAAAACTGAACTGACACTGTTTCAATTCACTATAAACTTCCATGTGAAGCTGCTTTGACACAATCTACATTGTATAAGCGCTATACAAATAAAGATGAATTGAATTGAATTGAATAACTTTTGTCCACTACTGGGAACAGTTCAAACTGAATGCTTACCATTATGAAAAGAAGCTGTAAAGGTAAGAAAACACAACAATCCCCAGAATCACACAGCAAAGCATGATCATCATTTTCTTCTACAGAGAGAACGATGGATATTTATGAGGAAAAAACAAATACAAGAGAAAGTTAGAAATTGCTCATGGGATAGAGAAATGCAATCATGAACCTCAATACCAAACTTCTCACAGCACATCTGAAAGTCATTTTAAAGTGGAGAAAGGAGAAGGGAATAAAACAAAGGAGAAGTTTAGATTTAAAGCGATAGTTCATCCAAAAACAAAGAGATCCGACTGGAGAAAGTGTTCAGGACAGTATGCTAATGTCAAAAGTCAGTCTGAAATCAAAATTGTCAACGTTCATTCTAGCGCACATTGCCATTAATTTTTTAGGTGAACAATTAATCAGTACAGGTTAATCCACTGAAATGAGTTAATATTGCATTTCAGTTAGAAGTACATCAACATACTAAAACAAAAGTTCCGGTTCACATGGAGCTAATCAGGCTTCAGCAGACTTCAATGTATTGACAGGAGCTTGAGTATGTTTTTTCAAACAAAGCTCCAGTAGCTGTTAACTTGCATTTTATTAATCATCAAGGACCATTTTTTGCTATGATTGTTCTTCAAATGTTTTACTAAAGAAAAGTCACCAACATCCTGAAATGGCTTCATGGTGAGTAAATCAACAGCATATGCCCAGTTTTTGGTGAACTATCACTTTAAGACCTGTATACGTGTTTGTGTGTGTGTGTGTGTGTCTCTGCAAATAGTCACTTACCATTAGCATATCAACAAGAGTGCACTTTATAGTCTGTCAGCATGTGTGTCATTGACATATAATACAAACCAAACAAGAAGTTCTGCTGTTAGTGCTTTCTAATTGCATGATTCTGCTATTTTTTTGCGGAAAGAGCATACATAAAAAAATAAAAAATCACTAACCTGCTGAAATCACCTCAGGTTTGACTAAAACTGAGACAGCTGAAGATACAAAGTTTTTTTAAACTGCCTTTGTCATGTAAGTATGGTTTACCTATAACTTTAAACACTTTATAACTTTAATCTGTCTATCTATCAGATAGATAGATAGATAGATAGATAGATAGATAGATAGATAGATAGATAGATAGATAGATAGATAGATAGATAGATAGATAGATAGATAGATAGATAGATAGATAGATAGATAGATAAGGATAATGGTTTAAGCATTAGACTACAAAAAAACATAAAAAAAAAATTTTTTAGTACACTTACAGGGGTGGTCCAGAGTGTGTTTTAAGGCTTGGTTGTGTTTATAAGATGCAAAACCATGTGTGTTCATGCTTCATTTCATTTGTAAAAAATCCTGTCATTTATTCATAAATCTTACTTTGATTATATACAGATAGTCAGTTAACATAAAGACGACTTTCCTAGTTCCTCCGAAAGGCCCGCCTTCAAGAGGCTCTGATTGGTCAGCTGACATGATGTGCTGTGATTCGCGGATTGTCTCCACGTCACCAGAAGAAGCATCATGCACCTTCAAGCATGCGCTTTTGCGCTGTGTAAACATTGTCAGTCAGAGTAGCTGTTAGCCGTATCAGGTTGTGCCTGAATCAGACAGAAAATGACACAGCTTAACCTCACACCTGCTCTCTAAAATAAAATCTGACAAATGTCTTTCTCATATATTCAGATTATAAGCATGTGTGAGTAATGTGAAACATTCACATATCTTTAGCGAGTTCTTTATTTGAGATGTAGAACACACTGACGCCCCCATTCACATGTCAACGCTTCCCATTCACTTCTGACGTCAGGCATTGCCGAACTGCATTGTGGATCCATCTGTGCCGCTTCAGTGGCATTGCTCACTGCAGAAGTTGGGAATTTCTCCTTTCAAATACCAACGGATGGATAAGCCAGTCACATCGCTTTATGCAAATACACCAGCTCAAACAGTTGTCGATTTCAGACTAATTTTTATTGGCTGACACTGCTATGACGATCGCGTCAGCCTCAACTTTAGACACGCCCTCTGTTGTTGACGCTGAAGCCCCACATAGAGACACTGCAGCGCTGCTGAAGATGGTATTTACAGCGGTTTGACGGATAAATATGAATTTGTAGCTAAACTGTTAACAGTGCCAAACAGCATTGCCCACTGTTTACATCCTCACTACAACATACCATTAACACTGGAAACTGTGCATGTAGTTGATCAATTTTAACAAATAAAAATACTTACAGCTTCTATTATGGTTGGAGCTGCTCTTTCTTTGAGGAGTTTTTAACCAAATCCAGCACTGAACTGGGAGAGATTCTGGAAGCTGTCCTTTGTCATATGCTAGCTATATCTTTTTTGTAATTCTCTGGAACATAATTAAAATGAAATTGTAAGCACTTTTTTTTTCTTTGTGTCGTGTCCTTTGGAAGCCCAAATACAGAAACAGAAGAAGCTCTGTGGAAATAGGAGCGTTTGGCTTTCTCTGCTACACCACAGCACTACTGCTCCTCTGGCCACGCCCCTTCATGGGTACATGCGCATGGGCAATGCATTAATCTGCAGCGTTTGTAATCTCACTAGCTCGCATGTTTTTTTTTTGTAGTCCCCAAACTTTGTTCGCTTTAGTTAGACTTTGCTAATCTAACTCTGTAAAACCCAATGTCGACCTTACCTTAACATTGAACTTTGAGCGGCTTACATTCAGAGATGTTGTTTATGTTCACACAGCTACATTACACATGAACTAAAGTTTAAAATATGATATCGTAGTGGACCACCACTTTAAAAAATGACGTCAACATGCAAAACAACATTTTTTCCGACAATAATCTCCATGAATCCATATCACATATTTAGAAAATATATAATGTTATTTATTAATTTGTTTAAATCTGTTTTTTTATCTCCCATACATAACTTTTTTTTTGACATTATAAAAAAAATCCATACATATGTGTGTTTCTTCCACTCTGGACGACCCATCAATGTTTAGCTTAAGTTCATTTCACAAGGTCCAAGAACAGAAGCTAAAATCATCTCTGAGCCCTTTTGATCATGAACATTTCACTAAATACAGCTATTGATGAACACACAATACAACAACAAACATTTACGCTTGAAATAGGAGTTACCTTTCTATGCAAGTCTTAAAAAATCCCTTATTCTTTGCTCTGTGATTTGTCCCATTAAAATAAGCTTCCTTCAAGAGCCATGGCGTGAAGTAGAAGTTCCTTAAACAGATCCCATCATGTCATTACATAAAAAAAATCTACTTCCTTGACCATCACTAGAGTTCCAGCAGACCCATTTCCCATTGGCCTGTGCTGATAAGGGGAGGAGCCACATGTGGAGTGGGCGGGGCATTTGCATTTAAAACCCTGAGGTAAAACAGGGAGAATGAAAAGGAGAGGAACTCGTTCCCCATTGGTCTGTGCTGATGAGAGGAGGAACCATATGTAGAGTGGGCGGGGCATTTACATTTAAAAACATTGAGGTAAAATGGAGGATGAAAAGGAGAGGAATAGAAACTCGTTTCCCATTGGTCTGTGCTGAAGAGAGGAGAGTCATTATGTAAAGGGACGGCCATTTCCTTTTATAGGTCCAAGGACAAACAGGGAGGGTGAAAAGTGGAGGTGATGAGCTGTAATAATGGTGAGCCACTGAGGGAGAGGTTATCATAAGACCTGCGTGAGGATGATGATGAGGATGATGACGAGCACCACAGCAACAACCACACCCACTATGATCATCTTCTAAAAGAAAACCAAACAAAACACGATCCGTTAATCCAACAGCAAACATCTGAATACTTAAATCCTTCACCAGCAGAGCCCGGCTGAACCATAACACACAGGCCACGTAGACTGTGACAACCGCATTTAACACTCAGATTAACATTAGATGAAGTGTGTATTATAGCCAAACTGGTCAAATAAATCTTAATGACAATTATAGGCACATAAGAAGTGTGAGAAATTACAGAGAAGGAGGTAAGCTTAGGCGAGTGCTATGGAGTATTCACAAATTGTAGTCCATCATTGATGACAATTTACAAACTGTACTAGTAACGTAATCTTGTCGACATTTGAAGTGGATCACAACCTTTCGTCCTAAAGTAGCCCTAAAACTATTGAACAACACCCATTCTTGTCTTTGTCTTGTCTTTTTTTTATCCAATTCAAATGTTGACTGCTGTAGGTTACTCAAATTTTAGAAAATGTAATTTTGGATTACTTTTTGATTACTTTTTAAAAAAACTTACCATTAAACACAAGGGGCTGACAAAAACATGCATGAAGTTTTCCAGGTTTGAGATATTTTAATCAGAGTACCAGGAATCAACAGCCACTTGAATGTCAGTGGATATTATTAAGACATAGGTCAACAATGTTCAGTAATCTCCTAATTATGTGTTTATATGTAATTATTTGTTTCATTCAAATTTTATATTCGTTTAATTTTTATGTGTTTCAAGGTGTTTTCCCTCCCCTTAAATAAATTCTAAAACATGGATCCGAAATAAATTTACATGGCCTTTACATGGCCAATCTAAATTGCAAATTCATTATATGATACAATCAGCATTTTGGAAAAGAAAATGTCAAATAAAATGGAGAATTATCATAATTTATTGCCATTGTGTAATAATATGTAATTAATCTGTAATATGATTTACATTTATGGCAACACTTTAAAGCAGAGATGCCCAAACTAGGGCTCGCGGGTCAAAGTTGGCCCATGGTAATCTTTGATTTGGCCCATCTTTCCATCTGAGAAGTGAAGGTGAATGATGGGGATGGGTTGGACAGAATTACCTTTAATAGAAATTGCCATTTATAATTTAACGTAACCTTTTATTTGTTTGTTTTATTGTTCAGCTACAAAAGAGCTAACTCTAATTAAATGTTTCAATTAAATGCAGATTTTTTTTAAATAAACATATTGTT
This sequence comes from Danio tinwini, assembly GCA_903798205.1. Lineage (NCBI taxonomy): Eukaryota > Metazoa > Chordata > Actinopteri > Cypriniformes > Danionidae > Danio > Danio tinwini. The sequence goes on from CAIGQZ010000690.1 coordinate 11,530,227, forward strand.
GCTTAATGGATAGAGTGCAATTCAGAAGACATCGATGAAGAAATCAAAAGAGGAGCAGATTCACAAGTGTTTTCAGCATTGAACTTATTATTAATGTTATAAATGGAATTGTTTATGTTTTCAAAGTAATAAGTTCATTATAAAATGTAATAATAATAATAATAATAATAATAATAATAAAGCATTAGTGAATACAATTAAAATAATGTTTTTTATTTATTTGTAAAAGTTTTGAAATTACAATTTTATACCTTTGGCCAAAAACACAATCAAGTTTGTCAAGTAGTCCTTCATAAGAAAAAGTTTGGGCACCCCTGCTTTAAATGGATAGTTCACACAAGCTTTTCACCTGTTCCAAACCTGTTTGACTGACTTTCATCTGTTGAACACAAAAGAAGATAATTTGAAGAAAGATGAAAACCGGTCACTTTTTAGACCTCCATAGTGTTTTTCCTACTATGGAAGTCAATAGTTACAGGTTTTCATCTTTCTTCAAATAATCATCTTTTGTGTTCAATGGAGGAAAGAAACTCATAATGGTTTGGAACCACTCAAGAAAAAACAGTGAGTAGTACATTTTAATTTTAGGGTGAGCTATCACTTTAAGACTACCATCAGTGAAAACAAATATTTAGCTAAAATGGTTTAGTTAAAATGCTAATAAGTCTTTAGTTAATGTATTATGACTTTAATAGCATACATGCTAGAATATAACTATTGTTATCCCAGTTGCAATTTTAGGAGCAAGTCTTTTTCTGTACACAACCAAAATAATCATTTAGGGAATTCAATCCTATTTTTAAATGCGGTTGTCACTTGTGAAACTTCACATGATGTACATAGTCACAGAAAAATTTGAAATCAACAAAAATAAATAAATAAAACCCCCAACAGGTTTGGTTTGGTTGTATCCCAAAGAAACCCCAAAGCCCAGCATCTTTACCATCTGAGAGGAAGACTAGAAAAGACCAACTAATATCCAGAGGTCCATGTCTGGATAATGCACTAACACCATACCCATTTCCCACATTTCCTCTAAAATGTACTTACCAGTATCATCTTTTCAGACCTACAGATAAACCCACTATCAACGCAATAATGGCCAAAATCACCAAAACCACAGACACTATAATAATAATTTTCTGTGAAGAAACACACAGATAACACACGGTTATAGCATCTACTTTGACCATTTAAGTAACAAACAATTAATACAGACACAAGTCAAGACCAAAAAACAATCTCTGATGGAAAATCTTCAATGACATTCATTACATGCAAGCACAGAAAGAAAGAAGAAAAAGCAGGAAAGAAGCAGAGAAAGAAAATACTTTGCACTGCTTTGAATAATTTACATATTTCATAAGCTTTTTTGGCACTCTACGGAGTTGCAACAACACAAGGCTGTGTAAATGATGCCTATATATTAAATAATGAGTTGCGAGTAGAGAATTGCGGCTGAAAGGGCATTCACTGTCTAAAGCATATGCTAGAATAGTTGGCGGTTGTCAATCCGCTGTGGCAACCTCTGATAATCAAAGACTAAGCTAAAGGAAAATTAACAAATGATATGTATTTTCTCGTGAGGAGTATCCCTTAAAATGTAATATGAAAACATAGAGGAGTACATAAAACTCTGTTATGCCAATTCAAATTCATCTTCATTAGCTGCAAAGGCAAAGCAAGATTTTAGATTATTATGCACACATGTACAAAGATGAGGCTTTCACAATAAATAACTGTAAATGAAGCAATTGATGTTGGTTTAGATATCAATGTTATATGCTCTCGAGTGATACTCATTAGTGGTGTAACGGATCACAAATAATACGGTTCGGATCACATCATGGTTTTTTAGTCACAGATCGAACCATTTTTCAGATCAGACAAAAAGGGGAGGACACAAATGTCATTAGCTTTCCATTACATATTTAAAAAAATATTACAAATAAAATGAAGAAATAATCAGCGGAATAAAATAAATAGTAAAATATTCAGCACTGTGAAAAACTCACTGTTACTACTACTGCTGCTGACAACGCTAAATGTAGAAATCTAACATTATCATTTGTACAACCCATATTTATTTTTAGTCTCATTTTTAATAAATGATTCAGTTATTCACTCATAAAACTTCATGTTTCATAGCTTGATGGATATTATTTGAAGAATTATTCAGTGGCATATTTTTGATGGCTGCTTGTCGCAACCTATTGGTTAAATAATGTATTTGCTGCCTACAACTTTTATTTTTGAGCATCGTTAAATGTATATGATGGTGACTGTAATTGTTAAAATAAACATCAGTGGTTTTATCTAAACTATAAAGTGTTATCCCAGCACTGCTGTGTTATTTGACTGTTTGTAACTTCATACCGAACTAAAACACTAAAGACTCAATCTTGATTATTTTTATTAATTATTGATTTTTGCATTTATCAAACCCAGATTTGAATTCAGCGATTCGAAGAATTAATGAACATATGCAAATCACCATCTACCACAACCTACCATATAAGCTCAACATTATATTGTACAGGTAAGACTAAATGCTTTCATACATGTGATTTGAATGACTGCGATTGTTACAAATTTAGGATTAATCTACAAGTAAAAAAATGTATTAATTTGCGGATTACGTGTGTTCCGAACCGTGGACTGTGATCCGTACAAATCACACATCAACCGTGATACTTTACACCTCTAGTACTAATAACGAGTACCAGATTTATCTTATTTGTGACATAGGCAAAGGAGTGTTTTAAATGTAAAACCATGTAATTATAAAGGCTTAATACTATATTTTGGACTACCTTGAAGTTGAAGCTGTTTAATAAATTGATGAATCCCACACTCATAGATCTATGACAATGGGTTCTACCCTGGAAGCATTTTCATGTTTGTTTTATTAATTTAGGTATTTATTATTAATATTAACTAAATGTTTGTGTGTCCTTAATGTAACCCCTGAACATGCAAGCATAAGCACATGCCTATGAATAAATCCAGCTCATATTGGTGTTAAAAATGTCCAGGTTCTCCTGTTCACCCTACTATATACATCATGTGTTTTCTGTATATCAATACAAGTTAAACTTCTTACTACAGTGACAGCACTAGATACCATCACTGTTTTTCCACAGAGTTCACCACAGAGCATCCATATGTCTTGTCAAGTTTGTCAAACATTTTTATTGCTATTAATATGTGCTGAAAAGGGAAGGTTTGTGGCTTGTTTTGAAATTACCTGCTGAGATTCTCTGAAATCCTGTAATGGGAAGTTTCAGGGCGTATCAGGATTAGTAATAATCACTTTGTTTGTTTGTGTGTGACGTCAGTGTGTTCAGACACAGTAAGGAGAGGCTTTGGGAAAGGGTGGGACAGAAGGACAAGGCCTCATATTTATCTTGAACTCACACGCCGAGCCTCCTGCTGAAATTTAGCTGCTTTTTTAGTGTCAGCAACGGCTCGCTCCACGAAACCCACTGACTGATCCATGTTGCTCTCGATCCTTTCAATCATGCCACCCTTTGTTGGATTTTTTTGTGATGAAGAGAGAAGCGAAAAGAGGAAAAAAGGAAGAGAAAAAACAGCAGAAGCCACAAAGACTAATGTCAGACAGAGCATCAGGTGAGGTTCATACCTTCCGGGCTTTACTCTGATACTTGACTGCTTTTTTGGTTTCATCCCTTGCTGCTTCAACGTGATCGACTGCTTTACCCACATTCACCTCAATGTTATCAACCATGTTGCCCTGAAACATTAAAGCAAACACAATGATGAAAACACAAAGACTGGATTTCTGTACCCTTAAAGAAGAGGTTCTCTCATAGCACAGGGCTAAATTGCTTAACTGCTTCAATAGTCAAAAATTATATTTTTACAATAACAAGTTAAACAGCAGGACAGCCCATATATTGTGGCTACTTGATCCAATTTGAAAAAGTCCAATTGTATTTTTGCTGGGCTTTAACTAGGGCCAGACAGAATTTGCGGTTATTTTTGGCTATTTCTGTGAAGAATTTTGTAAAAAAAATAAATAAATAAATAAATAAATAAAAAACCGGCAGATTTATGCAGACCTATTTTGGAAGTATCATTACTAAAAACTTAATATATGAAATAAAAAAAAATTATGCCTTTTTAACATTTATTTAATGTTTACAATGCAAATCCAATAAGATCCACCTATTTGGTAAACAAAGCAAGTCTCTCATATAATAGATCACCTAAAAGACAGAACATATTACTTTACAAATGGTATTGTAAATAAATCATATGAACATTTTAATATTCCTATTATTATTATATCACAATAGTATTAGTGAAATTAATTTAAAAACGGATTAAATTTAAATTTACACAAGTAAATAGACTCAGTGATGGGCTATATACCTGTGGAAATCTATGGACTTCGGCCTAGTAATAACTGATAAAATGTTGAAAATATTTGACTTCAGCTGAATGAAAACTGATGGTTACACTTTTTAATTGTTCCCTTTTTACCTTGTTTTAAAGTTTCTGGTAATTTGGATCACTAGTAAACAATTGCTTTTATTAGAAAGTCTATGGGTGGGTGTATGGCTGTTTGTTTTCTCAGAGTATATACAGGAATCAGAGAGTGAAATTACCTAAAATACCTTTTAAGACCTTTTCAAGACTCTTTCCATACATTTTAAGACCTTATAACCATTTTTCAACCGGAAACACTGGTGAGATTTTAACTAAGTATATATTATCTGAATATTAATGTAAGAAACCAATCCAAAACTAAAACATTATTCATATACTAAATAAAAATCTATTAAATCTAGCTAATTCAGCAGGTTGGCGGCTATAGAACTGCAGAAATAATGGTGTTGCCTTGGTTACTTACAGTAAACAACGCAGCATGATGTCAAATCTAGTAGGATTTTATTGATTTCATAAACTACACAGCATCCTGATATTCAAAGATTTAACTTAGGCAAACTTTAGCATATAACTATAAATTGCATATGCAAACATGATATAAAAATCGAATACCTTGTAAAATAGCATTTAAGCCTTTTTAATACTTTTTAAGGGCCTTAAATTTCTCTACATTGGTTTATTAAATTTTTTTAGACCTCGCGGACACCCTGTTTCTGATCTTTTGATGTTTTCTGTGGGGTCAGTAGTCAAAGAATAATGACTCATTTTCACTGAGCGGTACAGTTTAGTTCAGTTCGGTGTGATGCAGACTTATTTCCATTTCCACTGTCAAACAGTACCATACCACTTTTTTGGCAAACTTTTTGGTAAGAGTTCCTGATACAACAGTTCAGCACTAAAAGGGTGGAGTTAGACTCACTGCTGAATGCTATTGATCTACAGAGAAATGTCACCAGAACATGCAATTAACAAGGAAAGGACAACACAGGAAGTGTCATTTTTAATAATAACTCAATGACAGTGCACAGCAATGAACCATGTTCAAACAAAGTTTGTTGACTATTTAAGACAGTCACCTGCCAAGAAGCAAGAACATGATCTGCTGTATGTCTTCTATAGTTGTTTATGAAGTCACTCATACACTGTGTCTAAAAACGTGTAAAACATCAAATGCATTTTCCACAACCTCTGGAAGTGGTTGAAAATGGACAAGCTCAAAATGTTTTAGATCAAGTTTGTACCTGAATTTAGCATCTTTCACTTGTAATCGATCAATAAAACAAATGCTATGATATATAAACACTGCCTTAGTCATTCTGTTGACTATTAGTAATTTTTTTTTGCAATAAGTGTGGAGGAAATACAGCTCAGTTTGACAAAATTTTCAACAGAAACACTATGGCCATAGTGATATAATCGCCAATATGTTATTATACTATTTGGTTTAATTCAAAAATCTCTTTGTTTACAGTCTAGATGTTGCGTGTTTTCTGGTGAGCAGTGTAACCTTCAGCATGCAGTAAGTTAATAAAATAAAGATTGGTGTCATTACTAAAAGGTACATACAGTATTTATCCTTTATTTTACCACATTAGTCCCAAGATAGCAGATACAATGTCTTCATCCAGGAAGCCAAAATGGCAGACGGTGAAGAAAAAAGGTAATAAATTGCTATATATCCCAGAATACTGCAATATACTTAAAACTGCAATACTATTATATTGACACAAATATTATGGTAACATTGCATCGTGGGGGATAGACACGCAGTGGCGCAGTAGGTAGTGCTGTCGCCTCACAGCAAGGATCAGGGTCAGTTGGCGTTACTGTGTGGAGTTTGCATGTTCTCCCTGCGTTTGCGTGGGTTTCCTCCGGATGCTCCGGTTTCCCCCACAAGTCCAAAGACATGTGGTATAGGTGAATTGGGTAGGCTAAAAATGTCCGTAGTGTATGAGTGTGTGTGGATGTTTCCCAGAGATGGGTTGCAGCTGGAATAATCTTTTCTACATTAAAAAAGGTTTATAACAATAGAAAGACATCAGCAGCAATACATAATATATAGGTTTTATTTTTAAGATTTTCCTTTCTGATGTACTAGTCATAAGAAATCCTACTATTTTTAAAAGACTTGCATTTAAAAATAATTCCTTTAAAATCTCTCCAGATAAAAATCGTTGTCTATCCCTTCTTTAAACGTTAGAGTAATAGTTGACTGTGAGGTTAGGCTTAATAAAATAAGTAGATATAAGTATTTGCAAAGTTACTGTACTTATAGTCAGTAAAATGACTGTCAAGGGACCATTTAAATACATTTTTAGCAGAAATAAAGCAGTCAAGCTTATTAATAAGCTTATTTTTTTAGAAACAACCCCTCCCCAATTTACTAAATGAAACAAGTATGACATTGCAGAACAGGGTCATAAACAAAATCAATTTATGAGAGAAATACCACAATCTTACCTTTCAGTTTGTCTCCATAGCAAGCAGTTAATAAGCAAAATAATTTGGTCAACAAGGTATCAGACCCCTAAAGATCAGGTGGATTTATTATATTATTTTAGCTCTTCTCCAAAACCTAGTGAACTGCTTCAGTGGTTACAGTCTACATAGAGAGAAACCCAGCTGACACGGAAATAATAAGTGATTGATTTGAAACACACCTCATGAGCAGCAACCTACTAGTTAATGGTCACTTATGCTTGAATTATTTATTTTTTCTTGTCTTTTGCATGATATTATCACATATATTCAACAAGGATGCATTACATCGAGTGACAGTAAAGACATTTTTATTATAAAAAATATTATAAATAAGTGCTGTTCAATTTACAATAAAAGTACATGAATAATGATGTAGAAATAAGTAATAAACTAAACATTATTATGAATTAATATATGAATTAATGAATTAGGCACACACTAATCATGAGCTAACTTTAACTACATAAGCCGTAAATAATGGCTACCTTAATTACTTGTTAGTACATGATTGTTTGTTAATGTAATAATTACCACATAAGTTTATGCTTAATTTAACCATCATGAACTCATGAGCTCTTAATATATAATTATGTCATGACTTTACTTAAAGGGGCACATCATCATTAAACACAGGAGTTAATGAGTAGTAAAGGATGAGTTAATGGTGATGTGCCCCTCCAAGTAAAGTCATGACATAATTATTCATTAACAGTTCATGAGTTTATGATGGTTACATTTAGCTTAAACTTAAAATGTTAATTAATACATTAATTAACAACATGTACCAACAAGTAATTAAGGTAGCCATTATTTACACATGAACTCTTGTGAATCATGTTGTAGTTAAAGTTAGCGTTTAGCGCACGGCCTAACTCATCATTAATTCATAATAAAGTAATGTGTAGTTTACGTATTAATACATCATTATTCATGTACTGTTATTGTAAAGTGTTATCGAATCACAATAGATGTTTCCACAAAATGTTAAGCAGCAACTGTTTGTCTTATTTATATAATGACTTCGTGAGAATCATGTGACACTGAAGACTGGAGTAGTGCTAAAAATTCTTCATCAAATGGATGGCATCAAATGGCAAAAAAAAAAAAATATATATATATTTTTTAAATAAATACATTTAGAGACTTCTTTGGAAAATGTAAAAATATTTAAATATCAAAATAAACTTAAAGGTATAATTCACCCAATAATGAAAATTCTGTCATCATTTACTCTCCCATGACTTGTTTCAAACCATTTTTGTTTATGTTCTAGAACAGTGGTTCTCAAACTGTGGTACGCAGGGCTTGACATTAACTTTTTTGATCACCAGCCACTGTGGCTAGTAGTTTTCCAACATTACTAGCCACCCGCCATTTTCACTAGCCACAATTTTGTTGTTGGGAAAATATATTTTATATGCATAAATTTGACTTTGGCATGCTAAAATGACTTAATTTAGACATTGTGTTATGTTTACATGCCTCCTCATTTGTTTCACTTTTTTGTGTGTATGACCCTGCTCAATGTGCAAATGGGCTGTGGTTTCACAGTGTCGCATTGCATTTCTTTTTTATTTCACAGGACTTTACATCACCTGTGCGCGCGAGTGATCATCCTCTCATTCGGTATTCACCTGCTTTCCTTTACTCGCACAAACTCTACTTTTGTCTGTCATGCTGCTTCTCGATTCTAATATGACATTTGCACACATATTGGGCTATCTCTATTGTCAAACCCTGCTTTTAAGATATTATTGAAAAATGATCTTCAACCAGCCAAAGTGGCTAGTGAGAGTGTCTGTCTAACCCGCCACGGCTGAAATCTACCCGCGTTTGACGGGTTGGCGGGTGTTGCGGGTGTTACGGGTTGGCCCTGGTGGTACGCGTAAATCATTAGTGGTATAGAGAGAAATATATACACAGAGCCAGAGGACGATGCGCAGGGCGAGCAGATACACACACCGCTTCTGCAGACCGGTGGCTGTTGTGTTGCGTTTCAGTTACTGCAAACTCAGGATTTTCGCCATGCTGCATCACTGGTAAAATAATTGTTACAAATGTGTTAAATGTGTGCTCGTAGTTGTGTAAAATAAGCGTGTTTTCGATATATAAAGTTATTTGTTTTGTAAAGCTGCGTACGCAGCTTTCGGTTTAGTTTGTTATCTCAGATTTAATTTGGATGTGATTCAAATGACACAGAACATAGACTGAAGCAACTTTGCCATGCTTGAAGCTTAGAGGTAGAATATAAATACAGTTATTCTTCATGTGCACAGACAGAGGGACTGCAAACCGTACCCGAGTCTGCTTGAAAACAGTGGTCGGTGCACGGTTAACGCAAACTTCACGGTTCACTTATGTGATCTCATTTGCCCCAGATCGCAGAAATACTGCACATATGAATTGGTAAAGCACTGTATGCATTTAATGATTCGCTTTCTGACAAACATAGGCCTACTGTAAATGAAGAGCAGCAGATCTAATTTCTAATTTAAGTAATTCTAAATCATTTAAAATACAAGTTTAGATTTCAAAGATATACAAATATGTCATATCTACATGCAACTTCAAAATTGCAACTTGCAAAACTTTTAAAATGTATAAAATATAAAAATTATATATATAGTATATACAGTATATATATATATATATATATATATATATATATATA
>CAIGQZ010000690.1:11544791-11560023 GCA_903798205.1 Danio tinwini
TGCTGTTTGTTCAAACTACTTTACAACTACTTTACTATATTTAATATGAGCTTAAACACAATTCTTGAGGTTTTTTTGGGGACAACTTATTTGTTTTAGGTTCAATCCATTTACATTTGTAAAAACTAATGAGTTAGCTTAATTCCTCCATGTTGCCCCAACACAAACTGGTTGTGTAAAACCCAGCATTTTTTACAGTGTACGTGGATTAGTTAGCTGGGTTTAATTGTAGATGGTTTGATATATACGATCCAGGATAGCTCAAAACTCGTTATCATTGCAACATGCCTGTAAGCTCAATCTTTCTTGGCAGTGGGGTTATTTCATACAAAGTAATTTCAAGTAAAGGTAAAGTATGTATAAACTGCTGATGTTTACAGTAACACTTTAGAAAATGAAACACGTAGTTAATGTATTTATTAACATGATTAAACAATGGACAATACATTTATTATCGCCTTCATCCTTGTCAAGGTTAGTCAATGAAAATTAATGTTGCCTAAGAGTGCATTAACTAATTCATTGGTAAATGATGAACTACAATTAAGAAATGCTATACAAACATAATCATGATAGTAAATAAATTAACTATCATTACCTTTATGTCCCATATTGTAAAATGTTACTACGTTTCCTAACAAGAGTACTGTATTTTGTAAATTGGGGAAAATAACAATATCATAAAATGTGTGTGTTATATATATAAATAAAGCAATATATGGTGTGTGCACTAAGAAGTTTGTAGGTCATTCAGTTAGTTCTCGTCTATACTGCTGAAGCTGCATTTAGACTTTGAGATAAGAGTGTATTTACACAGTTACCACAATCACAGGAAACAATGAATGACCAAATGTTTCATTTATGGGAGTTTATTGCATGTTGTGATGATTCACAGGTCAACCAGAATCAACATTTCTTAATAAAAATCATTTAATGGTGGACATTATGAACAAAGCCTTATTTTAAGCAATCTTTCATTTTTAACCAATTCATTTGACTTTTCCTGTAGTTTGTGATTAACTGGATAAAATGGCTCCTATGTTAAGTGTTGCACATTTCAGCAAATATCATTATACATTTGTCTCTATTTACATTCACTGCATGACTGGCCTCAAATATCTGTGATTAAATTAATCTCCACCTGACTATTCAAACTATTCTGTTGGTGATTGCTTAACTATAAGCATGGATGACCTTTGGGTTTTGAATGGCTGTGCTTTTAAATTATTTTTTTAATTTACGTAGGGTGGTTCAATGATAACTTGCCAACATTGTTTAATGGGGTATATGCACACAGACTTTTAATTTCCGTTAGCCCGCTCCAGGGCGTCTGGTTAATTGTCATCCTATACAAAATGGCCACACTTAAGACCTGATTTCTTTAAAAAAAACAGCAATCTTCACTGCCTGGCTGATATGTGATATAAAGTTGGTATCAGACCAAACAAAAAAGCACTGCATTAAATTATATTTTTCTTTTCCTTGTCTTTAAAATATGAAAATTAATTTTACCCCAGTATTTTCAATGGAAATTCTACGCTGGCCTGCAGCTTATGACGACGTCTTTCATCTCTTTTTACACTTTAACAACCAAATGGATGCTTTAGTCTATTTAACTGATTATATTTGAATACATTACAACAACGATGCTGTAAAAGGAACCTTATGAAATTGAAAATCACAAAAAGATTTCAAACAAAGTTCATAATTGACTGAAAAACACTAGCTGTGCATATAGCCCATTTAAATCTGTCATGGATGTTTGGGGTGCAAAGTTTGACTTAACTCTGAAAAATTGCAGCCAATTTTTTTTCTTTTTTTAAATCTATGGTTTGTAGTAGCTTTTAAGATTAGCCTATATGCATATTCAGATGAATTGAAATAAAGTATTATAAGAGAATAATGAATGTGTAATTTAAAAGGACAGTTCACCCAAAAATGAAAATTGTAGAAAGTGGTTCTAAACCTTTGTGAATTTCTCTGAGTTTTCCACTTGAGTGTGAGGAAATGGAGATATTTCGGAGAACTGTCCCTTTAAAAAACATGTTAGACGTGTTTATTACACTCTACAGCCATTGACTTCCATATTTTTTGTTCCGACTATTGATGTCAATGGCTTCTTTTTCCAGCATTATCGTATTGTGTTCAACAAACTCAAGCAGGTTTGGAACAAGTGGACGATGAGTAAATAAAATTACATTTTGAGCTGAAATTCTCCATTTAAAGGCCAAAACAGATCAAATGTATTTTGTTTTTAGCTAAAAAGTGTGCCACAAACACCCCCTTATTAGATTACATATCTCACACAGTGTCAATGAGAGTGTGTTATGAAGACCAGAGAAGTTATGAATGGTCGGTCTTGACGTATTCATTACCCCTGCTGTAAAAACAGCTGCGTTTCCTCCCTCCAGCATCTCCTCCAGCTCCTCATCAGTTGTGGCTTTACCAGCTAGAGCGAGAAGCAGAACAAAAGCAAGTCAAAGGCAGAAAAGGGGAATAACACAGTGTCAGTTTGACAGGGTTCAACCACGTGTTGTACTAAAGCATAGTCTTATGTGCTGGTGTTTAGTCAGGCACAAGTGAGCGGAAAACACTTACTGATCTCTAGTTGTCTCTGAATGCGACCTTTGCTCTTCTCTCTGAAGTCCACCTGAGCTTCATTGTATTTGGTCATGACATCAACAAACTTTCTGGAAAGAACAGCATGCTGGAGGAGCAACATGAGGGCAGAGTTAATGGAGAATGTGCTTTTGTGTGTGATATTTGAGCGGGATGTTGACTCACCTGTGATTTACGTATTCTCATGTCGGCCGATACTCTTTCCACTTCTTCTGTCTCAAGATTCCTTTCAATGGCTGTACAAACACATACACACAGGGCAGGACAATTATAGTTCATAATAAAAGCATAAAAATATATTATTGCACTGAATAAAATACATGTTGACTGACTAACCAGAAACAAATACAAAAAATATAAATCAAATGACATATTTTTACACATTTTTTTCAAACAATTTCTTTGTTTTAAAATAGTATGGAAATGGAATGGTAATATTACTACACTGGAAACAGAAAGCTGCTCCTACATATATACATCTAATAAGGGATGTAATGACACATTTGGATTTCTCCCTAAAAAAGAAAGACAAATTTGATAAAATCTGGCAACCTTTCATGGATTATTTTAAAAACATAAATTCTGCAAGAAATAGTTAAATTGAAGAGGAGTAGACTAATTTAAATTAAAATAGAAGGCCAGTATTTTGTTTTTTATTTTTATTTATTTATTACTTTGTATTTATTTTATTTTATTATTATTTATTTTTCATTATTGTATTTATCTATTATCACTATTCTTCTGTATGCATTGTTTATATATTGCATGTTTTATTGTCAACTGTTGTGTGAATGCTGGTTGGACCAAATTTGTAAGTCGTGTTTGAATGTCTAAAAAAACAATAAACCAAGTATTAAATAAATAAATAAATAAATAAATAAATAAATAAATAAATAGGTTTGGATATAACACTATACCTTACCTCATTAAGTATATGTGGAACCATGTATATGCAAATTAGCCCTCACTTCTAAATCACACCAGTTCTACCTGTTCCACTTTCACTGAATTAGCAGAAGCAAACTCTCCACAATGGCAAGTAGCAATTTATATATATTAAGCACATAAATGTAGATGTAAAATATGTATTTTGTGACTAGGCTTAAGGCATATTTTGAGTTTTGATATTATTAGGCTACTTTTAGGCTATTTCTGATAATATTGGGCTTGTTTTTGGGATATTGAGCTAGGTTTGTTGCTAAAACCTGGCAACTCTGGTGCCTTGCTCGAGGGACTCACCTCAGCCAGGGTATTAAGTTTGAAAGGAGTGCTTGTTATTCACTCGGCCCACATTTTAAACTCTGCTAGGGCCTGGACTTGAACCTGCGAACCTCCAACTATCTAACTATTTGGCTACGACATGTATATGCAGATTAGCCCTCATCTCTACCCAATCACACCAGCTCTACCTGTTCCACTTTCACTGGGTTAGAAGAAGTAAATTTTACACAGTGGCAAGTAGCAATTTATATATATTAAGCAAGTAAATGTAGATGTGAAACATGTATTTTGTGAGTAGGTTAAGGCATATTTTGAGTTTTGACATTAATGGGCTAATTTTAGGCAATTGTTTTATACTATTGGGCTTGGTTTTGAGCCATTGAGCTAGGTTTGTTGCTAAAACCTGGCAACTTGGAGCCTTGCTCAAAAGACTCACCTCAGCCAGAGTATTGAGTGTGGAAGAGAGTGCTGGATAATCCCTCCACCCACATTTAAACCCAAGCTAGTGCCTGGACTTAAACCTGCGAATCATTAGGCTACGACATGTACAGTATATGCAAATCAGCCCTCACCTCTACCCAATCACACCAGCTTTACCATTTCCACTTTCACTGAATTAGCAGAAGTAAACTCAACACAATGGCAAGTGGCAATTTAAATACTGTATATAGTGTTTAACAATGCACAATGAATCTCTTATTTATTTCATATCCACATTAGGCTGTTTTTTTTTTTATAAAGAGAGGATTTTTGAAGGAACAGAAACCCCAGCGTACTGATTCAGCTTAAAATAAACACCTCTGATTGGCCACTGTGCTAAATTTTTTTACAGATATATCTGTGACTGGTGGCAATGCAGAAAAAGCTGTAAAAATGCATTGTAAACAAAAAGTTAATGTTGGGATAATAATATGCAAGTCCTGCTCCTCAAACTGATGGGATTGGTTAGATAATTTGTGATGGTGGGAAATAGGAGCGGTTTTAAACAGACCGTTTAAGATTGTGGTTATTTTACTTTTTTAATTACGCTACATATAACCATTTGCTGCAGGTATTTTTTTATTTATGCGGGTTAAAAGTTTGACATAGCTTTTTTATGATAACTGAATTTTTATAATTGCTAATATACTATATACTACATTGTATATTTATAGACCATTTCAATGTGGTCATGTCATTGGCCCATGAACAACTCCTGCTTCAGGGAGATCTTCGCGTCATTTCAAAACAGAATCCTTTAATGGGAACTCATTGTAGCTGTGGCATTCATCGAAAGATCTCTCTGGTTTTGTCGCTTCTTCAAATTCACAACAGTTATCAACCTATTTCATAACTGTGACAAGAGGTGATTCAATCATAACTTAATGTTAAAACAGCTATCATAGCATTATTTACTAATATGTGGCTCTTTTTGTACTCTCAGAAGCTATAGAAATTAAAAATGTAAAACAGGGAATACTATGGAACATTGTTTTTGTTTACATCCCTCAAAATGGTCTATAATGCACAAAGTGTTGTATAATATGTATTTTGTGAATGGGCTAAGGCATACTTTGAGTTTTGATATTATTGGTCATTGAGCAAGGTTTGTTGCTAAAACCTGGCAACCCTGGTGCCTTACTCAAGGGACTCGAGTAAGGGGAATAGAGTGCTTGCTATTCACTAGGCCCACACTCAAACCTTGTTAGTGCCTGGACTTGAACCTGCGAACCTCCAACTAACTAACCATTTAGGCTACGGCTGCCTCTGATTATGCACTATACACGTATACTTTATATACTAAACCATCAAGTATTTGAACCATACGTTTACAAGGTTAATAAGTCATTTATTGTCTAAAATCTCACTCCTTCCACTATGTAATAAAAGCTGCATCACTTGAGTAAGTTCACTTTTTTAAGGAATGGGGGGTGGCTTTTTTTAAAATACAGATTAGGGTTGCACACAAGTACACAAACCTTGTCTTTGGCAGTTTCAAGAAGAAAATACTATGAAATGGTGCTGCTGGATAAATTTGTGCTTGGCAAAACCACTAAACAGACATGTATCTACATCAAGAGCTTGATTTTCACCACATGGGGTCATAAAAAACTACTGTCAATATTTACTAAAGACACATAGTGAAAAAGTAATGATAAAAAATATGAACAGTGACTGCGGCTGCGGCTGACATTCCTGCTGAATGATGAATGAGCCTGAAAATCTGGACTGCAGAAAAATACTTAGTGTTGTCATTTTTACAAATGCATCTCAAACTGGATGCTATGGCTGATCAATGCCAAAATCTAATTCAGTATTTTGTGGCACACTTAATGTGACAAAATAATGACATCACATGGAAACTGCCTGAAGAATTCATACACACACAGAGAGAGAAGAGTGGCCTTCAATCTGATAATATTGAACACTAGCATAACCTAAAAAGTAACTTAGGCCTTTGGACAATGTTAAAAGATTTCTGCAATATGTTAAGCACGCTACTAACATGCTAAAAAAGAAACAATTAAACCTAACAACCGTCTGCTGGAAACACTTTAGCATTCTAAAACATCATAGCAATGTTCTGAAACATGCTACCAATGCCCTAAAACATGCTATCGACAAGTTTGAAACATGTTATGTGGTAATGTGGTTAAATTAACAATGACCTACAACATAAAACCCACTAACAACATGTTAATAAAAATACTAGCAATATGTTAACACATCCCAACAAATTAAAATAAATCAAACCGTGCACCTTTAAACTTCAAGCTTATAAAACTTTACCAAATGTTTTGGGACAGCTTCCTCAATGCCACCATTAAAGTCAAAGGTTTGAAACTTGATTTGCTAAAAGAACTAAAACTAAAAATGGGTTCGAAATCACATACTTCCATACAATATAGTACACTAAAAACAGTATGTGAGCCAAGTAATATGTCCAAATTCAAAAAATTCGAAAAACAGTATGTGAGAACTACCCGGATGACCTACTATTTGCGGCGAGATTCTTAAGTGTGCATCCAATAAACAATATCACATAATGCACCATGAGAGAAGTCATTAATGGGAGTAAAGTGACACAACTGACGCGGGTATTTCACGTAATGATAAGAAAATGGCAGATGTAGTACATCTGAATTCCATTCATAGTGCTCACATTCATACTGTATTGAACATACTTTTCTAATGGCCGAGTGGTATGTTTAAATTCAAATGCAGTACCTACTAAGTAGTAGGCGATTTTGGACACAGCCTTAAGGCTCGTACACACCGGGACGCTTTTCGTTTGCGTTTATCGTCAGCGTTTTCCAAAACGTTTTTACGGATTCAAACCAAAGCGATTTTCACAGGCGTCGAGCAGAAGAGTATGCAAAATCACTCCTTGATGTTAGATGGCGCTACACAACTTTAAGCTCCTGACACCCGCTTGTAACACAGAGAAAGAAGACAAAGTTGACACGCTTGTTTTTATGGATGGTTCTAGCAGCAGCTCCAGCGATGAAGAAATGATTATTGTTTACCAGTGCAATAAGCAGCTCCACGTTCATCAAGCCCCTGGGCATTTTCTTCAATTTGTGCTCGCATTGACAGTGTTGCGCTTGAGCGCCTCCAAGTGCTGTTTACTGTAACTTCAGCAGCTCCGTGCACGTGAACAAAAGTGCCAATCTGATTGGTGGAGAAGGTTTTGACAGCTGCGTCAAACCAAAAAAACGAGCATGAGGTGTTTTTTTAAAAAATGACTCTTTTGTGCCTGGCGTTTTGCGCATTGGTGTGCACGATCACATTGACGCCCTTTATTTAGTCACGACACGTTAAACGTCGACGGAAAATGCGAGCAAAAAAACATCTCGGTGTGCACGGCCCTTTACATTTAAATTATAAAAAGAAATAATAAAAACTATATAAACATAGAAATCTTAATAAAATGACATAAATTAATAATAAAACTTTTAAAATATAATAAACATACAGAAGTAACAACCAAAACAAAATATTCAACAAAACAATAACAGTTTCTCTATACTACAATAATGCTGACGCAGGGTAAACACTGCTTTTGTAAAGGTGGATAAATGACTCATATATTTCTGGGTCAGAAGTGTTGAAAGCCAAGCCTAGGACTGCGTGCCCTAGTTCTCTTACCTACTGAGAAAACCACAAAGTAGGCCAGAATACGTGTAAGGGAACTTACTCTTCAGTTTGTTCCGAGCATTGTTGGCCATTTTCTTGATATCATTAGTTAACGCCTCCAAATCATCCTGCGTTTCTGTTCAGGGAGAAAAGATCAGAAGATAGAATGTTGGTATTAGAATGGTGGAAGGTGAAACAAAGGCTGACCATGTTTTTGTGTGGGTTTTGTCATTGTTAAACACTCCCAGAGGATTTTTTTTTATTGTTCAGAGGATGTGGTATTAATGGATTTATGTTTTAGGTACAATACTATCAAAAACATTTGTCATCAGCAAGAAAATATTGTCTCTTTTGGTTAGCAATACTGCATTTGTATTTTATTCAAAAATACAGTAACATGTTGACATGTTTTTAAATAATTTTGTACTAACATAATAAAATGTCATGCATTTCTTGGATGGAAAATTATAATTTGGTGATTTGGTGCCCTACAGACATTTCTGTTATAATCAATACTTAAAACAATTCTGCTGTTTTTTTTGTCAACCATGACATTTCTTAAAAAAAAATCTTCATAAAAAATTCAAATGTATTTATAATCCATGTATCCTTAATATTCATTTAGCATTGTTCATTATTTCATTATTTACAACTGTTCTCTCTGGTTCTTGAATCTGATTAGCTGATAGTTAGAACTCCTACAGCCTCCTCACTCGTGTGTTACTCTGCCCACACAGAGTGACAGCAGATCAACAGACTCACTACAGTTTGACAGATATCGCAGCTGTTGGACAACATAATGTACTTTTGAGGCTTTTTAGGTGAGAATGTAGTTGTACAGATTGCATCTATGCAGTTTATTTATAAGGATAGTGTCTATTTTAAATATTTATAATACAGCAAATCGGCATCCATCAGCTTGTCCATCCACAAGATGGTGACAGAGACTGCATAATAAGCCATTAAAAAAGTAAAGATCGGCGTACTTTCAAACTACAGCTGATCAAAACATTATAAAACAGGTAAATGACTTTCTAAATCGATCTCTCTCTTTTGCATGTTGTAGTGCTGTATTTATATCAAAGTAATTGTAGTGTATTGAGTGTGAGATGGGACTCACATATCAGGAATGTATGTATTTTGTGTTGGCCATTTTTTGTATATCCCTGAGTTACTTTGTGGTTGGCCATCTGTTTGTTTCTAACAAGTCTCTTGTTTTTGTTACAGCAGACTAGTTCAGTAAACAGAAAGAAAGAAGAAATGCCCGCATGTGTACTCTGGTAGTGTTTGCGCTGCTTTGTCTTTTTTTGGGGGGATAACTATTGTGATATCCCGATTGCAACAGAGAAATAGTGGGAAATGTCTCTAGACTGATGGCATTTCATGCTGTTCAGCGTTATAATCTTAAAATGTGAGCAAAATCACCTGTTTTGTGATCACTTTAGTCATTACGCTAGAGAATCATTCAAATACTAGCTCTAAAGGGATGTTGGTGAATTAGTAACGGCTTCTGCTGTTCTGACGTCAGCTGCAGATATAAAGGAATGGCAGAAGAAAGTAATTCCTCATGCAAAAGGGTTTTTAGACTGTCCTGTTTAATTATCTTTTTTATACACACACACACACACACGATTATGCCATCAAACTGTTGTATAAACACAATATCACACTCGTAGCAGTGCGATATGGCTGTAATGCACGCCTCCCACCAGTGCCAATATACAACCATATCGAACTGCTACTCGTGTAATATTGCTCATTTAATTCATAATATTGTTGTACAACTTGAAATAGTTGTACAAATATAATTCATTAATTGGTCTTAATGATTATTCAACTTCTGCAAGTCTTTTTCCACCACAGGTCAAAAAAATAAAAGATAATGCATTTGCAATTCTGATTAAGATCTTGCATTTCTGACTTTTTTTTTTAAAACAGCAAGATAAAACTGAACTAGCCATAAATGCAGGGTGTTAATTCACCATTCTAAGAAAAACACAGTCTCAGTAATCTGAATTAATCTGAGATAAAACTCAGAATTACCATTTCTGTTTCCTGTGTTGAAAACAAGGGTCTGTAAATTCTTGTCTATTAATTAACGGTAATGTATAGGTTGTAAAGTGTAAAACTGGTCAAAACGCCCACAGTGAGTGTGTGTTTGTGTGTGTGTCTTACTCTGGTCTGACGTTGGCGCAGAAAGAATAACGGAGTAAAGTTTCTTCACTTCGGCCACATTCTCATCGATCTTATCAATGCTGTTTCTGATGTCTTCAATCTGAAAAAAATAAAAACAAGATCACTTAAAATGCACAACAGCACAGTGACACACAAACAAAGATCACAAGATGTATATATACACACACACAAGCACAGCTGTAAAACATACAGTACAGACCTGGGAAAAAAATTCATCCATAAAAGCAGCATTGTCCACGGCGATCTCAACATCTTCGTCATCATGATCGCACGTCTGAAACACAAAAAAGAATGAATTATTGAACAGAGGAAGCCTAAGGGGTGTGCCATTAATTGAAGGGCTGGCCATTAATTGAACAGCAGCCATAACTTTTTACTTTATTTACAAACATACATGAGACTGAATAAGATTCAATCTTTAATTGGTTAAAAATAATAATAAAACATATACAGTAAACGGACATTCAGATGCCACCCAAGCCTACTACCTACGGCCAAGCTCTCTATCAAACTGGGAGACTCAACAAATGGTAATAATAAATGTTTACCAAGCAATGTAGTACTTTTGAAATCATGATAGCTATATATATATATATATATATATATATATATATATATGCCAAATTCATTTTGAATGAATCAATCATCTCTGCATTTCACAGTGGTATTACAACACAGAACAGCTCATTCTGCATTATTCTGTACATTAGGCCTTCATTTTATGGGCCAGTTTTCTTCAGATTATACTAGCTAATTCATCCTCACATTAAAAATCAGGCAACATAATTTCACAGATATACTTAATTTAAGTCGAGGAAGGTCTCATTTTTAAAGTTTCGTTAGAAGCAGTTCACACATTGGCAATAAAAAAAAAAACTACTCATCAGCTTTTACTTACTATTTTTTCTAACATTTTTTAGAGGCACAAAACATTTCTTGTATACATTCTGTGATAATTTTTATACAAATAATAACTAAAAATGAAAAAAAGTTCCACCCAAACATGCAGTAAAACATATACACCATAAAGTACTTGGTCAAACTCAAAACATTCAAAATAGAGTGGGAATACAAGTGTGTAAAATGGTCAATGATGGTTAATGATTTATAAGTACTAGGGATGCTCTAATCAGGATTTTTTGCATAAAGCACATTTTCACTCGAAGTATGATATTGATATCGTATGATATGATGCATAAGATGATATGGTATTGATATGATATGATGCATAAGAAGTTAAAATGCACACCTATAAATCCATTACTTCTTTAATAAAAGGAAACAGGCCTAAAATTACTTTTATTTAAACATTTATTACAATAAGTGTATTGCAATAAGTTATATTATTAAATATTCAAGGAAAAAATGTTTTGTTTTTTTTGATCTTCAAATTAAATTAGTAATATGTAAGTTAGTCTATTTTTTAAATTCATGAGCTAACCTAAACTGCATAGACTGGAAACCCAGATAAACAATGAATTAATGTTCTCGGTCTCTTATAATTTCATAGATGCATTATCATCTTGTTCAAGATGCTACATTTGCGTGCCATTAATCTGTATGTGTTAGGAAATTAATTTGTAACATTTTAATTGTATTAAAATTATCTGAACCTCACATTATAATACTTGTAGGCAGGACTTGACATTAACACCCACCAACTCGCCAAACACGGGTAGATTTCAGCTGTGGTAGGTTAGACAGATACCCCCACTAGCCACTTTGGCTGGTTGGAAATACTTTTTAAATTGTAGTTTTCTTAAAAGCAGGGTTCGACAATAAAAGTGACTAAATATGTGTGCAAATGCAACCTTAAAATCGAGAAGCAGCAGGACTGAAAGAAACAACCGTGTTCGTGCAAGCAAAAAAAAGCAGGTGAATACCCAATGAGAAGATAATATGATAACTCGCGCGCGACTGTTTAAAAAGTGTATGCGATCCTGTTTCCTTCCACAAAGCAACCGTGCCTAGAGATAACGCAACTGGTGCGATCGTTTTTTTTGCAATAGACCTGACACAAGGTGATGCTTGAGCAACCACAGTCCTGCTGCTCGCAAGAGCTTTAAAAAAATTATTTTTGTAAGCAGCAGCGGTCACTGCTTTCACTTGAACCATTCTTTAAATAGATTATTAACAAGCCTAATGTTAACGTGATCATTTTATTATCACACATTGTATGTTTTTTCAACGGCTTTCTTTTGCTTATAGTTATTTTTGTTAATATGGTTTAATTGTATTTTTTTTTACAATAAGATTGCTTTAATAGGAGATTAACTCCACATTTAGTTAACTGGTGATCTGAGACCTTTAGCCAGGACACAGATGATGCATTGTTTTAGATACATGACAATAATTATTTTTAAAATGTCAATTTTAAAAAGGCTTTGTTGAATAAAAATTGCATGTATACAGCTATATTTTGCTTGTTTTAACACATTATTTAATGGCTAAGAAATATTTACTTATTTATTTATTTTTGGTGTGGAGAATTTTTTTTTAAATCCCTAATATTGAGCCCTAAAAAGTCATGTGAAATAAAAAGTGCAACACTATGAAACCCCAACCCATTTGCTCGTGCACATTGAGCAAAGTCATACACAACACACACAAAAATAAAATGTATGTCGACAACACAAAATCTAAATCAAGTCAGTTTAGCATGTCAAGTCAAATTTCTGCATATAAAATATATATTCCCAATCCCAACAACAAAATTGTGGCTGGTGAAAATGGCAAGTGGCTAGTAATATTGGAAATATACTAGCCGAAGTGGCTGGTGATCAAAAAAGTTAAATGTCAAGCCCTGTTTGTAGGCTATACCTTCAGGCTTTATTTAATTTTCATTTATACTAACATGCTGAATATTTCCCTGATATGCATACTGCTGACCTTTATTTCTGCTTTTTTCTAAAATCTATGTAATTTGTACAGAAATTAGCCACCGTTTCCCTGGGGAGTGCACACATTGATAGGGAAGTGCATGGCTGATCTGCTGATCCTGACTTGTTGGACAGATAAATGAGGCAGGGTATGTGAAATATCAATTGGAATTGGACCTTACAATATTTCTTGTCATTAGGTAAGCTAAACTAATTTTTATTCTTACACACAGATATGAGATGGGATATCTAGAAGAATTCCCGGTGGTCTGCTTCACTTTAGATTTGGCACAGTAAGTATACAAATGAATGACAATTGTCCTGTTAGTTTATCTTCTCTTCACTTGTTCTGCATGACTCTACATGTCAATTGATGATATGGGTTGCACCATTTGAACCCTTTGGGACCATAGCCTGTCTTTTCCAAATTGTTTTTTCCAGCTTACTGTATTGAAGAAGCATCAGCAAGAATAGACAATAAGAAAAGTCTGGTTTTGGCTGAAAATGGCTTGGAGGTGCAGTTTAATTTGCAATTTGCTTCACAATGACAGACATTATAATGTAAGATATAATCCTAATTATTTAGCAGTGTAATTATCAAGCTAATATCAAATGGCAGCTGTCAAGCAAAATATTAAATTAATTAAAACACTAGCATATTTGTATTGCGAAGATTATCAAAAAAACCTGAACTCAATTAGTATATGCTGTAAAATAACACTTGCTTTTTGAGGTCTTTTTTTATTCCCTGCTGAAGACTGCAGATGGGACATGTAGAGAAGATAACAGTAAACAATATGAATTAATGTCTTTAAACTTTTCTACACTGTAAAAAATGCAGGGTTCCACACAATTTATTCATGCTTTTCCAACACAAATTAAGAAAACTTAACACTATAAACAAATTTATGTGGAGTGAACATAAAAAAATTAGGTTGTCTCAATGTAATATCAAGAATTGTGTTGTTTCAGCTCATTTTAAATAAGTAGTTTGAACGAGCAAAAACATTTTTTTTTGTGTAGTTTGAAGACTTGAAGACTATGTAGGTCGAAATGTTGTTACTAAAAGACTTTTAAGAGCTAAAGTGGCAGTGTGCAAATTTTCTTTTGACTTTTTCCACTGTGCTGCTTTTGATCAAGCACCTGTACCTGCCTTTGAGAATCTCAGATGTGTGCACGTTTTGGTTTTCTAGTTTTATTATAACACAACACTTTGAGGAATTTTCATGCAAATGTGCATTGAGAAGGAAATCCTTATGTCTATAGATAAGGATAGAGTTATAAACAAAGCTGCAGAGCGTATATTCATGCTGCTCTATGCAGATCTAAATATTTAAAATGGTAAACAAGAGTGCAACACTATCAGTGTACACATTTCAAATGCATCATTTCAGTATTAAAGAATCATATTCTTAAAGTGCACAAAAAGTACAGTTTTATTTTTGTTAACTTATCAAACTAAATTATAACATAAAACTGCAACACAGTAAAATCTGAACTGTAACTTTATAATTTCCCCCCAGAAAAGTACTCATTCAACTGCTTACTGTTGTTTAGTTAACAGTTTTTATTATTATTATTATTAAATGGCTCTTTTAAGAACTGGATTTTAAAATATATTGTGTTTAATGAACATCCGGCGTTACAGGCCTCTGCTGACAAAACACAATGTAAGCTGCCATGAAACAACAGATGCTGCTGCATTAGCAAACTGTTAAATCTAGATCTGTATTGCCTGTTAAGTCAAGTAAATGGAGGACATCAATCTGCACAAAATCCTTGCAAAATAAGCAACCAAGTAGCGTATATTGTAAATTTATGTGGACTTTAAAGTAGATTGCCATCTACCAATGTGACTTGCACAGCACTTTTTATATAACAAGCAAAGAAAGGTGTGCCTTGTGACGTTTTATGAGGAGCAGGTGGAGAACAGTATTGTTTTCTTTTTTAAAAGCTTTCAAATGACACAACAGCAATTAAAGCCATTAACAGTGTCATAGAGCTGAGCTCTGCACATGACAGCATTATAACTTGAATGTGAGTCAGGAGACAAGAGGGTTGAAGTCTGAGTGAAATCACACCTTCTTTATGACACCACTCAAGGATTTCTCTGCAGTCATCAACTTGTGGCTCTATGACTCCACCGCAGAAACAGCGCACACACACACACACACACACACACACACACACACACACACACA
>CAIGQZ010000690.1:11560123-11573892 GCA_903798205.1 Danio tinwini
CACACACACACACACACACACACACACACACACACACACTTTTTATCACTCGTCAGTGAACTGAACACAGTGAAACTATATTCAGCATTTCCAATGGATCAAATGACACATTCAGCTTTTTGGCTAAAATAACATTAACAGTTTTTTCTATTATATATCTACATACATATATACGCAGGGGTTGGATAATAAAACTGAAACGCCTGGTTTTAGACCACAATTATTCATTACTATGGCATAGGGCCTCCTTTTGCGGCCAATACAACATCCATTCGTCTTGGGAATGAGAGATACAAGCCCTGCACAGTGGCCAGAGGGATTTTTAGTCACTAATCCACCCCCCATGCTTCACTCTGGGTATGCAACAGTCTGGATAGTACGCTTCTTTGGGACTTCTCCACACCGTAACTCTCCCAGATGTGGAAAAGACAGTGAGAGTAGACTCAGAGAACAATACATGTTTCACATTGTCCACAGCCCAAGATTTTCACTGATGGCACCAAGCGACATTTGGCATTGACACAAGTGACCAAAAGAATTTCTAAAGGAATATATGGCACTGAAACTATCTTTTGCTGGATTCATATCACATGCTAACCTAAGTGTTCAGGTGAGTGATTACATGCAAGTCATTGCAAACCCATAAATAATGGGAAATTAGTACTGGGTACACAAAAATGAAGTGAAATGCAAAACACATTTGTGAATGTGTGGTATTTGTTCCAAATGTACAACTCTAGTGGAAAATTTGCTTGAGCTAAGAAACGTCCTGCGAGTAATCAAGAGCACATGATGCACATGTCCACTTTGCCTTAAAGGTGCAGTAGGTGATTGTCTTCAGAAACATTTCTTGTTGTGTTGGTTGAAAGTCTCTTCACATTCCAATAGTGATGATTAAAGTAAATGATCTAAATGTATTTATATGTATTTTTATATTCTGGGTAAGTCATAAGACTAAAAAAATATTCATCCAATTAAAATTAAGCATACAGTAGTCACTTTAGGACAAAGCGAGTGAGAGAGTGAGACCAGCGATCCTTGCATGCATGAAATATTGCACATTTTGACAAATTTTGCTTGCTGCACAACTGAAAATGTGTTAGATATAATACAGTTTTTCATTCAGAATTGTATTATTATAAAGTACTATAATGTTTTCTAACTGGCAAATGACATGATCTAGTGGGTCTCTGTCATCTTTAATGTACGCGTTCATGAGGTCTGGTTTTGGACAGCAGGGGAGGGACTATGTTTCAAACATATTATGCTAACCGGTTAGCATTTGGGCAGATCACCTACTGCACCTTAAATTCTGAACCCATCATTAGATTATACTCTATAAAGAGTAGATGTACATCACATCAATTGTTTTGAGATGCTTTACCTGGGAAAATTAAAACCACTAATTTGTTGTTGGACTGTTCTTGATTTTGTGTTTGTGATGGAAATGTTTTTCAGTTGCTTTTGTTTACATGGTTTACCTGAGCTAGAGTATTGTCACCATGTTCAAACTGAGATAACAGCAATTTTGCTCTCTTGTACAGCAATAGTGACCCAATGATGGTAGTAATTTAGAGCTAACAACATCATCTCAATGAATGAAACTAACAGTTTCGCTGCCCTTCTGGTTATAGGTGCTTTTTTTGGAAATTAGTCTAGAGACGAACAAAGTCAAAGAGACAAAAAGGATCCATCAACCAGCAAGTGTGTACACTTATCAGGAAGATTATTGACTTTGAATGGATGACTCTCGGTTGAAAGCAGTGTTTCAATGTCATATTATTTCTGAGTAGAAATATGCTTATTAAGAACTTTAACCAGTTCAAATCAGTTACTATAAATTGTACACTTTTGGGGCCTATCATACACAATCAGCACAATGCAACGCCAGGTTCATTTTTACATCCTGCACCAGGTGGTTTAAAAAGCAAACGCATTTGCATCTATCTGTGTGGCCACAGACATGCTAGTCTGAAAAGGAAGTGTGGTAAGGGGAGTTGTGGGTGTACTGGTATTTTGAGGTGAACTAAAATAGACTGTGCCATTGACCAACTAATAACTGCTCTAACGTCAATTAAACATTTTTATTTTCATCATATAAAGACCGCAATAGTGTATGACTGGGCTGAAATACACATTGCTTATTACACATGCAGGGATCCAAAGCAGCAAACAAATATTGGTTATAAAGGTTAATTAAAGAATTTAATTATTAAAAGATTATATGCGCATATCCAAAATGTGGATGGAAACGTAGCTACTGTACTGTACATGATAATATGCAACAATCCATACTATCATATGGAATCTGCACATTACAGGCATTTATTTTTATTTAAAAAAAATATAAAAACGATTTTAAAATCCCCTCCCCCATCCTTACTCTAGCTCTTAATTCTCTGAGCACTAACATTTTATTTGTAAAATTAGCACATCTTATTGGTATTGCCTCTTGTTGAATCGATGAATGCCTGCCCATTTGTAAGTCACTTTAGGCAAAAGTCTCTGCTAAATAAATACATTAATTTTGTATTGCCTGCATATGTTTTTGACTCTCAAAGTGCTGCTAGCTATGTTGACTTAACATTTCAGATTAACCAAGAAAACAGATTGGGCCAAAAATATTCATTAATGCTCTAATGAAATAAAAAATTCAGATACAAAACGACACATACATGGGACAATCCTTGGATTACATGATGATAATACATGATTTTTCAAATTCCTAAGCCTAGAAGCAATAAGTTTTCTTTACCAAACACTACTAATACCTGTCTTAATAATGGTAATTTGGTGAAACAATGTTTAACATTAGGGCTGTGTGATAAATCAAAATTGAAAAGTTGTGATTGGTTAAATCACAGGAGGCTGCAAAATGAAATATAATTTAATTTCCCCCACCCAGAGCAAATGCGTGACTGCTAGCTGTGTGTGACAGTCTTACTAGCCAATTGAGTAAGCACACTTTCGTTCTGCCCAATCAGAATTGCACAATCGAACTACGGCTACAATAAAAAAAAGAAAACAACCAATAAAGCGCTGACAAGTGGGATTATGGCGTCTGCTGCTTCAGAAGCATTAATAGAAAAATTCATATCAAAGAAAAACAGCATGTCGGTAAGATGAGAATATTTTGGTTTAAAAGTCACAAACACCAAAACAAAAACAGGCAATTTTTAAGAGCTGTCGCAGAATTGTTGCCACGGCTAACAGATTATTGAGCTGGAGCTTGTCTACAAAATTAAATCGTAAATCAAATTGCAATTGCAATATCTGTCAAAAAATACAATAAAATAATAATAATAATAACAATAATAATAATAATAATAATAAAATCACAATTAGATATTTTCCCCAAATCGCACAGCCTATTTACCATCATACTTTTTGTATGTGCAAACCTACAAAGCACAAAAAACAGCAATATTATAGAAACAAGCACTTAGTGAGGTTGCGCTAAAGGATTTCAATGAAACTATTCCTGTGACAATATGTAATATTATCTATCCTGCTGACAAAGAGTTCTGCTCTCTTTTCAAGTATATTTGTAGTATTAACAATGTGTTGCCAACCCAGCAAGTTTTTCTGAAGGTCAAACACACACACACATATAAACGAACGCAATGTGCTGGAAAAGCAGTGAACTGAAGTATAAAGATAAGCCCACAAGAGACTTCCTGCTGAGAGACCAGTACAGAGAGTAGTTTCTTGCTAAGTTAAAGTATAGGGAGTATAGTAAAGTTAACAGTGTCCCAAAAGTGTAAAGTCTGTAATACAGTGTTTTTCAGTCATCATCTTACGAACACTCTCAGAATGAGGCAGTTTGGATTTCCTGGAAGGACAGAAAAGAAATTACAATAATTGTTAACAGTGTTCCAGTTCTTTTCCTCCAAGAAGAAAACCAGTGTGTGTGCTTAGCCTAGCATAGCCTTATTTGCACAAATAAGACGAAAAGAACACCACAGCCACACCAAGTTAAACATCACAGAGAAACACAGAAAGACAAACTTTTGCATTTAGAGATTAGGACTGAAGATGTTTGTCTCTCACAGGATTTCCTATAGCACAGAGGGTCACACACAAGTCTTCCCCATACAGCTGTTGGTGCTGGTGTTTGCTAAGCCAAACCTAATACTATTCCTTACATTTAGGGTTAAAGATTTGAGGCACTTAACGCTAGGAATTAAACGTTGCTATGTCATTAATATTAAGCTTCATTGTGTTAAGCTGGTTCTTTATGATTGTTTCTTGTCAGACTGTAAGAACATGATCCCTAAGCCGTTACACTGTGACATCTCAAATGTCATCATTGTCAGACTGTATAAAACCAAAGACGTTAGATATACAAAAGCTGCGTCCCAAATGGCACGCTATACACTATGCTCTTATTCATTATGTAAGCAACAGCATAGTATGTGAATGTAGTGTCGTCCCAACTGGAACCCTAATAGGGTTTTTACTAAGCAGAAATTCAAACCATTTCCCAGATGATGTTTGACGATTGCCAAATTACTGAAATAAATGACCAAACTACCAAATAATACCTGCCATGAGTATGTATTACCGCATTCACCATCATGAGGAGCTATAATCACTCTCGAGGGAGAATTTTGCTTTCACAATTCAAAATAAATGAAGTAATCCAACATCAGTGCCTGAAAGCTCCGCCCCTTCCGCTACGTGAGCAAAACTGCAGCTGTTAAGTGTGTGAAGTGTCCAACAATCCACACTTCAATTTCAGGTGAAATAGGTGAATTAAAGTGCACTTATTATTTTTAGAGTGTTTTCAGTGTGAACGCACAACTTACACTATTTATACTACAAAATGGCGTAGAACAGTGCATAAGTATGCGATTTGGGATGCACCTAAAAAGAAGACAGCAAACACTCAGTATGGCCGCCATAGTAAAGGAAGTCCCACCTTTTAGTTGAAGTAGCAAGTTCTGAATCAGCCATGTGATTTCCTGGGGAAGGGGTCAAGGTTATTATAGTTAACGAAAACGAACAAAAAAAACAAAAACTAGAATTGAAAAACATTTTCGTAAACTGAAACCAAAATAAAAACTAACTGAAACTGTATTGTCTACAGTACATACAAAACTAACTGAAATTAAAATTATAGCAAAAACATAGTTCGCTTTTGTCTTTGTAAATGTATTTAATATATGCATTTTCGAGGTAAATCTTCACGCTACCAGTTTTACGCCAGGTGTTTGACACGTACAGCACCTCTGTAATTATGATGTCATTGGCCAGATCAAGCCGGTCCTCCTCCAGTCATCCTCTCTGTTGCAACTGCGACAAAAACAACAGCTGGACATGACAGGAGCACGGTGACAACATTAAAGTCCCAATGAAACGGAAGCTGCGATCATTATTTTTTTTGTATTGTGACTCAGTTCCTAGAGAAATAGAATTTTGAATGAGCAAACAGTGGGCGTGGCTTATTTTTTATACCACAGACTGAATTAATGTATTAAAGTAGGCGTTTCATTCAGAAAGACTGGGAAAGGGGTTTTAGAAGTTATTACAAATAACAGATGCCTCCTACTCACCATTTCTGTTTGTTGTCAAAACTGACAGTTAAACCAGAGTGGTTAAATATGTTAGCCCTGCCCATTACCTGATAATTTAACAGAAAACAAACAGGAAGTACATTTTCAGATTTCATATAAAGATTAGAAGGGCAAACTATTTTTTTCCTTAAAGACATGCACAGATGAGTCGTTTACCACAAAAATAGCAATGTGAGCTAACAAAATCACATGGTTTGTTTTGATTTCTTGGGGACTTTAAATACGACCTGAGCAGACACTTAAAAGTATTAATTTAAAGGGCACCTATGGTGAAAAATCTCCTTTTCAAGCTGTTTGGACAGACATATGTGTATGTATGGTGTATAGACCGTCATATTGGGGTAATATAAACACACCCGGTCCTTTTTTTCAATTTAAAAACATAAAAACGGTGGACCAATTGGAGCGGTTTTGAGATCGACCGCAACTTGACGTAGGAGTGCGGTCCCCCCGCCCACCGAATTGATTGACAGCTGCGTATTAACATGTCTCCGTAGTAACGTGTATAATCATATCAACCAGACACAGGACCAGGACGTGCGCACACTAAGCAACCGTAAATAAAAGTCTGTTCAGTTTGCTAGGATCATCAATCGTCATCAAATGTGATCAAGAGTGATTTTTACAAGTTTAAAATGTTTTAAAACAGTGCATGTGTGTAATGAATTACAGTGATTTACTTCAGCTTTACTTCATCAACACAGCCGCGTGTCAGAACAATTATAAAAGACGCTTCAATCCCGGTTTGTGGACGTTAAATCAGGTTTATTTTGTACATTAACGTAACAGATATCCATAGAGCAGTGGAGATTAACCTGTATCCTGTCACATTTGCGTGCAAAAACAGTGCAAAGCTAAACGCGCGCTGTCTGTGTGTGTGCCTGTCAGCGCTGTGTGTGTGTGTGTGTGTGTATTTGTGTGTGTGCGTGAACTTTGTAACGACATTGTGTGTGACTCATCCTTGCAACTCCACAACATGCATCAAATACTCATTGGAAAGATTCTTACTGTAGTTTTTCCTCACAAACGTTACGTGAGATCTTATTCCTTCGTGTTTGTTTGTTATCTGACGCAGCCGAGGGAGCCACTGCCAGGCATATGGAAACGGTGGGCGTGAAGGACTAGCCTTAAAGGCGCAGTACACAAAAAACGCTAGCTGATGCTAAATGCTACAAAGTAGAAACTTATGACAGATAAGTTTTAAGATGAAATTTTACAGACACATTCTAGAGACGCAAAAGACTTATATAAAATCTGGAAAAAGTGGTAACCTAGGTGCCCTTTAATACATTTGTGCCTAATAATGGGTTTCTGTATTAGTGATTGCGATTGCGAATGAATCGTTCTTTTAACCGGATCTTCTAAGTAAACCGGTTGAGCTAATTCACCAAATCGAACTGAATCATTTTAAAACGATCCATGACTCCAGTAACATTAAGCACTTATCCACAAACAACTTACTTTTTAACATGCCTGATACCCCCCTCTGACCCAAAATAAATCAATATATACTGAGTTATTCAGTTATTAGAACAGTACATTGAGATCAGTTTTAAGAAGTGCTGAACTGATAATACTGCAGATGCATGATTCAGCAGATAGTAAATCGAACACAAACAGAGCATGACAGCCCGGGGGGTATTGCACAAAAGATAAGGGATTAAGCTGGGATCTTGAGGCTATCCTGGATGAATTTAGCCTTGACTCAGCTGCATGAAAGCAGGTTGAATTAAGCTAAATTTAGTTACTATGGAGATTTATTATTTGTTCCAGAGCAGGCTAACTTGTATGCATAACAGAAAGTCATAATGGAATTTAAATAAGTGAATCATGCTTCAGTTCAGTTGGAAAACATAAATTGCAAGAAACTTTTCAGATCATGGTGATGTTTTAACATTACTGAAATTATGATTGCTGACTAAATATTTTAGATATGTTGAGTCCAAACATGGGAGAATTGTCACAAAAAAGATCTGGTTTGCATTAAAGATAAGAACTTCCCATCACTAATGTGTATTTAACCTCAGAAGCAGCCTTGCACACATAGTTTACTTAAGGCTGCTACTTTGTGGGCTGTTGTATTTGAATTTGAGGATGGTAGATGGTAGTGGTAGATGGTAGTGTTCTTGTATCAAAACAACGTAGCCTATCTTTAGTTGACTTTTTATTATACAATATTAATTCTGATGATTTTGAATCTTGCATCTAACAAATATCTTAACAAAAAAAACAACAAACAAAATGCTAAAACTAACAAAAATAAACTATAAAATATAAAAACTAATAAAAACTAGTATATCTACCTCTAAAAATGAATTAAAACTAACTGAATTTTGAAAAAAAAAATGAAATAAAAACTAAAACTCTGGACAGATTTGCTTGGTTGTTATGGCAAGCACTGTCATTTGGCGTATACTGTGTGCCTGTGTTGATTTTGACAGGAGAAAGAACACCAAATCACTTCCACATTGTGTCCTTCCAGTGTCATCCTGCGGTCTTTGCTCTGGGGTTGTGTCTTTGTTCTTCCAGTGTTTGTAACCTATTCCTCTGGTTACCATTGAAACAGCAGTAAAGGAGATTGGTGTCGTGGCAATATTTGTGCACACACAGTAGCTGGAGCATGTTTTAAATCTAATTAGGTTTTAAGCAACAACAATAACGGGACAGGTCACTTTAATTCCGAGTTCAGTGAGCAGTTAGAGAGATTTCAGGATTCTTCCTTTCATTTAGATTTTGGTTTTAGATGAATTGCCCAGAGGCATCACAAATATGGTCGCGGAGTGAACAGACTTTCCTTGAAAGGGACTTTCCTTTGATAACAGTCAAGACTAAAAAGGGACTTACAAAAAAATGAAGACAATGTGTGCAGTAGGGGTGTAATGACGCATCAATGTCATAGTTCATGTTCCTTCACAGTATTTGGGCCATGTTACAGTTCAGATTGCTGATGGAGAAGATTTTGAGCTGTAGCAGCAGCAATGTTAATGATGTTAAACAATGTCCTAATAATAGCAATAATTAAACTTAAAAATTAACTTAAATATTTTATTATCTTATAAATATTAGCCCTATAAACTCTGGCTTAGTGGCTTTACATCTATCCATTCATTCAATCCATGTAAACAGACACATACATCTTTTTTGTGATTTTACTGTGTATCAATTAAGGCTGGACGATATTGGAAAAATCTGATATTACAATATTTAATCTTTCTGCGATATATTGCGATATGAATATGATCATGAGCTCTATCATTTAGATTGATTGGGATAATTTTGTAGCGGAGTGAACCAAACTAATTGCAAAGATGAATAAATAAGATAGAGCAAAGACAAAGGTGAAATAAGCAGTGCTTTATGGTTTTCTGGAGAGTCAAACAGAAGTCAGGTTTTCAGGTACAGTAATTAAATAATCAAATGTGATGTAAAATAACACTGTACAGTCTTCATTGATGATCAACTATAAACTCAACTCAACATTGCAGATCCTGCAATGTGACTATTGTGATATGTTGTGCAGCCCTAATATCAGTCCAAATCCAAATATTTTTTCCTTTCACCACCAAGGTAAAAATCCCAACCAAATTGCTGTTTTTTCCGAAAACACCATGGCCGTGTGGTAATTTTACTGCATTTCAAATCCACATCTCTGAATTTCTAAAAGAGATCAATAAAAAAAGTTATTTTGTAAATAGTTTTTGGCCACTAAGACTAGTGTATGATTGCACTTTACAGCATCTTGCACAATAAAATGGACAATGTGCTAGTGCTAGAAAGTTTGTGTCTATGCATTGTTTACCAGTGAGTACGTTTACATGGACACCAATAATCAGATTTTAATACAACTAAGACAAACTCTGATTAAGAGTCTACCAAGTAAACAGCAATTTTTTTTTATTTAATCTGATTAAGGTCATAATCAAATTAAGGTCAAATCAAATTAATACAAGGAGTATGCCGATTTTAGTCGCATTACTGAAGTGCAGTGCAGACATGAAAACATCTTAAATCAAACTATTACAATTGTGGGGGATTTTTGACGCATTTTGCGACAGGATATTCCATACACACGGGGGGCATGCATGAAATGTTCCTGAATGAAAGTGAAAGTGCCAAACTGCAGTTAAAGTTGACAAATTAAAAATGAAACACCCCAAATTACATGAAACTCTGGAGGAAATGTGGATAGCGTGGTCACACAACAACTTTAATCAATCTATGTGCTATAACAAGTAAAACGGGATCATGACAGGAACATTCAAAGAAAACTCATGTGAACACCTTAATCATATTATTGTCTTATTCAGATTAGGGCTAATAATTTGATTACTGATGTCCATGTAAACTTTGTCACTGTCTAGCTGTCAAAAAGCCACCTTTACCCCATTTGTATGTAGCGTTAGTTTGAGCAGGGTTAAACGCTAAATTCTGCAGCACAGTGGATCTTGCGAAGCAGATTTGAGGATCCCACATATAAATATTAATACAGGATTGAGAATATGGTTGATAATGTGAAACATTGTTCTAGCTTCACAGGATTACAAACTCACATAAAACCTCAATTGAACAAACAATTGATTCATGAGACTAAAGACTGGTATGTTATGAAGCATGTCTTTTAGCAGTTAAACAAGTCAGTGGTAGATTCCAGATGCCGTGTCTGAGGTAAGGTTATTCTCAAATGGTTCATGAATGCTAAACTGCCACTGTTGTATTGGTGCACACATTTTAAAAACTGTTAAAGCAAATATTCAAGCAGGAGCTTTACTTAGTAATAAACTGCAAACGTAAAGTCTAAACAACCACATTCTCGCCTAAACAAATTCTTAAATCTATCTGTGACACGAATGTAGTACTATTTGTACATTTCTACTGAGTTTAGTCCTTCACCATGACACTTTCTGTAAGGATAAGGCAAAGTGAGACAAACTGTGAAGCAGTTCCTGTGGTGATACTGGTAGAATATCACATGGCTAGAAAGGCCTCTCAGCCAATTAGATTAAATAAAGTTACAATGTGACAAAATAAAAACCCTATAGAATGATACAAGACCATGCCATAAAGCCACCGCCTTACCCGCTTTTCCACTATTGTGCCAAACGGTTCTAATAGTAAGGTACAGTTGTAGTTGTACTATTTAATTTTTATATTTTTTATTCAACTCTAAAAAAGGAGTCCCTACAACAGAAATGTCTGATGATCACGCATATTGCTTTTTACACTTATGTTACAAAGGAGACAACTGACGCATTTGAATTAGTTTATAGAGAGCTCCATTATTAGTACCACCATGGAAAATTAAGCAATATCTGTGCTGACTGGCCCGGATCAGCACAGAATGATAGTGGAAAAGTGTCATTACCCATATTAAAGAATCTGTTCGACTTTATTCTGCAATAACCAGCTGGATATATATTATCCCTGGCTTATATTTGTTTGTTTTTTTATTTTCACTTGTTGTACAGAGAAAAAGATTTTGTTTTTGCAGTTTGGCAAAAACAAAAAAAACACTTTAAACTTGGAACAGTCGAACATAATGAAGTATTGGAATACTCAAGTAAACCCAACTGTGTAAATACAAAACTATGAGTAACAGATGACCAAAATAACTCATGACACAAAAAGAATACCAAAGAAAAAAAGCAGTTACTGTGAACCAATGAAAATACAGAAGTGATAAAACAATGTGTCAATGAGAAGATGACATAATCTAATTCTGCCAGAGCACTCTAGCATCTACCCAGACACATCTAGACACAAAGACATGCTAAAAACATCTACAACAACCTAGAAACCACATAGCAACACCTATAGGCAACCACCCATCTTAGGCATTGTGTCAGCAGGATTTGCTTGAGAAAATACCTGAATGTGTAAAAATTGTATTACTTTACCTCAACTAAAAAAGGAATACAGATTAAACCAGTAACAAGAGACTACACAAAAACTGAGCAAGCGAGATTTTCTGTATGCAAACTAGCACGGAAACAAAGCAATGACTAATGTAAATAAGGTACGGCTATAAACACATGCACACAAGTTCCTCTTGCCTGGCAAACTGCTTCGGGGAACAGTCAACAAAGGAAATGTTGGACTGGGACAGAGTTGCCACAGAAACAATTCCTCACCTCTGACCCTGCCCATAAGATCGTACACCCTGTCCAACACACCCAGATAAACTCTGCCTCGCCTACAGTACTCTAATATATATCACATAATATATCCAGTGCCTTAACCCTTTAACTGCCTACTCTACCAAATGGTTGACCATATTTTGACTGTTTTAAATGATGACTGTTAAGGGTTTACACACACAGCATTGTTGGTTTACAATAACAAACATAATCCTGCACTACTACACTTGATTTTAGTTTTATTGTAAAAAACAAAAAAAAAACATGTTAAATGAGAATCTGAATTATTTTATGACATACTTCAAAAAATAATGATGATTTAGTGTTCAAAAATGTTTTATTTTGATAATATTTCTAAACAAATTAGTCTTACGCTTTATAATTTCTGATTTTTCATAGTATATGTATTAATCCCGGTACTTTTACAATAAACTGACATAGTCATTTGGTAGAGGTTGAAATTTAAGAAATTATGGGATGTGTTGAAAAAAAATGCATTGAGTGTGTTAACTAGCGGCATTAGAAGTTAAGAAATGCAATCCAAAATTGTATCTCTTGGTGGGGCAGTTGGCTAATGTCATCAGGTGGTAATACCACAGTATTTTGATATTACATGCTCATGTATCATATTTTGTGCATTCTTCAGGCAACCTGAAAATATGACAAGATATTGTTAAACAGATCAAAGAAGTCAGCTAAGGTGTCATGGCCAGTACACATCGTAGTACCATGGTACATGTTCAAAATATTGTAGTATTGATATAAATGTTTGGAGGACATGCTATAAAAATGGCTATAAATAGCAGATGAAGATGTGTCTGAAATACAAGGAATAACTACAGAAATCACACAGATTTTGCAAGTTTAAATGGGAATTGTATCGGTTTAACTAGAAACTGTAACAGTCCCTTTGGACCTCCCTGGGTATTTTGAGGCATTCTGTTTGTGGGATGTTAAACTAAATTGTAATGAAATCTGTCACAAACACATAAGATTGCATTTAAATATACCGTTTTATTGTTTAAAAAGTTGATGGTTGGTATTGTTTTTAATGAATGTTTTATTGAATGTTCTGTAGCTATTTGCTTATACATGTCTTTGAAAAACAAATCAATGAATATGGCAGTATCACAATACCAGTTCGATAAACATGGCAGAACCATGGTGTCAGCATAATAATATGTGATATTGGGATTGAAAACATGGTAGGTACCAAAATACTGGATACGTACTCAGAAATCTAGGTAGTATTGAGTTGAATGTCTGAAAAATATGGCTATATCACAAAATGGGACACGCTCATAAAATTACTTTTGCTGCTTGTTCAAACTACTTATTTAAATTGAGTTGAAACAACACCATTCTTATGTTTTATTGGAGACAACTTAATTGTTTTATGTTCAATCCACTTAAATTTGTAAAAATGGTTAACTTAATCGATTTGTGTTGGGACAACATGAAAGAATTGTGTGAATCCCAGCAATTATTACAGTCAGATGAATGGCAAAAACATTTGAAGAAACACAATATTATAATGGCGATACTTGTCCAGTAAATAGTGTATAACATGTGTAACGTGGTTCAGACACATACCCTAAAACCAAGGTATAGTATTCAAATGTTTTAAAACGGGGCTGCACGGTGGCGCAGTGGGTAGCACGTTCGCCTTACAGCAAGAAGGCTGCTGGTTCGAGCCTCAGTTAACGTTTCTGTGTGAAGTTTGCATGTTCTCCCGATGTTTCCGTGGGTTTCCTCCGGGTGCTCCGGTTTCCCCCACAAGTCCAAAAACATGTGGTATAGGTGAACTGGGTAAGCAAAATTGTCCATAGTGTGTGTGTGAATGCGTGTGTATGGATGTTTCCCAGTGATGGGTTGCAGCTGAAAGGGCATCAGCTGTGTAAAACATTTGCTGTATTAAGTTAGCGGTTCATTCCACTGTGGCGACCCCAGAGGGACTAAGCCGAAAAGAAAATGATTGAATGTTTTAAAACACATCAAGGTATCAGCGTGATTCTATATATATATATATATATATATATATATATATATATATATATAT
>CAIGQZ010000690.1:11589149-11600710 GCA_903798205.1 Danio tinwini
ATCTGCCTCAAAGTTCAGCGGTGCTCCTCGGCATACCTCAGTGGTAGCGAGTGGGGATTTGAGTGTAGGCGCTAGGGGCGAGTATCGGCGGTAGGGCTATGCCAACATAAATTGTGAGACTTACAGATAGAAGAAGGCATTAAGACTAATTGAATTTGTAATTATTCAAATGGCCAAATTCTGACTGAAGAAAGTTGAATGAGAGGATTTTTATTTGCCTATAGGTAGGGCAAGGCAGAATCTGCTATTCCTGCACAAAATTTGATAAACAATCTGCAGATTTATGCAGAATGATTTTGGGAGTATCGTAACTAAATACTTAACATATGAAATACCTTTAATAACTATTATTTAATGTTTCCAATGCAAATCCAATTAGATCCACTTAATTGGCAAGTCTCTCATATAATATATCTACCAAAAGACAGAACATATTACTTTATAAACTATATTGTAAATAAATCACATATACATATTTATATTTGTTATTAATGTTACTGAAATTTATTTAAAAACTGAATAAGTATAAGTTTACACACATTTACAAAAGTAAATAAATAGACTCAATGATGGGCTAATTTCTGATGGGCGTATTTCTGCATGCGCAGATTTCGTGTGGGCTTTCCTATAGGCTACACTTTTTAGTTTAAAACAAGTTTTACCAGACTCCTATTTTTTAAAATGATGGATACATTTGTATTTAAAAATAAGTCTTTTTTCATATTTCTTTATTAATTGTTTTTATTTAAAATGCTAATCTACATAACATTATTTATAAACCTGTAATAATTTACAGTTTAAAAGCAAATTTGTAAATAAATACTTTATAGTATGGTAGTATGGTACGCACTTTGACAAAATTGTAGAAAATATTTTTGGTACTTCAAAAAGTGTGTTTGTGATCACCATCCGCCAAGCTGATCAAGCAAGGACTAGTGCTTAAACTGTCACTAAAATACAGTATTTAAACCTTGCATGAGGCGAACAACTGCAAAAAAGGTCCACCTATTCAGAATAAAGAACCTGAACATGGATTGTCTCAACATTGTAAGTAGGTCTCTTGGTTTTTAGTTCAAGATATGTTAATTATAGCCAAAAAAAAATTTTTTTAAACATCACTGACAACAAATTTCTATCTTCTACAGCCTGGACATCCTACACCCCTTCTGTTAGAAGTTGCTCTCACAATACTTGCTAATGAGGGCCCGAATA
Source organism: Danio tinwini (assembly GCA_903798205.1). Taxonomy (NCBI): domain Eukaryota; kingdom Metazoa; phylum Chordata; class Actinopteri; order Cypriniformes; family Danionidae; genus Danio; species Danio tinwini. Next base: position 11,590,362 of record CAIGQZ010000690.1, read on the forward strand.
TTCCTCAGATCATCCAGATGCTGGAGTGGCAGGAGCTCCCCTCACCCTGCAAAAACCTTTTTTATTTCCTGAAGTACCATGGAGGAACCCTCAGTGAAGATCTGGCACGGTACATCATGTGGCAAGTAGTGCAGGCTGCCCACATGTGCTGTCAAAGAGGAGTCCTCCATCAAGACATTAAATTAGAGAACCCGTTAATCAACAAAGGCACCCATGAAGTCAAGCTTATTGACTTTGGGTGCGGTGGCATCCTAAAAACATCTGCCTATACAAAATTCTGTGGTATGCATTGTCCTTCAAGTCTGTAGTTTGGGACCTAAATTCTAGCGACCAGTTACACTATATTTGAAAAGCATACGTTTTCTTACTGTAACTAATAAAGATTTTTTTTTCCAGGCACAGAAATGTACAGCCCTTCTGAGTATTAATCAACAGGCAGATACTACAGAAAATCTGCAACCTTTTGGCCACTGAAAATCCTTTTATTTGAACTGCTGTGCGGAAAACCTCCAGAAAACAGTGACCTGGACATGACTGATGCATGGCTGTGGTCAAAATTTGGATTGTCAAATGGTGAGCTTGCCATTTACCACAGCACATTAAGCCAACTGTTAATCTAATTCACACGCTGTAATAATTCAGTACTTTTTCGTGTGTTTTGGACTATTAAATCTTATTGTTTGGATTAGGATTATCAAAGCAAATAGATTTAGGTAATGATTTTAGATAAGTACTCTCCCATCTTTCACCACAGAGTGCTGCAACCTGGTTCAGTCGTGCCTGCAGAGGAGCCCAAAGAAGAGGCTTGGTTTGGGAAAAATCAGCCGCCATGGCTGGTTTAAGGTATTCAATTCTACACTGAATTATTTTTTGACCATTTTTATACAGTGTGTTTGTACTAGTGTAACAAGCGTAACGTTGACCAACCCAGTTTTTGTTTGTGTGGGTTTGTGTTGCTTGTTTTAGGTCACCAAATAAAGATATAGAGAAAGGAATAGGAGGTAAATAGTGCAATGATCCAGAGCCCCTCCATTATCTCAGTGTTTGGCAGCCTGACATAATTGCATGGACCTAGATGCCAAATGCCGGACTGATCAGTTTTTTAATTTTGACTACATTTTAGTCTTATACCTTATGCAAGGACCTTCAAAAAATCTCTGGTCTAAAACTGCCAAGCACTGAGCTGCCATTCTCCACAGTCCAAGAGGTTTTTGTGACCACAAAAAGTCCAGCGCTTCACTTCCAGAGCTTCTCAGTTGGCTTAGCATTTTGCTGACTGACATGCCTTGCAAGGTTCCTGCCAATGACAACACAATGTTTATGCCTATGCCTATGTTGGTTCCTGTGACTGATGTGCCAGAATGACCTATGTACAGTATAAGGTCCTTTTCACAGCTGCCTCAGTACCAAATGTTTTGGACAAAGCTGTTCTAAAGGGTCCTGCAGTTTTTGCCATTATTCAAGAGAGGGATGTTACCTCAGGCCACCAGATCCATGGCCTTCTCTTCATGAAAGCATTGTTTCACAGCCACTGTTGTGCCTGTAATGGTTGAGAAAGCGCGCCTGCACTGTCCTCTTCTGAGAAATCTGTTGAGACTTACAGATCCTGACAGAACTGTACCTGTCTCAAAAAAGCCTCCAAATATGCTCTATATAGGGAATCTTAAGAGCATCCTGAGCAGCTGAATCAACGGAACTACCTCAAAACACACACAATTATTCTAAGAAACTGTTTATAGACCCTAAAGTATTATGTTTATGCTTCTATCACTTCTTTTGAATTGTTTAATGCACTGTATGTCTTGCACTGCTTGCACCAGGTTGCACTATGCACTTTACATGACCAGAATGTTTTTTCTTCAACTCTTGGTTCAGTGGTGTTTTGTTTATGTATCTCCTACTGTTTTGTGTAGTTGTGAGTGGTTTTTTGAACTTGCTAATCTCACTATCTAAGCCTTCTTGGTTTTAAAACTGTTTCAAGGTTATTTTAATAAACTAAGAATAAAAGCATAACTGCAGTGAGAAGAGCTCAGGATAAGCCTCAGCTTTACAAATGATTACTGCAGATTTTTTAAAGATTACTGCTGGTTTTTTTAAGAATATTGCAGATTTAGCTTACTTCAGAAAAGTGCAGTTTTTGGACACAAAAAAGGGAATATTTAAGTACATTGCAGTACAACTGAAGTACTACAATACAACCAACTGCAGTACATACTGCAATACAACTGAAGTACTACTACAGTACAAGTGCAGTACAACTACTCCAATGGTATTGAAGTACTATAATGCAGTACCGCTACTGCAATACACCTAAAGTGCAGCACAACTACTTTTCCTGCTTGGTGGACAATGGTTTCCAAATGTGGTTTCTGTACTTCAGTTGTATTGCTGAAGTACTACTACAATATATTGTACTGCACTTTTCAGAAGTATAAGAAACTACAGAAATACATCTACAATTCTGCAATACATAATAAAACTAAAGTGCACTTTTAATACGTATGTACTTAAGTGCAATAAATTCTTTAACATATCACTAACATATTTAACATATCATTAACATATATTGTCCCTCTCAGTTTATTTAATGTTACTTCAGTTGTACTGCAAAATTTACTGCTGTTGAACTTTATTTCATTGTAGTTGAACTGTGTTAATACTTTATTATACTGCAATTTTGCAGTTGCATGGAATTTTGCCACAGTTGTCCTTATATATAGGCTACAGCTACAGTTTTTTTTATTATTCGTTTTTGCAAATAAAAAGTAATTCTAATTAGAAAATTACTTGAATCCAAAAAACATCCCTGAAAAAAGTACAAAATATTTTTGGAAGACGTTGAAGGACACACCATTGGCATATTAGATTACAGCAGCACACGTGCAGTAAAGATGGAGTTTACTTGTTTATACTCCAGTTTACTGCATCTTATACTGCAGTTGAACTTTATTGTACTGTATTTGAACTGTGTTTGTACTTCATTGTATTACAATATTTCTATATGCTGCTGTTGTAGTGCAGTTGCAGTTTTATTTCAGTTATTTTTTTGTAAGGGCAACCTCATAGATCAGACCAGTCCTAATATCAACAGACACGATGAGAAGAGCTCAGGCATACTACATGACTGCAGATGGATATCAATATTTGCATCAATATGCAAAAAACTGTTTTTATAGAGACAACAATGTGTATTTTGCCTGTAAAATCATTAGTCTTAGTACAAAAGGTTCTGTTTGGGAATTTTTCAGATGTCAATCTTCTGTTAGGACATTTTATTTGCCCTTTTGAAAAATGCAACAATAAAACCTAACCTTTATTAAGCTGTCCAAAGGAGATTTGGTATTTTCAAAATTGATGTTTAGGATTTTCAAGAACAGAACTAGAACGTACTTTCCAAACTTGTCAATTTAACATTACAATTGTGTTAAAGACATACAATTGATAGACTGAAATATATCATCATTTTCTGTGAAACATAAAAATATACTTTAAAAAGTTGGGAACCAAACAACATTTAATGTTCTACTGAAAAAAAAAGAGTTACATTAGGGCAATGGTCTTAAACTCAATTTCTGGAGGGCTTTAGCTCCAACCACCTCCAATTCACACCTGCTTAACAGTCTCTAGTAGTCTTAAACACATTGATTATTTGGATCAGCAGTGTTTGATAAGGGTTGAAGCAAAACTGTGCAGAGCTGAGGCCATCTGGAAATTGAGTTTGAGATGCAATAGGGCAAGGAAACAGTAGTATATATTTTATTTTTGGGTGTATTATTCGTTTAAATGATACAAAAGCAAGATGTTTTGGTTGAAATTTTGTAATTCCTGGCAACTATTGATTATTGACTATGGAATTTAAAATTTCCTTTAAAATATCAGATTTTTTGTTCAACTGAAAATATACTCACAATGACTACATTTTAATTTTTTTCAAGTCTAACCATAAACAGTCCAAGCAATAAATACATTTTTTTTTGAGTTAAAAACACCACTTAAATTAAAATGACTCATGTAACTTCATTATTTTACAAATCACTTTTGTTATATTCATTCATTTTCTTTTCGGCTTAGTCCCTTTATTAATCTGGGGTCACCATAGCAGAATGAACCGCCCACTTTTGTTACTTTTAAAATTATTTTTAAATATATATTAGACATAACATTAGCAAATAAGTCTATACTTATTTAAACACAAGTTAAACACATGGTTTTTTTTTAGTAATTTTCATCTGTGTTTTATAAACTACGTATGTGTCTTCAAAATTTCAAACAAGCTTAAAATGTCTGCTTTTAGGCCATTTATTTTCAGAAAATGACATTCAATATAAAATATTTATATTTTCAGACTGAAGAAAAGCAAAGAACAAAAAAACATCCTTTCAGGTTGATCAGACTTTTTAAATTGAGATTTTCTGCTTTAAAAGATAATATTCTTGTGTGAAATTATGAAGACGCTTTATAGTCTAAATTACTGTCCATTGAGACAATCCCTTTTTGTTCAAAATAATAAACTCATTTTTTTTGTGGACTTCGTTAATATTAATTCAGCAATTTCTACCTGGGGATACTCATCCTGAGGTCTCTAGAGGTTATGTGTCATTAATGTGATCCAAGACCTGTGAAGAAATGATGCCAAGGTATCCATAATCCTGGACCAGGCCTTATCCTGAGCTGATGCTGTGGCGGTCATGGAGGAGCAGAAAGCATGAGACTGATTTCTGAAAGACCCCAGTGAAAGACAAGTCTTTGCATTGATCCCTTGGGCCAGCCTGAACACCCGCCGGTGACTCACACCTGCAGCTTCTCCATGATGGACGTCCAGTGTTCTCCAGCCTCCAGAGCCTAGACTGCAGCTCCGCACAGGAAGTTTGGCAAGAGGATAAATGGTCGTGCCCAACAGAACCTGGTTTCTCTCAAGGTTTTTTCCTTCACTTTTGTCAGTTGGTGAAGTTTGTTCCTCGCCACTGGCTTGCTTGGTTTAGGACTTGTGGATCTGCGCATCGATAGATTTGCTCTTCAGTGTTTGGACTTTCATCAGTGAAATTTAAACCACACTGAACTGAACCAAACTGAACTTTAATTCTGAAAACTGGACTAACACAATTTCAATTCACAAAAAATTTCTATGTTAAGCTGCTTTGATGCAATCTACATTGTAAAAGCGCTATAGAAATAAACCTGAATTTAATTTAATTGAATTCAGCAATTTATTTTTTAAAAGCTATTTAATTGTAAAAATATATACATTATTAAAAGGGAAAATAGAAAATATAGTGATAGAGTAAAAGAGAAATATTTTTATTATAAAGATAAAGACAATTGTAAGAAAGTGTAAATAATAGTGGTGGCTTAGACTGGGAGTATATGTTTTGCCTATTTATGTGTATATATGGAGTGGGGGGGGGGGGTAGATTTATTTATTTTTATACTTAATTGTTTTTTGTATGTTGTATTGTTTTTCCATGTTTGTGATGACTGCAGCTGAGGGAGCCCAAATTTCCCTAACTGGGACAATACAGTTTTACCTTACTTTACCTTACCTTACCTTACCTTACCTTACCTTACCTTACCTTACCTTACCTTACCTTAAAGTGATTTGATGGAGCACCAGGCCTTTTTTTTTTTTTTTTTTTACAGATAGAGCATTATTAGCATTAAGATGCAAGTAAAAACAATACACCTTATTGTGCTTCTTTTTTATTTACATCAGTGAATTACTTTATCAGAGAAAAAATTAATGTCAATTCCCTGTAAACATTTACATGCGGATGTGCATAATTTTTGCCCCTGAAAAAACAGGCTTGGATACACTGAATGAACAGATAAACAATAAATAAACATATTTTGCTTGATTTGTGCATTTCATTTTATATATCAAACACAACTACTGATTAAATTGTGCGTTTCGACAGCAAACATATTAACACTTTATGGTTCTATACATGGTGCAGTTTTCAGATCCACTAAATGCACTTCATGAAGCTGTTTGTTTTACTGTTATCTGACTATCATCAGGGGGTTTGTGTAATTGTTCATCTGTACAGGTAATCTGCCTGAATGTTAGCAGCAATTTCAACCTCCCATCGATCTCCATTATTCAACAGTTTCTCTTTATTATACAGCAGCTCTTCATGAGTCTCAGCGGAGTACTCAAAATTAGGGCCCTGGCACAGAAAGAAGGAGAAACAATTGTCTGTTAATGGAACCAGTGTAAAGTATGAGCAATATGACCCCTCAGTGATTAATATCTAGTATATTGGGTCCCTCCAGGATTTTGTTATTGCAAAATTTAAAGCAAAATCAAACACATGAAACAAAATTCATTTGAAGTTATTGCAGCTTGTTTTCATTCAAAGACCACTTGAAGTAGGCTGCATGTGCTTGAATTGATTGCTGAGTAACTCCCAGTAACAGTAGGCTCCCATCACAAACCCTAAAGTCAATACTTTAGTTTCTGACTGTGTTCCTCAGTTTTTATGTGTTCAAATAGCCTTTAAAAAGACAAAAACCTGGCAAAAATAATTCTTTTAATGGTCCCTAGAAGTCCATACATTTATAGATTTATACCTGTATCTCTTGGCATTTTAAATTGAAAACAACTTTAATGTTTTTTTAGATGTCACTAGCTATGTTTCCATCCAAAACTGAAATGTCACATATAAGACATGCGAATAAAGCAGCATTTCCATCCAATGAGTCAAAGAGAACAAAATCATCACTTCCTGATTAACTGGCGCAAAATATCAAAAGTAAAAACGGAATTTGCTGCAGTAGGAGAAGCTGCGTCAATCTTTTCTTCATTTAATAAATTACTTGCGGCTCAGAAGACGTGCGTGGTGGTGTTTGAAGACGTGAGACATGGAGCACAGAAGCTCTTGACAGTTCTGGAGGTAATTAGTAATATAATAACACTAATACTGAAAGTGTTAAGGCGTTTTAGAATGACCAAAACAACATTTCAGATGTTTTACAGTGTGCTCAGCCTGCTGGTTTGTTTTAACACACTTATTTATCATCACATGATCTCTTATAACAAAATCCCATGACTTTTTTAATGCGCGTACTTAAATTTGTTTAGTAAAAGTGTTTTAATCGCATCTTTTCTTATTGAATTAAAAGTTTATCCTACTCAGGATAAATTATCCTACATACTTATCCTTATGCGCATATGTTTTTTATGCGCATTTTCAAAATCTATGTGCATCTTGACGTTTCCATCAACTGTTTTTATGCACATATCCAACATATCCAAAATGCGCATAAGAATAGGTGGATGGAAACAAAGCTACTGTTGTTGGTATTATTGATCAGTTATGAAGTGTATGTTGGAGATGAAGAGGGTGGGGAGGGAGGGGGGTAGTGTGTGTGTTAGATATGGGGGGGGGGGTGATGAAAAACGTGGAAAATTGGGGTGGAGATTGTGGAAAACCAGTGGAATTATAACAACAGCCAGGGTACACAGATCAAAAAAAGTCCAATTCCATGGCAAAAATGCAGACTTGGCAATTCTGTTGTTATTGTTACGTTTTGTCTATTGTTATATGTGGACTGAGTCCAAGACACATGTGCAGCTTGAGTCCAAGACAAATTTCCTGCAAAGGACAATAAAATATAATTCTAACTTTAACTGAGCAAAAACTATGGTGGCAGAGAGAGCAGCAAGTTAAAAAAACACATGGTCAAACACTAACAAACTGAGAAATTCAATTTGACAACGTTCATTCATTTTCCTTCAGCTTAGTCCATTTATTTATCAGGGGTCAGCACAGCGGAATGAATCGGAGGCTATTCTGGCATATGTTTCACTCAGCGGATGTCCTTCCTGCCACAACCTAGTACTGGGAAACACCCATACACTCTCTCATTTACAAATGCACTCATACTCTGGATAGGAAACCACATGGGAAAACTAGGTTGCTGTAGGAAGTGGTGTTTGTGAGGTCAGCAGGGGGCACTCAACCTGCGGTCTGTGTGAGTCCTAATGCCATAATAAAGTGAAGGGGACACTATACTGTTAGTTAGCGTCCTCTTTTAGATGACGTTAAACCGAGATCCTGACTCTCTGTCATCATTAAAAATCCCATGGCACTTTTTATAAAGAGTAGATGTGTAATTCCGGTGTCCTGGCCAAATTCTCTCCATTGGCCCTTACCCATCAGGACCTCCCAATCATCCCATCCATGGAATTGGCTCTGTTATGCCTCATTTCCTTTAGCAGCAATTTTAAAGCTGCCTGTTGCTTTGGGTGGCTATCTGTTGCAAACCAGGTCTGTGTAGGTCTACAGCACGGAGAATACAACCGGCCTCTGAGCGAGGATCACGTGGTCTATTCTGGTGCTCCTATTGGCTGTCGCTCAAGAAAGTCACTCCTCATTTGCATAAAGTTGAGAGATTCTCAACTTTGTCCCGTCGCTCAACGCCCATCTGGTTGCCAATTGTTGCTGTCACTCACGTAAATAACATTGAAATGAATGGTCACTTGTCGCTTTGCCGCCACAAGTAATGTGAATGAGGCTTTACTGTCTCTCCTCTCCTCCTAGAGCTAGTGTGTGGTGAGTGCACTGGCACCTGTGGCTGCTGTTGCATCATCTAAGTGGATGCTGCACACTGGTGGTGATATGGAGAGACCCCCCCATGATTGTGAAGAGCTTTGGGTCTATGGCCATACACAATTAATGCTATATAAATACACATTACTTACTTACTCTACAGCCAATTTAGTTCATCCAATTTACCAATAGCGCATGTCTTTGGACTGTGGGGGAAACCAGAACATGGGGAGAACATGCAAACTCTATGCAGAAATGCCAAATGGCCCAGCCTAGACTCGAACCAGCGACCTTCTTGCTGTGAGGGGGCAGTTCTAACAACCAAGCCACCATGCCGCCCCAATTTAACACCATGCGCACATAAATTCTCATAACACATGCAAATGAAGAAATGTGTTACAAATAGTCCAGACCACAGCAGGAGCTGACAAAACCTGCTACCAGTTTAGAGTCAGTGGTGCTGCTGGAGATCTGAGTTCATTACTTATAGTTTTATGATAAAAGGCTGAGTCAATTGGCATTTCTATGGGGAGTTTGCATGTTCACCTTGTGTTGCCGTGTGTTTCCTTTGGGTGCTCTGGTTTCCCCCACAGTCCAAAGACATGTCCTATAGGTGAATTGATTAAAATAAAATTGAGCATAGTGTATGTGCGTATGTGCAAGACTGTGTGGGTGTCTCCCAGTGTTGGGTGCCGGACTAAGCCCAAAAGAAAATGAATTAATAAATGAAATTTGATGTAGTAGTGTGTGTGTGTGTTTGCGTGTGTGTGTGTGTGTGTGTGTGTGTGTGTGAGTGTGTATGGGTGTTTCCCAGTACCAGCAGCTGAAAGGGCATCCACTGTGTAAAACATATGCTGGATAAGATGGCGATTCATTCCGCTGTGGCGACCCCTGATGAATAAAGGGACTAAGCCAGAGGAAAATGAATGAATGAATGATACAGTGGACTTTATAGGGTTAAAGGGATCATTTAACTTAAACTTACTATTTTCTCACACTCAAGTGGTTCTAACCTTTTATAAAATCATTCTTCTATTGAACACACACAAACAAAGATATTCTGAAGACTGCTGAAAAAAAGCAGCGACTGGTATCCATAACAGAAACAAAAAAATCCTATGGAATTTTATGCCTGTTTATTCCAACATTCTTTAAAGAAAGAAACTCAAAGGTTTGAAACTGGGTTTTCATTTCTGGGTGAATTGTTTTTTAAGAGGCAAACATTTAAAGCATAATTTACACAAAATTAAACATGTTTAAACATGTATGGGTTTCTTTCTTGTTTTTCCTACTATGGAAGTCAATGGTTACAGGTTTTAAGCTTTCTTGAAAATATCTTCTTTTTTGTTCAACAGAAAAAAGAAACTCATAAAGATTTGAAATAACTTGAGGACGAGTAAATAGTGAGTACATTTTCATTTAGGTGAACTATCCCTTTATTTACATTTTGTTTTACTCACTTTAGGTCAGGGGTGCCCAAACTTTTTTCATAAGGATGTCGACTGTATAATGACTAAAATCACCAAACAGGCTTAAACGATCACTAACTGGAACGAAAGAAGAATGGAAAGAAGGGTTGAATTAAGGAACAGAAGGAAGAACAGAATGAAAGAAGGAAGGACCAAACTAATGAAGGAAGGAAGGACCAAATGAATATAGGAAGGACCAAACTAATGAAGGAAGGACCAAACTAATGAAGGAAGGAAGGACCAAACTAATGAAGGAAGGACCAACTATAATGAAGGAAGGAAGAACCAAATGAATGAAGGAAGGACCAAACTAATAAAAGAAGGAAGGACC
>CAIGQZ010000690.1:11604507-11619884 GCA_903798205.1 Danio tinwini
TCATTATTTGGGATGTTTTTCTAGCCTTCTTGTTTCTTGTAATTGAGATCAAAGAATTAGAAAATATTTTTAAATCTTTACAGAAAAAATTTATAGACATTACTTTTGCATTACTTGCTATTAGTTTTACTCGATCTTAGTGCTGCGTTTGACACCATCAACCACAATATCCTTAAATTCTACAGGTGTCCAGGGACAAGCTCTTCAATGTTTTAAGTCATACTTAGCTGACTGTTCCTAGTTTGTGAATATTAATGGACAGCTTTTACAATTCAGGTCAGTAAAGTATGGGGTGCCTCAAGGATCAGTTTTAGGCCCTATGCTGCTTACAATCTACATGCTACCCCTGGGAGACATTATTAGAAGACATGGGATCAGCTTTCACTGCTATGCAGATGATACTCAATTATATATTTCAACTAAACCTGAGGAGATGTCTGAACTGTCTAGGCTAACTGAGTGTATTAAGATGTTAAAGACTGAATGACCAACAAGTTTCTTCTCTTAAATTCAGACAAAACAGAATTATTACTTATCTCACAGCTCGACCTGCAATAAGGGATACAAAGTTAGCATTAGCTCTACTTTAAAAGATCTGGGTGTTATGTTAGACAGCAATTTAACTTTTGAAAATCATATCTCCCATGTCACAAAACTGCCGTCTTTCATCTGAGAAATATTGCTAAGTTATGAAGTATGCTATCCACATCAGATGCAGAAAAGCTAGTTCATGTTTTTATGACTTCTAGGCTGGATTACTGTAATGCTCTGTTTGCTGGCTGCTCAGCATCCTCTATTAACAAACTTCAGCTAGTACAAAATGCAGCTGCCAGAGTTCTTACCAGGTCTAGAAAATATGATCATATCACCACAATTTTATCCTCCTTACCCTGGCTGCCTGTTAAGTTTCGTATTGATTTTAAAATATTGCTTCTTACCTATAAAGCTTTAAATAATCTAGCTTCTGCTTATTTAACCAACCTTCTGTCTCACTACAATCCAACCTGCTCTTTAAGATCTCAAAACTCAGAGCTTCTGGTAGTACCTAAAATAGCATAGCCCTCAGACTATGCAGCACCACTGATTCGATCCAAGACCAGCGACGAGATGATCCCAAGGTTCTCATAATCCTGGACCAGGCCGAATCCTGAGCAGCTGTTGTGGTGGTCATGGAAGAGTGGAGAGCATGAGACTGATTCCTGTGACACTCAAGGGACAGATGAGTCTTCACTGAGGTCCAGCATTCTCCAGCCATAGGAGAAATGGTCGTGCCCAACTGAGCCTGGTTTCTCTCAAGGTTTTTTAAAGCGCCCCTATTATGGGTTTTTTAAAATGACCTTCCATGTAGTGTGTAACACAGCTCTAAGTTAAGTGAAATATCCAGCTAAAGCTTAAATCTAAAAGTGAACAGTTTTTAAAACTGATTTATCCAAATAAGAGTCAACTCATAGTGGTTGGAATGAATCATCTTGATAACGAGTCTTTAGCCGTTTCGGCATGACGTGGATACGAAACATAAGCCCCACTCACTAACACAGCAAATACAAACATCCTGAAGTCATGAGTTTGCAATGTTGTTTGCATTTAAAGAACATTAACATTTTCTGTGTGGAATACAAGGGATTTTATAGCTACTGGTATTGAACAGTTCATTCCAGCGCATTCACGTAAGAGTAGGCTATGAAAGCTGTTTGCATGTCCAATCCGCCTGTGGCAGCTAGTTCAAGCCAAACAGTGAGAACAGCGCTACTAGGGTCACAGAATACGATGGAATTTGGTAACACGTGCAAAATAAGGCCAGTTTATTAGGTACGCTATGCTTTGGGCTGGTGCACAGCACTGGAAAGAAGGCTCAGGGTAAGCAAGATGGTAGCCTGCAAAGATAGCTTGCCAGATGAGGAGTGCTACAACCCCCTGGCTGGGGATGTACAGGTAAGCCCTGAGATTATATAACACTTCAAGCAAGAGATGCCACTGCAATGGTCGCAAATAGAAATGATCTACAGCTGAGAGGGTAGAAAATCTCCAAAATGAAAGATAAATAATGAAATCTTGACCTGGCCCATGACACATTTAATAAGTGTAAGTAAATAGCTGCCTCCTTGTTTTCTCTAGCTTGTAAAGTATGCATTTAATTGTGTTGTTACTTGTAACCGCTTGTACTGTATCAGGTTAACTATATTCCCATATTTCGTCTAATGCCACGTTGAAGACGCGACACGTGCTGCTTTGTTTACGGATTGCTTTTGTGGTGTTTAACTGCACTGCTTTCGGGAGTGAGATGTCTGAATAACACTGTTGAGAACCGAGTACTGTTTACTGTGGTGTTAGTAAGTTTACTATGAAGCGTGTTTCAGGCATCTGCTGCGATCGGATCCTATACCAATGTTGGCGACACGACCCAAGGGCTTGATAAACCATGTCTCGGGCTGAATGCTGTCGACCAATGGCAACAGGCTGTCATGGGTCCAATCATAGCAGATTAGCTTCGCGCTAAGGAGGGATTTGGGAACAAGTGAAATATGACCCTTTATAATGTATATAATAGTTAATAATAAAAGGGGCTCTTTAATTCTTCACTTTCGCCAATTGGTGAAGTTTTTTCCTCGCCGCTGTCGCCACTGGCTTGCATGGTTCAAATCTTCTGTGTGAAGCTGCTTTGACACAATCTACATTGTAAAAGCGCTATAGAAATAAAGGTGAATTGAATTAAATTTAATTGAATTTTGCCTTGTAGATGTGAAACTTCCCAAGACAGAAGTTATGTACATTGAATTGTCTTCATAAAATTGTGATTTAAATTTTACAGGAGAGTTTTAATATATTACTTATATATATTTATATAATATTATTTTTTTATATTACTTTAGTTTATTATATATATAACTATACAGTGCATCCGAAAAAATATTCATAGCGCTTCACTTTTTCCACATTTTTTGTTACAGCCTTAATCTAAAATGTATTAAATTTATTTATTTCCTCAAAAATCTACACACAATACCCCAAATTCGAGGATATCATTTAATGATAACTTGCCACTGGCACTAGAATAGCCATATGACAATAATCTGTTGTGGTAATTTGTTGATGTGGTAATACAACAATAACATAAATAATTGAATCAATACTTTAGTTTTCTGCAACTATATATTATAATATAATATACCACAGTTAACTTCAGTATTGATTAAGGTTCCATAATTACTAGCACTACTAATGCTTTAGCATTTATTAACAAAGTGTAAATTAAGCATAACAAGCATAGCATAATTTAATATCCAGCACAATATATGTTGTTAAAGTTAAAACACATTAGTATTTCCTATAAATTATATTGTACATTTTTATGTGGGTTGCATATTTCAAACAAACAAACAAACAAACAAACAAACAAACAAACAAACAAGCAAACAAATATGTATAACGTTAGTGCCCACAATGAATGAAATGTGAATCAATGTCCACCGTTTCTGAGTGAATATGGAGAACATATATTACTGCATTTTTACTAAACAGATATTTTAAACAGTAAAACATAAGAGTGTGGTTGTAAGACAGATTCGCAGGGGCGGACAATTCATCTAGTTGCTGCGCGACTTTATAAAAAAAGCGCTGATGAATCTCGCGAGAGTTTCTCGCTACACACAGACCTCCAGAGATGTGCGTTCACCGTGTATGGCGCGTACAGTGTCCAGCGGGGGGCGCTGCACTATTTCCCGGCAGCCAGTGAAGCGCAGTCCCGCAGCAGTACGAGGGGTGCGTTTGATTATTGCACAGCTAAATGGCGGATGAGGACAAGGGGCTGAAGCTCAAACAATAACACTTCACATACCCAGCAAAACGCTTCTCCGTCGTTTTAGTTTGCAGATGCAAATCCCGTATGCACGCCGTGCAGTCGTTCATATGTGACTTTAGTGGTTCGCTCGTTTAGTTTAGGCTCGACTGATTGCGAATCTTAGCGGAGCTCCGGAGGAAGTCGGTCTCTTCATGGTGGTTGTGATATGGGGGACTCGCTCGGTCTGATCGGGAAGCGGCTGCTGTTGCTGCTCAATGACGGGAGCTCGGCACCTGCAGCGTCGGGCGGAGAGGTGGAGCGGGCGGCCTGGCTCCGAGGGACCGTGCGGGCGGTCAGTGTGATCGGGCTGGCGAGCCCGGGGGTGGAGGTGAGACCGATATGACAACAACAACAACAGACCGTCAAAACATGAAACTAAACCAGCTGGACATCGGCACATGCGAATAAACCTTGATAAACGTGCCCTTTCAAAAATGTATAACACACCATTTTACTCTGCGGTTAAGTGTGAAACGGAGAAGCAATATATAAATGGACATCTAAATATGTTCGAGTGCTAGTTAGCCAAGTAGCTATAGCTGCAGATCTGCACGAGCTTAAATCACCGTTAAGACTATATTTGTGGAGACTGTTGATGCGTTCTAGTAATGTAGGTCACTAGTTTTTGCCAGCAGTAGATTTAGTCGAAGACCTGTTGTAATTAAAGTCTCTCAAACACAACACACGCACACAACAAAGCAATTAAATAATGTCTAACAATACAAAGGGAACGGCCTGTGTTTATGACCCATTGCCAGTGTAGTAGTAACATCCATTGCCAGTGTAGTAATAATGGTATATGGTACTGGTAATTATATTTTATTAATTATTTCGTTAAAATATATAAAATGTATTTTAATGTTCAGTGTATAGTCTACAAGCATAGAACCAACAAAGTGGTTTTATTCATGCATGTTCATATAGGCTTTATATTGCTTGTACATTGATCACATGTACAGTAATCATCCACACTTCCTGATATTACTAGATTCCTGATAAAACAGCTTTGTTGTCACTGAATAAATTACATTTGGTATATTTTATCAAATTTTTTTTTCAAAATGTATGACCTAAAACAACAAATTTTCTGACGCATTTTATCAAAACTTATTGCATTACTTTATGGTTTTGCTGTAACACAACATTTGTTATAACACACATTTTTACCTTAAGGACTATTGTTCTTGCAAAATTTGGGAGAGGAACTGCTTTTTTGCTTGTATTTTCATTTTTGCAGAACGATTATACATTACATTTTCCAAAGTGTTAAAAAAAACTTATTTAATAAACTAATTTGTCACTAATATACTAATAGAATATGCTATTATACTAGAATATACTAATAGAAACAATAGAAACATAGTATTTGCTGTGTGTTACTATGTTTTGTAATAGCAGCCGTCTTAATAATTTATAACAACTATGCTGAAATATTATGCAGCGCTGGCACTTTAGCCAAATTTAAATATGCAAATGCAGTTTATGAATAAGCAAGAACCAGCTAAATTGTAAGCTAACAATATTGCAATGTTCTACTCATAGAAGTTGGCTACAATTTGGATGGGCTGAGGGTGATTTAAAAGCAAAGTTTCATTGTATCTGATCATACTGTTTAAAGGGGTATTTGACCGATTTGGTGGGAATGAAAGATTTAGTGTTATGATGATTCTGTTTCAACATGGTGAGTTTGAAGAGAGCAAAGTAGTCAACCTTGTACTTTTTTTGCAGGTTTTTGTAGAATTTGAGGACAGCCCTTGGCGTCAGCGTGCATGGGTGCAGTTGTATGGGGATGAGGTGCGTGTCGTTCTCATGGAGAGTGCCATCGTTTGGGCGAACTGCAGCGATCCTTCTCTTTCCACTGCTCTAGGATCATCTGCTACACAGTGGCCTGCCTTGGTGAGTACAGATGCACAGCAGGCCTTCGATTTTTTTTTTTTATGTAAATGCATTGTCTAATACTAGTTGACAGCAGCAGATTTATTCCACCATCTATATATTGTCCGTCTGCTTTATTTAATTTTTTTGTAGTTAGTTTTGATTAGAATTTGTGTTTGGATTTGAGTGTATATATGGTTTCTTGTGATTTGTTATTCCCTTTTTTGTACATTAAATACTGGTTTCCTGAACCCACTTATTCTTTAGGTGTTCAAACAGCTGATTGACCATGTAGGTTTGGGATCCGTGGTCCCTGTTGAGTTTTTTGGTGCAAGAACTTTGGCATTTCTCCCTAATGGAAATTCACTGCACACTTTTGAGGTTGGTGGCCAGTAAGATCATGAAATCTCCAATCTGATCTTTTTACATTTGCTAAAGCAGAACCTTTGTATAATCAAAATGTATCGACCTGTTTGAATCAACAGACTGAAAAAGATTTTACACACTCTCTGCTTCAAGAGCAGCCGGCACTTCAACATGCCATTTCAAGCTGGCATACAGACTCTGAGTTGCAGGAGATCCTGCGGAAAGGTCAGTTGCATTTAACTATAAATAAACACTAATTTGAGAAAATTTCTTTCATGTGACTGCAAAACCTAAACGTATTACGTACACGCTGAAAATATAAGCTTTGCTTCTTTCTTCTTCTGGTCAGGATCTTACACTATCCAGGGTCGGAGAGTACAGGTGTACCAGCCAGAGTTTGAGCAGCCCTGGGCCTTTGGACTAGTATCTCAGCATGATCCTGTTTCACATATTATGGAGATTACCATGGATCAGAGTTGTTTAAAAGTCAGTATGCTGCCTGTTTAAAAGCTAATTGTTCTAAATACCTAACTAAAATAAATTTTGACAGAGATTCTGACCAATGTATGTGTCCTAGAAATACTTAAAGATTTATATGTGTTGCTTAAAGTTATTTATGCCAAAGATTATCATAGCATATGCATATCATGCTTTTCAAAATAACAGAGACTTGATTATTGAATTTAATATATATTATTGTAATTGTGTATTTAATTGACTTCATGTTTAATTCGTCTCTTCCCATTGCATTTGTTGACACTACCTTCTAGCTCATCTTCATTCATCTTGATGGTGAAATAGTGGTATTGTGTCAAAGGTTATTGGAATTGCCCAGTCCATTGTTAAGGCTGATTTATACTTCTGCATCAAGCATATGCTAATGGTCCGGAGCAGCCTTTGTGCGGTCGCATAGCCCTTGCTGTGGCTGACGTGATCTCTGTGATTAGTTGGCTTGGTAGCTGTGCCGAGCGTTGGCAGTGCTGGGAGCCGTGAGCCCGATGGAGCGAGGGTTTACAATTGCTGAGTCCCGTGAAGGAGCTTCAGATGTTTTGTTTTTACCTTATGATTAAAGTTGTCGCTGGTTTTAGCTCCTTGTACATTAAGGTAGCGTTCAGAAAAAAACAAAACACCTGTGAAGAAACTCGATACAGAGGAACATGACATAATCTACTGCCAGCTAGCGTTCAGAAGTGTTATTGCAGAGCAACACAAATAGCATGCAGAAGTATAAATGCACAGCAACGCGCAAGGCATGCGCTGTGAGTCATGCTGATCGCTCGATAAAGAAGTATAAACCAGCCTTTAATCCTAGCTTTCAAAGGCCCATAAGAAATACTTCTATTGACTGAATCATGGGCTACAGAGAATAAACTTTGTACTACATTGTAGTAAATCATGATTTATTGTTGCAGGGTGAGGAGACACAAGTGGTTGATCCTCGGGTTATTCATGTAATGCTTGCTGAAGGCAAGTTAAATGAGGTATGTTTTGTTTCTCCCACTAGTTGTCAATTGCAGCATACCTTGTTTATTTTAAGACTAGAGTATTTGCAGAGAGTCACTGCTACTACTCTTTCTTCCAGAGCCAAGATCGACGCAAAAAAGAGGGTGATGGTGGGAAAGGTGAGGGCAGTCGGCGACGTCGGACAGCATCTGAAGGAGATGAAGACATTACACTCAAGCGTTTCAAAGGAGCCGGGGAAGGTGCCTCTGACAGCCAGAATGGGAATGGCTCCAACAGGGAAGCTGAGGCTATGGTAACATGCGTAGAGATGCCGGGAAAGGGAGTAGTGGAGGGAAAAGACGAAGCGGGTGGTTTGGGTGGGAGGGTGACAAGCACCTGTAGTCCAGTAGCTTTGCCAAGTCAAGACTCCTCTAACAACAGCAATTCCTCTCAGCAGGAACACTCCCATATAAGGAGCACAGGTTTTGTGAAGGAGAATGGCAGTTTTATCCCAAACCAAGAAAGGATTTCTTCAGTATCAGCAGTGCTTCCTGCTTCTACTCCAACGCCACCTCCTTTGAAGCCTGCCCCATCACCTTTTTCTAACACTTTTCCTTCTTTGGGTCAAATGCCCAACTTGGTGCCCGGGGCCCCTGCCCCAAAATCATCTCCCACACTCCCATCATCAGAGAGGGAAGAGGGAGGTGTCCTTTCAGGGTATCCTAAAACAGCTGCCCTGGTGTCTCCAGGTCCTGTGACCATTTCATCACCTTCCCAAGAAAACACTTCGAGTGTAGCTCTCACTGCTCCTGTTGATGCGAACCAAAAGCCCAATATGTGGGGATCAACCTCAGAAGGAAACCAGGTAGGACTTTTACAAAAACAGGATTTTTTATTTATTTATCATGCATTATTTTCTGATGCTTATTTATGTTTCTTATTTTTATTTCAGACCCCCAAAGCCCCTGTTCTAGCTCCTGCTGGATTTGGTAAACAGTCTAGTGAGGGAGTGTTTGGGAATGTCCCAACACAGACCAATGGATCTTTGCAAGGGGACAAGCCCTTTGGGTTTTCATTTAGAGGCGCAAAGGACTCGCAAAGGCAGGACTCTGATACCTCACAGAACCTGTTCTTCCAATTCATCTCTCAGAACCAGAGCAACACACCAGGCCAATCAAAGGCCTTCACATCTTTGTCCGAGTGCCTGAACAAGGAGCCGCCCAGCCTGTTCAAGTCTGCTGCTCCCTCTGAGGGTTTCAAAAAAACTGTTGTGGCTTCTGCATCCACTGGACTGTTTGGTTCAGCACCTGCCAGTGGCCTGGCACCACTGAAAGAGCAGCCAAAAGTGCCTGATATCAAGCCTGCAGGCAATGGGTTCCTTGTGAACAAGCCTTTTGGTGCTGTAGGGGAGGCAAACAGCAAACTCCCAGCCACGTTTCCTTCAGCCATAGTTCAAGCTGCAAGCTCTACAGAGGTGCTGAAACCCTCTTTGGGATTAGGAACCAGTGGACTTGGAAATGCCAGTGGTGGAAATAGAAATGTAAATAGCTCAACACCAGTGAGTAGCTTTGGTATGCTTGCTGGCAACAAGGTTTCAGATGCTCACGAGAACCTGTTTCTGCAGCCCTCGAAGGAGACAAATTCATTTCTTGCCTATGGCAGAGATGTTCCGCAAACCCCTTTTAGTGCATTGACGTCTCCAAAGTCTTCATCTGCCCAGTCCGCATCTGCTGTTTCACCTTCAGGCAGCACCAGTCTGCTCAGTCAAGATCCTCCTGGTAATGATGCCAAACCAAATCTCTTCACTATGGCAGAACCTCCCAAGGGAATCTTAGCCTCTCAGTTTGCTGCTCCTGCTCTCATGGCCACTCCGTCATTCACATCAGTTGCTCAGGATGGTCAACAAACATCCAAACCAAACAAAGAAGGATCAGATGACAGCTCTGGAACCCTTCTCAGCACTGAAAGAGAAGGTGTCTCTGTGCCCTTTGAGCAAAGCAAGTTTTCCTTGGAAGAACGTGGTCAGTCTATCAAAAAGGATTCAGAGTCCAGTAGTAACAGTGACTTGTCTGATTTGAGTGAGGGAGAGGACAACGCTGGCCAGAGCCAGAAACCCGATGTTCTGGCAGGCAATGAGGATAAGAATAAGGCCCAGGCTGCAGCCAAGAGCCGGCCACGGAGCAAACCATTTAAAGGTAAGGCTTGACTACTGCATGCTGATGCTTCATGAGGAAGTACAGCTAAAAAAAGAAAATTTTGTCACCATTTTACATTGTTTGTCCTCAGGATGAAGTGTTGTATTGGACTGCAGTGGTTTTTATTGTTTGGAAAGCAGTGGAAACATTGAATCATTTTTGATTTTGTTTAGCTTTTGGCTTTATGACCCTATCTCTTCATGGCATTGTAGTAAGATCAGTAGTAGTGGTTGACCTTTACATCATTTGATATATCAGATTTTGTAGTGATTGACATAATTCAGGAATACTGGAAGCTGGAATACTGAGATCTTCAGCTCAGAAGAGCAGATGTACAGAAACCCTTTATTTTTTTGTTGGAATGTATTGTTGTAGCCTAACCAAGAAGTCTAGAACTGTTTGATTCACTCAACAAAAACCCAATAGGATTTTTCCATTGGCTTTTGGATTATTGCTGAAAATAAAATCTGACCATCAAATGTTTTATTGTTTTGACTTTAATAATTGAACCCGACTAATTATAAGTGTAAATACAAGTATATATAGAAGTTATATAAACTGTTTGCAATAATGTTTTCTACAGTTTCAGTGGCAAGTTTCTGACATTGCTCAAGAGGGTGAGGGTAAATTTGTAGTTTTTCTCACTTCGTACATTTGTCGTTCCAGATTACATTTGATGTTAGGATAATGTGAACTATTTATTTTGAGCTGAACTGAAACATACCTGAGTCTGATTGAAAAATAGTGATCTGGGGTATGGTTATGTGAACTCCATTAGGGTTTGTATCTGATGTAAATTAATTTATAGTAAATATAGAAGCAGTTGATAGTTAATATTGTTTTGCATGAATTCAAAAATGTAAAATTGAAAGCTCACATTGTTACACTTTAAGGTGAATAATTAAGCTGTGCAAGTTAATACACTTAAAATGGTTTGATCTTTTATTAAAATCTAACCATTTGCTTCAGTTTGATGGCTTTGTTAGTCAAGCTCCTACAACCGTTAGTTTGCTGTGAGTGTAGAATGACGAAGCTTTTTTGAATTACAAATGTGCACATAAATAAATGAAAAATAAAACAATATTGGCTACCACTAATCAGTTTTATTTAGTGATATCAGCATTCACAGATTGTAATTTGGGTTTATATGTCATCTCTGTAGTTGGACAGTCCGTGTTGAAGGACCAGAATAAGGTTCGACGCTTGAAGCAGTCTGGAGAGGCCTTTCTACAAGATGGCTCCTGCATTAACGTGGCTCCCCACTTGCACAAATGTCGTGAGTGCCGTCTGGAGCGCTACAGGAAATCGCGTGAGCAGGACTCTGATGATGACGACCCAAACGTAGCCTGTCGATTCTTTCACTTTCGCAGGTGAATATGATTCTGGTATCATTAGCTTCACTTATATCTGAAGTGTGATACTGATGAATTTGACATGTGTTGTGACAGGTTGGCTTTCACTAAGAAGGGAGTTCTTCGTGTGGAGGGTTTTCTGAGCCCACAGCAGAGTGACAGCATGGCAATGGGCCTGTGGCTTCCTTCCATCACAATACATGAAGGACTTGACCTGGACACGTCCAAATATATTTTAGCAAACGTGGGTGACCAGTTTTGCCAATTGGTCATGTCAGAGAAAGAAGCCATGATGATGGTAGAACCACATCGTAAGTAACTCAATTTGAACTGTTATTTAAAATTAATTTAAGGCTTGTTTATACCTAATAATAAGCTAATTAATTTACAAGAAAGTTTTATATAATACCAAGAGCATGGTTTGCACTTGACATTGGTGTGGACGGGTGAATGCAATAATAAAATGTGTTGCTATTAATTATTTGACTGCTATTAAAATAAGTTATTAATTAATCCTCTCTTCATACAATTTATTAAGTTAAATTAAATAGTCAGGCCCGTAGCCAAGGGGGGTTCGGATGGTTTAAAAGACCAAAATCTTTCTTTTTATTCAAATGGCCAAATTCTCACTGAGGAAAGTTGAATGTGCTGGCCAGTTTGTTATTTGCCTGTAGGCTTCAGTTTTCAATTTAAAAGTTTGTAAGTTTGAACAGATTTCTAAAAAAAATAAATATTGATATATGATAATAAATTTGTATTTTAAAAATAAGTATCTTTTCATATTTCTTTAATATAAATTGTCATTATTCATAAAACTGTAATATAAAACTTAGTTTAAATGCATATGGGCCCAATAGTGTAATGTTAAAATAATGTTTATTAACTGATAAAGAGAGAGTTTAATAAAGACTTATGTTTATTTTAGCCATAGTGCAAATGAAACATGTCTCATATGTAGGTATTAATAAAAGATGGCGCACAGGCTGTATTTTTTCCGACAAATTGTTTCAACTAAAATTGCACATGCTATTCTGACAGATTAGGAAAACTTGCAGGATCATATTTATGCTTTTACATTTAGCTCTTTATTCTGCAGTTAGTTTTCAGGGCATATTATTCATAGACTATATTAGTCTGCTATAACAATAGACTGTTCGTTAAAGGGGGGAAAAACACAAGCATTAACGGCATTATGTTGATGGACTTATTCAGTAGCGAACTTGAACTTTATGTGACTTACACTTTTTGTTGAAAAAAAGCTCCTTATTTTTTTTAGGTTTTATTATTTTTTAATTCTAATTTTTTAAGTGAATTAAATTATTGGTGGGGACATTTTAATAGTTAATGGATATTGGAGGGGATGCGTCACCTCCGTTCATGCTAAATCTACGTCCTTGTATAATACCAAACAACTTACACATACTACTTTTACCTTGTCCAGTGGTTTTTGGCCTAGTTTTATGGACACTCATGGCACATTCAACTGAGGTTCTTTTTTTGTGTGCTGCACTAGAAACAAGAGCGCTGTTTTCAAAACAATCAGCTGTGAGTGCTTCTCCAGCTCTTAAGGTGTTTAAAAATATTGAGGATGTAAAATGCTTGGTTATCGATATGTTGTTTTTCAAAAATCTGACACTTTCAATGACAACAACAGGAAAACAAATGCTTTGCTTGAATCTTTTTAGTATCTGTAAATTAAAAAAATTAAAGTTGGAAATGTATGAAATAGTTTGGGAATTCAGATTTAAAGTGATTTAAAAAAATAACCTACAAGTATTAATTTGTAACTTTTCCACTCTTGTGCTTATTTTAAATGTAAAATATACATTTTACTTAAAATTATATTTATTTAAAAAGATGACAATGGGATTTTCATTTTTTTAATGTATGAATATTTCAGGTACAGATCAAACATTAACTTTAGGATTTTTTACATATACAGGTTTTCCAAGATCTTGTTAACTTTGGTTGGTCAAAGAAAAGGTTAAGATTTGAGTTGAACCACTGCACTATTTTAACTTTTTCAAAAAATATAAAGTACTAAATATTTAAAGACAAATTGAATGGAAACGTTTTCCCCCAATAAATTATGCATTCTCATGTTTTATGAAAAACTTAGAATGCAAAGGGCTATAGATTTAAATGATAATTATAAAATTGTTGATTCATTTGAAGTAGCACTTTTAAGAACCTCGTTTGCTTATTTGTGTTCTTACAGAAAAACTTTACCTTAAAAAAATCTGCTGTAAACTGAAATATAAAAATAATGCATTAAATGAATAAACACCTAGTTACTTGTGTAAAGCTTTTTTCTTATAATGATCTGTGATAATTTTTTTTTTTTCTTTTTCAGAAAAAGTGGCTTGGAAGCGAGCTGTCAGAGGAGTGAGAGAAATGTGTGATGTTTGTGAAACGACGCTGTTCAACATCCACTGGGTTTGTCGTAAATGTGGCTTCGGCGTTTGTCTTGACTGCTACCGGCTACGCAAGAACAGGCCACCTGAAGGTAGATAAGACAAGAATCTGCCACATTACTAGTGATTCAGTCCACCACCATTAAGGACCACTTTCATGTCTGCATGTGTCTCTTTCAGTGGAAGACGGTCCTGAAGAGGAGGTGTTCTCATGGCTAAAGTGTGCTAAAGGCCAGCCACACGAACCACAGAACCTCATGCCTACTCAAATTATACCTGGCACAGGTTAGTGCATTTATTTACTATGAAAATCTAATATCAAATCAAAGCAACTGGAGCAACAAGTTAATTTGTAATGTTTCCTTGCAGCATTGTACAGCATAGGTGACATGGTACATGCAGCCAGAGGTAAATGGGGGATTAAAGCAAACTGTCCCTGCACTAGTCGGCACAAAACCTTGATGCGGCCCAGTGCTCCAAATGGTCTTTCACAGGTAAGTTACATCCATAACTATTGAAGCAAATGTAAAATAACCTCTTTTATATTGCAGAACATTTACATGTATTAATTTAACAGATGCTATTATTCAAAGCGACTAACAAATGAGGATAAAATAAGCTTCAAATGCCCAGATAGCAGGAATAATTGTTTGTAGAAAAGTGTCTGGTGCATATGGAGAGGAAAGGTTGTCTTCTCCTACAGGTGGTAAATAAAGAAAGAACATATTAGGTTAACATGTTAGGCTATGCTGTTTTTAAACTTGTGTTAGTGTTGCTGTTTAACCTTGGGTAAAGGAACACTTCACAGTTTGTTGTAAATTGATGCTCTGATTTCACGTTATCACAAAGCAAATTGTGACAAATAGTGCTGAATGCAAAATGGTAGATTGCATTTTGACCAACATAGTAGGGTTGTGCGATAAAGACAAATGAAACCTATCACGATTTTCTTGAACAATATTGCATTTTGTGATTTTAATCATGATTTTATCACAGACAGACAGAATCTGTGTTTAGAGTGTGAATCTGAAGCATATTTCAAAAGAAAAACAATTAGATCTTTATCAAAGACCTGTAACGTGTCTCTAAAACAAACAAAATAAAATAAAAATCACCTAGTAAAGCTGTAACAAATTGTTTCTAGAACTGACCTATAACAAAACAAATGTGTGTGTGAGAGCATGCGCAACGCAAACTCAAGTAAGGCTCCGATGTTCTGCTTGACCAAATCTCAGAAGTAGTTGCGTGTGTGTTCACAGATTTGTTTTGTCATGCATAGATCATAGACCTCTTTGTGACGCTGCCGTGAAATAGGCCATTCACGCATCACATCTTTTGTATGCACAAGTTCATTATTTCAAGTTTCATTATTTATGGAAATGCGTGGATTGCATGAGAGCAGCATGCGCGTATGCCAGGTGTACCCAGCTGAAAACATCTCTTTTCAGACAGACTTTAAATTGAACTTCTTAGTATGCCACACTGTGAGTCACGTAACAAGAACTGACCGATCAGCTTCATACTTTGTAAGGAATATACACATTTCGGTTACCTCAGACAAACACAAGACACCCGAACACCTGAGTCTTATCATGTGACTGTTCCCCGGGTTCTAACTGAAATGGGTAGGTGAGCCTTTAGTTATGCCACCCCCTCATTTTGGAATACTTTTCAGTCTGAACTAAAAGTATCTGAGCGCATCCCAATCAAATCTTTTCGCTCTATCTTTTTTAACAAACAACAACAGTCCCTTTCTCAATGTATTTGTTTTTATCATATTCTAATGTGGTATAGCTGAGCAACTGAACTGTATTTTTTATATTATCTTAAATTTCTATTTATTATTATTATTATTATTATTATTATTATTATTATTATTATTATTATTATTATT
>CAIGQZ010000690.1:11619894-11631691 GCA_903798205.1 Danio tinwini
TTATTATTATTATTATTATTATTATTATTATTATTATTATTATTATTCATATTATTATTATTATTAAAACATTTTTTTTTCATAAGTCATCTGTTGTGCACCTCTTTGCCAGGTCACCCCTGTAAATGAGATCTCGATCTCAATGGGTTTAAATAAAGAAACGTATAACACCAAGAGCTTTTAAATTCTCTCCATACAGAACTTTATTGGAACTGCAGCAATGTTTTGTTAGGTTGTCATCCTGTGAGAAAACGGTTGATAGTTACTGAACAACGACAAAGGAGCGACCACAAAGCACGTTAAAAATGCTTACGGAAGCAAATCGTTTTACGCTTTTAGATGTAAATAAACATTTTAAACTGACATAGGGGCCGATCACACCGAACACGATTTTATGTTCCAAAAATGCGAGACCCTCTCAACGCAAAAAGCGCGTTCGGTGTGATCGGCCCCTTACAAATGACCTGGTTCTGCCATACATCAGCCTTCCAGTATCCAAAGTAAATTAATCCCATACTACAGATCCTCCTGTGCTGAACTCACCATCCCTGTATATACACAGGCTATTCAGTCTTCTGTTCTCATGCTCTGTTTAGACACGCTGTGTTATGATTAGTTCAAATAGCATACTTGTGATACAACATAGTAATTTTTTAGGTTCAATATCAGAAACATAAACTGTCTATCTATTATGGGAAAATATTACAATTCTTTGATGCAGAACTTTCTTTGTCACTGTTTTTGTAGACCTGTGACTTTTATGTGAACGTTCTCCGTTCTCAGACACCAACCATAACAAACACTCGGCACACATTCCTTTTTCAAACATTTTTTTCAGGGTCTACAATTGATTTTAAACACCAGTACGTGCTGTATAGACACAGCAAGTTTAAAAATGTCAATTGAGATTTCTGCCGGTGAAATGTGGTTTAAATTTTGAGCCATATTTTCTTTATACATTGTGAAATTTACTTGTGAGAAATGTATTTCTTAAATGACAACAGTTGTTGCAATTGTTTTAAATAACTTGAACATTGAACATGAAAATGAACCTTTTAGCATTTCAGTGTAAAAACGTTAATTTATAAAAGAAGTTTGAGTGAAAAAGAGATAATTTCATTCTTTTCATTCAGGATAAACCTGGCAGTACATTTGACAAATATAATACAAGGAAGGATGATGCAGACCCTAGAATCTTTATGTAAACATTTTATGTGCTATTCATCCAGTCAATGACACTGACACTGTGAATATGCAAATAAATACATTAACTCAGGGTTTTAAATGGCTATGAAACCTCCCTGTCTCAGCAAGGTGTTTTCACACCTCCAGTATTGCTCTGCAATAACACTTCCGAAACTCTAGTTGGCAGTAGGTGTTTATGTTCCTCTGTGTCGAGTTTGTTCGCTGGTGTTTTGTTTTTTCTGAACACTTTCTTAAAGTGGCTCAAATTTGCCCATTTTGAGGCAGGAACCGGCGTAAGTGTAACAGCTTTAATCATGAGGTAAACACAAAACAACAGGCTCTATCCGGAGCTCCTTCACGGGACTCCACACTTGTAAACACTCACTGCATCTCGCTTGTGTGGCTCTCACCTCCGCCCACACTCGTCAGCGCTACCAAGCCGACCAATCACAGAGCTTGCGCAACGTGTATGCATTACATTTTTTGAGAGGTGCGCGTCAACATTGCAGACGGCCACGGCAAGGGCTATGCATCCACGTGTAGGCTGCGCCGTAGCATATGCGTGCGCTTGACGCAGAAGTATAAATCAGCCTATAGACAGTGATTCGGAGAGCAGCACTTGATCTGAGAGCTGTGTGGAATTGGAGGATTTTTAGTCCATAATATTGTAGTGATATTATTGTAAACGTAGTAACTAAATCATTTTGAATAAGGTATGTCTTTATAAACTGAAAGGGTACTTTTGTCAATACTAACTTTGCTATCTGAATAAACATGAACAAACAACATTGATCACACACTTACCAAATCCACAGAGAAAGGACAATCAACATAAACTAGAAACCCCCTTTTTTTATTAAAACCACACAAGTGAATCCAGATTTCACCATTTCCAGATGTGAAAAGCTCTCCGTAAAAAGAAGTTCTTTAAAAACTTTTTTTGTTGCGTGTTAGCAGACCACTGTAATCCAACTGCTTGGATCCACATGCAAGCTGTGATCTTATCGTGGGGAAACAAAACCTTTGTTGCGGCACATTTATAAACGCAACACTGACGACCCATGTCTCCAAACTATTTTTCTACTACTTGTTTAATTACGGTTGGCAACACAACGTGGCATCTTTCTGAACACTGTAACAGTTTAAAAGAGACTCCGAAGCTATATCATGCATATTAATAAAGTTGCATCTCGTTCACAATAGAGCGCACTGATTGGTTTGAACCAAGTCTTTCTCGTGTATTAACGAACTGATGTGGTGAATGACGTCACGTTTTACCGGCTGGTGCAGACAGCCAATCTCCACGCTGGAATTTACACTATGATCTCATCGCCATGACGCAACTTCAAAATTTCTTTTTAAACCGTAAAAACGAATTTGCTCTAAACAATGCAAAAACAACTTTCACTTTTCACTTTCACTAATTTTCACTTGTTAGCTAAATACATGTGTCCTATTGGTGTTTTTAGCAACTTGGGGCATACATATGACTGTCAACATCTCAAAAAATGTGTTTTGGTGTTTCATGACCCTTTTGGATTCTACAGTCAAACATAAGGTTAGGAATACACAATATTAATTGTTAACCCCAATTAGCGTGAAGTGTAACAAGTAACAAAGTAACCTGATGTGTTTAGAATGAACCAAGTTTCACTGTTTTAAATGTGAAAAGCTCTCTTCTTGTGTTTTCTTAATTGGTCCTGTCTTTTAATTGGTGCAGTCGGGTGCAGCTCACAGTTCGGGGAATGGAACCACGTCTACTTCATCCACAACCCGTCCGAATGAAGAATCTGCAGCAGGTGTTGTAGTCAAAACTGAACCCGTTGAAGAGCCTACAAGTGCAGATACCACATCATGTACCAGTGGGACAATCAGCAGCACATCTAGCCCTGCTCCTGCTCCAACTTCTGCTCCTACTCTTCTTCCTTCTCCTCTTCCTCCTGCTCCTGCACTTGTACCTACACCTCCTGCAAAGGATAGCAAGAGCAATTCTTCAGCACTTCACTGGCTGGCAGATCTGGCCACACAAAAGGAGCCCAAAGGTGAGACTCAAGTATAGAGCACTTTACAATGAGTGGATAGAAAGTGTTTTGTTTTGCATTTGTGTGTCTTTGTGTGTTTGTGTGTGTGTGTGTGTGCATGCACTCGGAGGAGATGTGTGTCTGTGGTCCTTAACTAACTCGATGGGTACAGAAAAGTGTCAAACAGCTGAGTGTGTATGGCTTATTTTGTTGCAAAATGCAGCTAAAAGCCCTACACAATGGTAATAGTTTGTTTACGTCGTTTACATGTCTGTACTGCACTTCAATAATGCGACTGAAATATAAATACTCCACATGTCTTAATTCGATTAGTGTTTACTACGATTATGGCTTTAAGCATATCTAAAGTGCTATTCCATTGTATGTTATGAGCCGTGGTTAATGCGTGTAGCTTCAGTTGTAGCAGCCTCTGCTTTTGGAAGTGGCAACCCTTGAACTCCGGTGAAGAAAAAATTTGGTTAAGTCACACTTACCTGCCCCAAATTGAACTCCGAGGCCTGTTAGGTGTGTGCAGAGCACTTGATGTGTGGGTCTAATCCAACCCTGCCTCCAATCTTCAGTGCTAAATTCACATATTTGAGCAAAATATTAATATTTTTATTACAAAAAATAAGACATAACTATTTATTTTAAGTCTATTATACAAGAAATGCAATTACAGTGGTCCCTCTGTAATCGCGAGAGTTCCGTTCAAAAAATATCCCGCAATAGGTGATACCCGCGAAGTAGTGCGATTTAATTTTTACAATTATTATAGATGTTTTAAGGCTGTAAATCCCCTCACTACACATTTTATATTTTTTTTCAGACAGGCATTAATATTTTTACACTTTTCTCTCGTTTAAACACTCTCAAAGCTCAAACCTTTGTAGAGAAATAAGTCCAGTATTATAGAATGAAATTAAAGATCAAAACCATTTGATCTTGATTTATTTACTCCGTAATGGCGCCTTACAGTCACGTTACATCTTCCTTCCTTTTCATGTTCAGAAGTTCAGCAGTTTATGCGATGGTTAGCATCTTCCTCTGCTTTTTGTGTGCTACTGCTGATGCCTTTGGTGCAGAATGTTTTGTAGACATTGTAGGGAAAAAAAATTTGCAAACATACAGTACAGCACTTCAGTCACACTGCTAACGATCAAAGAATTATGTAAATTTGGCAAGCTGAACACATTCTGTACTGTACAGGAGACACTGCACGGAGGAGATTGATTGACAATGGTCTACAGCCAGTCAGGACGCAGAACACAATGCGCTGTAAAAAACAAAACAAAGCATGTCAAATTGCAGAAAAGAAAAATCTGAGGTCGCGAAAAGTGAACTGTGTTATAGTGAGGGACCACTGTACAAGAATCTTTTACAAAAAATAATAATATTAATTTGTAAAATGTCTGCACAAAAACAGGTAAAATTGTGTTTAAATTAAATCAGTTTAGGCTATAAATTTTACCTTAAAAATAAAATTATTGTAAAAGGAATGCTTAAAGTATATTAAACACAAAGTAAAAGGCTATTCAAAGGCTTCACAAGTCAAATGCAAAAGAAAAAATATTTACATGCAAATGAATTGATCTGTTATTCTTTTAGTGTAATATTAGATAGATAGACGGATAGATGATAGATTGATAGATAGATGTGTTACATTTATAAAGTTAATAAATTACTCTGTGCTCAGGCTTTCTCTCTTGATTTGTCATTTTTCAGAGTCTCTGCGCTCCATGATGGGTCGTGACTCTCGTTCTCCATTTGGCCTGGACTCGTTCAGCACACTTTCCAAACCATCAGGGTCCAATCCTAAGCTCTTCAACAGTCTGCTGCTGGGTGCTGGCCCTTCACAACCCAAAGCAGAGGGTACCAGCCTCCGAGATCTGCTGAACTCTGGCTCTGGCAAACTCCCGCAAGGTCCCACAGAAGGAGGCGTCCCGTTTCCTCCAGTGTTTTCCACTGCTGGTGTATGTAACAGTGCTTTAACTTTAAATCACGTAAAGCTGCTTTTGTACTGATGTCAGTAATGTGTCTAAACATATTTAGCATGGTGTTAAATCATGTTAGCAACATGCTAATTCAAGGCAACAACATGTTAGTAATTTGCTAATTTATGATACAGGGCTCGAAATGAACCTTTTTGCTTTGAAGCACTGGTGCTCCTAACTTCAAAAATGTAGGCGCACCACCCAAAATTTAGGCGCACCCACCAAAAATCATGTGCACCATTACTACAAGATTTAGATAAACAGATTTATTGCATTTGAACTCAATACTGATCTAAACTAACAAGCAAACTAAAATCTGCAAGTGCCCACCGGCCCTGCACGCACTGATGGAATGAGATGAACTGAGTTAACAATAATAACTTTGCTGTTCTCACATGTGCTGTCTGACATTGCACAGATAATATAAACATAAATGATCATTTGCATACGTTATCTTAATAGCAGTAACAGTCTTTTCATGAGCTGCAATATTAGTTTAACCTTAGTGAATGCAAGCCCTTTTGCTATGGTGTACGCACGGCCAGTTGCACGACTGACCCCATCGTGACGATTTAATGAAGCATTAAATAGAACATCTTGTGCTTAAAATGTGTAGATTCAGTGGCAAACGCTGTTACCTGCTAACTCCGTCAAACAGACATTAGAGTAAATGGCTTTAGTCATTTTTAAGGGGGACTTTAACCCACTGGAAGTCTTTTTTTCCACTCTTCGAAAAGTATAAATGGTGGATGAACATTCACCACATGGCCACTAATCAGATGTGCCATTATTTGTAACTTTAGGTGGTTTCTAAATCAAAATCTGTCAGTGTTGTTCTCTTATCTTCAGCAATTCTCTTATCTTCAGCACTTTACATTTTCATGGTTGTAGCTTCCTGTCATCTGAAGAAAGGCATTGACTGAGTGATTGACAGCTGATATTAACCAATCCATTCACGTTCAGTTCAAGAGCTGTGGGCCAATAAGAAGAGTTTGAAGGCGGGGCAAGCATCGCAGGATTTGTTTACTGCAGCAAGTTGACATGTCGACTATTATAAACCATTCCCGAGCGATGCGTTTCATGTTTTTAGGTGCAAAACAAAGGCTGTGAGGTGCATAGATGCATTCTGCATGAATGTCTCTTAAATATGCGCATGCGGTGAACATTTTGAAAAAACTTGGCGCATGGCAACAACTTTAAGCACTCGCACAAATGCTCCCAAATATATCTTGAGCTTGCATAGATAGAATTTCAGAAGCATATGCAACCAAAACGGTCGAAATTTCAAGCCCTGTGCTAGCAATAAATGTTAGCATAAAATAAAACATCCTAGTGTTGTCAGCTGCATGTTAAACTTTAAAAAAAATGTTAGCTTTGTTCACGTTAGAAACATTTGCAAGAGGTTAAACGTGCTTGTTAGCATGTTAGTAACATGTTAATTTATGCAAGCAACTTGTTAATCCAGGATTGGAGGAATAATAAACATGTTTGGAATATGTTTAAGCATAGTTTTGTGGTAAAACATGCTAATTAAAGCTAACAACATATTAATGTATCCTAGAAAACAATATTAACTTGATAATTTACCAATAAATACTGTTTGTTAAATGTTAGAACATGTTAGTCATATGGTAAAACATATTAGAAACATGCTAACTAACACCAGTTCATTTTAACATGCTAGCTATGTGAAGATTAGCAAGTCAGCAAGTCATAGAAGTCAAAAAACGTTAGCAATATAGAAATTATATTAGAATTATCTGTTTTTTTAAATGTTTTTAAATGCAAACCTGTTATTGTCCTGATAATTTCTGTTAACAACATCAAATCGTTAGCAATGCGTTAATGCAATTTTATTTTTCCACTTTCAGTTTAAACTTTCAGAGCTGTTTTAAACCAGGGTGAAAATTTAAATCCATGAGAAAATTAAGACCCTTAAAAGGTATTAAACAAGTCTTAATCCCGTTTTTACGTGGTCTTAAATTTTGTTCAAGCGTTGTCCGAAGCGTTTGACTCCAAAAAAGCATAAATATATTTATTTTCCTTCTAATATTAACAACAGCGTGTTCGATCCACGTGTTTGGTTCAGGCCGGGGTGCATCCGACTATACATCGTAGTTGTCGCAAACTACGAGACATCACCCAGAAGATGATGTGACGC
This sequence comes from Danio tinwini, assembly GCA_903798205.1. Classification (NCBI taxonomy): domain Eukaryota; kingdom Metazoa; phylum Chordata; class Actinopteri; order Cypriniformes; family Danionidae; genus Danio; species Danio tinwini. Next base: position 11,627,256 of record CAIGQZ010000690.1, read on the forward strand.
TCTCCACATGTAGTGAAACCATAGAGCGGCAAAATAGGAATATTTAAATTTGCGTACTCCTGGAGAAAGACAAGTTTAAACAGTGGCTGAAACCTGTCACTGAAAACAACCGCCTAATTTGTTTTAAGCTTTGTTTTTTCCGAGCTTATCTGAGTTCTGTTGCATGGTTGTGTTCCATAGATTATTTTAACTACAACTGAAGAGTTCAAATGCAAAAACCTGTAAATACCATCAGAAATTTTCTCCTAAAACTAGCATTTTTCTCAGCCTCCCATGTTTATGTTCAAGTATTTCACTTTAAAGGCAATGAAAAGAACTTATTTATCACTATACTAAGTTAAACTTCTGAGCCTACACACAAGAGTCAGAGAAAAATGCTAATTTTTGAAGAAAATATCAAACGGCAATTAGAGGTTTTTGCATCTAAACTCTTCAACTGTTTATTAAGTTAAAGGTTTTATACTGACTAGAACTTGAAGTGGTGACGAGGTCTTAAAATATTCTGAGAAGGTCTTTAAAAAGTTTAAAAAGGTATTGAAATTGTCTTTAGGGTTCCTGCATATACCCTGTAAACGTTTAAAGCTGTTTTTTCCCCAAGTGAAAAAAAGTCTGTCCCAACTACTGTCTAATTGTATGAATATATTTTGTTTTTTCCCTCTGTAGCAGGCTGATAAAATGAAAGGAGGTCTTCCTAACTTCCTGGATCATATCATTGCATCAGTAGTGGAGACAAAGAAGTCTGAGGTTCGTCGTGCATCAGGTTCGGCAGAAGTCATCGAGTCTGCGACTGCTCCTCGTAGAGAGGGAGTGATGGGGCTTAGTGTCCTAGACCCACACACTTCACACTCTTGGCTCTGTGATGGCCGATTGCTCTGCCTGCAGGACCCCAGTAACCCCAACAACTGGAAGATCTTCAGAGAGTGCTGGAAACAAGGACAGGTGAACTGTGAAGAGCCAGTGGAGATGCTCCGGTTTAATCGTTTGCGCTCTGCTGATGCTAATGAAGTGTTTTTTTTTGCTTTTTAGCCTGTGCTGGTCTCAGGCATACACAAGAAACTGAAGGAACACTTATGGAAGCCTGAGGCCTTCAGCGAGGAGTTTGGAGACCAAGACGTGGACCTGGTCAACTGTAGGAACTGCGCCATCATCTCTGATGTTAAAGTCAGGGAATTCTGGGATGGCTTTCAGGTCATTTCCAGTGAGTACAGATGCTTTACTCTCCAGGAAAGAAATTGTCTTTCAAACCAGTTGAAATGATAGTTAACTGTTAAATAGCACTGCATCTTAGAATCCCCCCTCAGCTCTAACTTTGCCCAGACCAAATAAAAAAAATCAATAACATTTTTCCATCAAATTTGGATTTTTCTCTGAGAAATACCAATATTTTTTCAAATTATATAAATGTATCAGGTGTTATCAAATGTCAGGAAAGTTTTAAAGTAAAAAAAGTCATTTTAACTCGGTCTTCAAATCAGGACATTCAGATATATGTTCAAATATATGCTCCATTTCATTAAAACAGAAAAAACCTGCCCTCCCACAACTGTAGCAATTTTCTGTGACTGATTGTTAGTAGTAAAACACTCATAAATGGAGCAGAACTTACTATTATGTATTTTATTCTGTATCTAAAAATAAAAAGCAGTGTCTGTAGTAGTTTGTAAAGTAGTATTGAATTTTATGCTGTTTTAACCTTTCGAACTGTTGTGTTCTCCTTTCTTTAGAGCGATTGCAAGGTAGTGATGGCCAACCTATGGTACTAAAACTTAAAGACTGGCCTCCTGGAGAAGATTTCAGAGATATGATGCCCACTCGGTAGGTTATTCGTCATTTTTAGTTGCACTTTATCTCTTTAGCAGTTTTTGTAACTAAGTCTATGTTCTCCCTGTTTGCAGGTTTAATGATCTCATGGACAATCTTCCTCTGCCCGAGTATACAAAAAGAGATGGCCGTCTCAACCTGGCCTCTCGTCTTCCAAACTTCTTTGTTCGGCCAGATCTGGGCCCTAAAATGTACAATGCGTATGGTAAGGGATTTTCATTCCACTGCCAATAATACACAAGCAATATAAAGAGACTTATAAAGATCTTGTGTTTGTGCTTTAACAGTTTATCACATAAATGTGTGCAATTTTGAGATGAAACTTTACTGACATGTTTATGGGACACCTGAAGCCTTGCGCATACCAGGATGCTTGTCGCTTTTACTTATCGCAAGTTTTTTTCGAGACCTTTTCTCTAGTGATGACTGCCAAGTGAACATGCGAAATCACTCCCTGACATTAGATAGCGCTTAATGAAAAACCAAAATACCCCAGTACACAAGGTGGCTCTGTGCCCTTTTACGATTCTGACACTCGCTTGTTGCTCAGAATTAGTCATCTCTCATGCTTTTTTTGTGTCTGGTTAAGGCCTAATCCCAATTCTACCCCTTAGCCCTTGCCCTTACCCAAGAGGTGTTCCAATTCTCTTTAGCTTGAAGACTTAGGGCTAAGGAGAAGGGCTCGATGGCCCTTGAAACTGAGATTTTTCAGGACCACACTTGAAACCTAGGGGTACAAAAATTTCTCAGAATATACCACCTACACCGACAGCATGGCTGCACACAGAAGATCCACAAATTAGTATTTTGTCATTATTACAAATTTTTACAACAAGCATGTATTTTAATACATTTATAACCACATTTGTGTTTTACTGCCATGCTGTTTTTGTGTGTTACGATCTTATTGCCACATTAGATCGTTATGATAACATGATATATGCCTTCAGTGATATTGTGAAGATAAATACCAATAAAATAACAACTGGAATAACTACAACAGTCGCGATCGTCTGATCTCATATGAAGTAAGAGATTGCGATGACATATGATGAGGTGTGCAGGTGTTGTAGTGGTGTCCCATTTCTTAGGGGTAAATCCTCTTTCTCAAGGGCCAAGGGGTAGGGGTAATAAAATAGAATTGGGATTGGGCCTATGTATCATGTAAACTTTTTCGCTTCTGTTTAGCCTTTTCTAATACAGCACACAAATGCCTGGTCAAACGTTTGCAAGACAGATACAAGCTTTGAAAAAAAAATTACAATAGTAAATGTAATGAAACTCACCATCAAATTCTGTTTGATCTGCAATTTTCTGTTTTTAGGCAGTTTTTTGTGCTTTAGCTCAACCAAGTCATGTCATCCTCAGCAGCTCAATGCACACAAACAAAACATTGGTTTTTAATGCCGGGAATCAAATAAACATGATTTTTTTTTAAACGACAGTGTGTGCACATACTTGTTTAGTCATAAGGGGTTAAATATCAGCGATAATCGCACTGTGTGCATGAGCTACGAGAGCCTTTATATTTTAAGATTTTAACTTTAGATTTTTAATATCTTCCCTACTTTTGCGAACTAGTCCCTGTTTTTTTGGTCAATTGCCATGAAACCAGTGTTGTTAGAATCTCTGGACTGCCTAGATCAATAATTATCAAAAAGTAGTTACAATTTCCACTTTTGATAGCTATAACAGGCTAATTCACGTAAAAGGTGTGTCTATATTAGGCATGGGCCGGTATAAGATTCTGACGGTATGATAATCTTGGATGAAAATATCACGATTTCACGGTATTGTGATTCCTACTCCAAAATAAGTTATTTTTAAATGTCTGGGTAAAAAACATCTTTTTCCCCACTGAACACAATATTTTTTTTATTAAGAAACATTTAAAATATTTTGGACCAGTAGTTTTAGTTTTTTGCTCTAAAAAACTAAATGAAATAGTTGTGAAAAACATGTAAAAAATATACCTTAGGAATGCTATAACTGAAAACTTTTAAAGTTTTAAAACCTTGACCTTTCCAAACCGAGGTAAACCTTGAAACTGGTTATCGTCTTATGTCGAGTCTTTATGCACCTACATGCCTGTTAACACATAAAGAAAACACAAAATACATCTGACAAATGACTGTAAACAAGCATGCAACATTTTGTGGAGATTGAACAATAGGTGGCGCTATAACAGTTAATTTCTTTTTCATGTTCCCCTCAGGTCTGATCTCCACAGAAGACAGGAAGGTCGGCACCACTAACTTGCATTTGGACGTGTCTGATGCTGTCAACGTTATGGTGTATGTGGGCATCCCAGAAGGAGAGAATGACCAAGAAAGTGGTAAATATGAATCATTTTTATTTTTGAAAGCAGCATCATTTAGAATATTACAGGATTTCTTACTCAATTAATTTAACTTTTTTAATCAAATTTAATCAAATTTCTATTTTAATCGAACATGATAAAGTGAAGACTTTGTAACTATGAATATTTGAGTGATTTTCTTTTTTGAATGAAAAAGTCAATTAGTCAAAAAGTCAAGTCACTCAAGGTGAAAAAAACAAGATGGTGTATAATTAAATTTGTATGTTTTCTTTTATTTGAAAATTACACATCACCA
>CAIGQZ010000690.1:11641691-11689609 GCA_903798205.1 Danio tinwini
TCTCTGCATTTTTAAAAGTCTGTTCTTTTCTCAGCGTTTGTTGGACTTTTCAAAGAGCCGGTTATATAGCTGACGTGAATCTTTTAAAAGGCCTTCAACAAGGTTTCCTTACCAACGTCTGTGAAAAGTGAGCACTGGGTTTCCTTCTTAGAAAACATTTGTTTTGTGCTCTTCAATGAAGGAGAGCTTTTAGTTCAAATGTGGGGTCAACAGAAATTCAATTCATTGATAGATTCCCGACACCTTTTCATGGAAAGGTGGACAAGAGCATGGAAGGGAATTAGACCAAAGTTTTTTTTTTTTATTTAGGTTTTTTTTGTTGGATGAAACATGTCTTTTGCTTTTTTTGTAATATGAACTTTAGGTAATATTTCACTGACAACAAGCATTAGATTGGCTTTGAGGAATGGTAATTCATAAATCAACAGTTCCAGTTCTGCAGAACTACTGGTCATTAATGTGTATCAGTATATATATTGATCTTAGCAGTGTGCATGATTTTTTCCCTCCAAAATAAAGGTTTACAAGACAAGATTTGGCCCTGTTGTTTGAAATGACAATGAATTTCTTAGCTATCTATTTGTTTAATGCTTACTGTTTTATTTTATAAGACATTTTGTGGTTCATGGATGACACTGCAATAAACTAAGGCTTTTGAAATATTGTCTGTTTCACTTTTTGATCTAGCTGTGCTGCTTGTAACTTGAGATTGTGTTTCATTAAAGTCAAATCGTCACCTATGGATTAAACCAGTGTTTCCCAACCACATTCTTGGAGGACCACCAACACTGCATGTTTTGGATGTCTCCTTTGTCTGTCACACCCAGTACAGGACTTTCAGTCTCTGCTAATGAGCTGATGATCTGAATCCGGTGTGTTTGGTTAAAGAGAACGTGGGCTGTTTCTCAATTCCGAGAACACAGAGAACGGGACTCATGTTCTTGTGGAGATCGTTCTTGCCAAGTTACCTTGGAAGAACGAACTCTGGAAACTGTGAGAACAGAGAACGCATCCTTTAAGAAATGACATGCTACATTTTTCCCTGGGTCTTCCTGATGTTCACATGACCTTCGCGCATTTTAATGGAAAATAATTTAAACATTACAGCATGCATACAGCGATTTATTGATTCCCCCACTTTTCACAATATATACTATGCATAAAGACCTTACAAATATAAGTTGCAGGGTACAAATAAAACATATTTTAATATGAATTTCAGCAAATAACCTTAATGTGTTTATGCCTTTATAAAGATTTTCATGGGAATGTTTACTTTCACCCAAGATGAAAGATGATGATGATGTTGATGTAACACGAGGATGCAAGAATGCTAAAGAACGATGCTAGCAGTGATTAGCTGTCTGCTAGCAAATGCTAAAGAACGCATATTGAGAAACTGCCTTGGAAAATATGCAGAGCTGGTGGACCTTCAGGAACATGGTTGAGAGACACTGGATTAAAACGTTTCTTTTCAAGGAATAATCGGGAAATCCTGCATATAAAGCAGAAATCATAAAACTGCCATAAGTGTTATGCAAGAAACAATCTTTAAAATGTTAACTCTACAGTCTTACAAATAAACACGCACTTTATCATTAATGTCAGTGTCATTTAACAAAATAATTTCACAGATTAATAAAAAAAAACATTTTCACTGATTGATATCCTTTGCTTATAGAATTGTTATAAATTAAGTATAGCCAAAAACTATAAAATACACTTAAAAAGACTTTGGTAAAGCCAATATAGCATTCCACCTACAGCAATTAACAATCGTTTCCACCAAAATACCACTTTTACTACAGATTATTTGTGCAATAAAGCTGTGGTAAACTAAAATGATTCATTATCATTATAACATTTCAATAAATAACTTTACAGTTCAGAGTATCCCATATTTAGGGGCCCCCATGTTTAACTTTATAAGACATAATTTGATACAATTCAAATAGCATGATGATGCCCTTTTGATTACCTGCCCTGTATCTTCACAATATCCATAGAATATGAATCTTATTAAAAAAAATGAGACATGCCAAGGATGCCTGAGGGATCTTGAAATAGAACAACATACTTGGGTGAAACATTTATATGGAGATAATATGGTTTACACACACACACACACACACATAAACAAACGTTCTGATGCTGATCGAACATGCAATGTGAATGATGCAAAACAAATATAAATTGAAAAACTTCCTCATAGGGCCTCATCTGAGACCAGATTTTCATGATGTAATGCCCCTTTGGGTGGTAGCCATTGCAAGTCCACCAGACTGCAAGTACATATGAAGTATGTTTTTTGGAACAGGGCCCAAGTAGGAGAAATTATGATGCTGCCAGTAGGTGGAGACCATGGTGGGGATGTATGGTGCATAAAAAGGCATGTACTAAGTTTGCACTACTTTGAAATTTTAACCTTTTTCATGACCATTATAAAAGTGTGTCTGCTATACATCTGCTATGTTGTTACTTTACAATCCATGGGCCTCATCATGGGATAGTAAATGGATCCACTGGATGCACACTTTAGTATTTTTTATAGAATTTGTACATACTACTCCGCTCACATACTAATTGTATCCCAAGTGACACACTATATATGCACCTTTACACTATGCACTCAATAGTGCAGTGTTTGTGTTTAGAGTCATCCCAAATAGAATTTTTATTTTTTTTATCAGAAATTTATACAGTTTCCAAGACAATGCTTAACATTTGTTAAATTATAGTAAAATAATCAGCAAACTAACAAATAATACCTTTCATGAGTACGACAGAATTTCACCATTAGGAAAAGGTGTAATTGTATCCATTGGAGAATTTTGCTTGCACTTGAGTCGCAGCTTGATGACGTACTTAACCAGGTTAATGGTTAAGTACGACTACCTTTTTTTTTTTTTTTTTTTTTACACAAGCAACAGGTAATACACAAAACATCAACTTGTGCTAATATTGTGTGACCTGAATACAAATTACACATATTCATTGTCTATCCAGTAACACAAACGACACAAGGCACAAGGAGAGAAAAAAAAACATGGCATGAACAAAATAACAAACAGTCAAAGAAAACAAAATAAGAAAACAAATATACTAATTACGACTACCTAATGCACCCTTTTCACATTTCCGGGTTTCTCAGTGGATGTCGTCATAGTTAGGTAAACTTAGAGAGCAGTGAAAAGTATACAACAAAAATGTATTTACAACCCTATTTGCTGAAATAATGAAAGAAAAACTTCAAGACTTTCAGAAAAAGGAAAAAATTGTGTGAGACTGATGACGGCAGTCAGAGAAGAGAATAGTGTCAAATTTACTCTCAAAGATGCTGCATTAGAAACACCTTGCATAAGCGGTAATTAGTTTTTTGTAATTTGATGCAAAGATGATGTAATACATTCATAAATACATATAAATGTTCATAGGTTTAAACAAAATCTAAATATTAAAAAACTTTCAGGGATTTAAAAATATGATGACAGTTAAACGAACAGGGTCCATGGAAGATCGTCTACAGCTCCCCCAACCCTAAACCCAACTGTCACAGTAGTATGGGCATTACCTTAGTGGGCACTACAAGGACCACTATGTCACCGTGATACTGTGAAATCGTGAAATTAAAAAAAGTCTAACCTCAGCACCCATTAGCCCCTCCCCTTCTGCTGTGTAAGCAAAGTTGCGACAGTTTTTAGTGCATGAAAGCCTGTTTAACATTCCACACTTCTATCGATCAGTTGAATATGTACTTGGCCCGAGTATTTAAAGGTGAAATGTACAGTTTAGTTTAATGTGTGATGTAATTTGAACTGAAATATGAGGACTGGGCAGGACATAAAGTAACTCCTCCACCTTTTTAAAACAGCCAATAACATTTTGTTTTTATCACAGCTCTGCCAGTGAGAGTGATTTGATTGGTCAGAAGATTTAACGTGAAACTGAATTATGAGGTGACATAACAAAAAAGTTTATCCGCACAAATTGCAAGCTTTGGAGTTCTATAACTTCCTAATGCAATTTTTGTCACTGATTTGGAGAAAACAAGCTTATAGACATCTTTTAGATTAACATTTGATACTAACATCTAAAAAACTACATTTTGATTTCATGGGTACTTTAAAGTGCACTACTTACAGAAGTAAAATTAAAAAGAAAGTGTAAAATAGTGCATATTTGGAACACCCTCACTGGTTTTCACGTAATGTATGAGTATGTGATTTTAAATGCTCTACAAAATTACTGGTATAATACCACAATTTGTCTCCGGAAAACATTGACAGATAAATGAAGGATTGCTTTGATAAACGGAGCAGGTGTAAAGAGGTTACTGTCCCTTTAAGAGACGCGGGCTGACTGAGCGCATATGCAGCGGCTCTCCGTCATCATCACTGCTGTACTGAGACACAGACACACAAGATACACCGGGATTCCTCCTGTTATTCAGCATCACTCGTCGGGTCGGAATGGAGATGTTGAACAATCGACTAAAATAAGGAAAAGTCCTGCTGAGCTCAAGATGGTGTCGTGGATCATTTCGCGGATGGTGGTGTGAGTGTTTATGCGGCGCGCGCGTGTTTGGGTTGTGTGTTGCTGCGGATACATGATCCTTTTCAATGAAAATAGCGTTTTATTCTTATTTTTTTAAGTGGAATCTTTTACATTTGAAGTTCAGGTTTTTTAAAAGATAATATACTGAAATTAATGATATAAAAGGGGGTAAATAAACAAAACAAAGCGATGACTTCATCCAGACGGGGTTCACCATTTGTGTTGTTTGTTGTGAGATGTTCACATGAAGCAAAATGCTCCGTGGTGTGATATTGTGACGTAATTTACCAAACACTTTAATGTAAAATATGAAATGTAGAAATATTTGATTTAAAAACAAAATGGGCAGGTTTCGAACATCCCATATGTTATGCATGCAATACATCCATCCATCCATCACATCATCTCATATAACAGTTACAGAATAAGATGTCATAAACATTTCAGATGTCCATTTTAAAGCCAGAGATAATACATGTTAATGAATGGGTTTCTAAGGATTTTTCTTTTTAAAGCCTACCTGCCCAGCTGATTTGTCTATGCTGGTAATGTTACGTAATGTGAAGGAGGCCAATCTGTTTCATATGACTCACATATTTCTCATGTTTGGGTCTCAGGTGGGTTGTGGGATTACAGTCAAGTGACTTTGATTCTCATTGGAGTCCATCAACTCCGATTACAAATTTCCTGAGGGATCAAATACTTGGACATTATCCCATAGTCTGCTTGGGGCACTGACGGAAGAGGTTGAATTGTTAGGACTCTGGTTGGTCTGGATCTAGGCCATTAGAAACAAAGATCAAGCATCATTATCAGGGTTTTGCTGAATCTCATGGAATGCTCTTCGCTGTGGCTTTAACTGTAGCAAGCAGATGCATTATGGGAGCTGAAATGGGACAGAGGGCATGTGGTCTGCCATGCGCCAGACTGCCTCGCTATCCTTCATTATGCATTACACACAAGTGCACATTTGGTATAATGCATCATAAGTGCAACTATGCTTTAAAAATAATACGTTGTTTCAACTCAAATTTGAGTAAAAATTTACAACCAGCTGCTGGAATAAAAAAAAAATCTAATTTTTATTCCAACAATTAGGTTTATCCATATTTTACCCAAATTTTGAGTTGAATCAACACATCATTTTTAGAGTGCATGTTTTTAAGTTGCAGAACAATAAATTGGTACACACTCATTAAATCATACTAACTGCTGTCTGCACTGCATGCATAGGTGTGGTCTGTCCTGTATCCTATTGGATCTCCCATCCCAACGTTCAGATTTTGTCACCTCAGCACTAAAATGGCATGTTTGTAGGACAGCACGTGCCTAAATGCATGCTCGACATGCAGCTCATCTCTATCTAATCTAGTCTCTGTGTGTGTGTAGATCCGTTTCCATGTGCTCCAACTCCCTTTCATAAATGATTCACTTAATGGAGTGTTTGCTTTAAATGGCATCATGGAACATGCTGGTTTGTGTACAGTAAGGCTAGTGTTTGCTTTAATAGAGTTTGCTTTGAGTAACTTCGATCACCATGTCTGATTTTGTTTCTGGATACCTATCCTACTTTAGCATCAACTGAAATAGGCAGCCTCTTAAGTGTTGTAATAGTGTGTTTTTAAGTTGAGGTAACAGTGCAAGTGAAATTTTAGATGCTGTGGTGAGATTGTGTGTCTGTTGGGTGTAATGTATGCTCAGTGGGAATCTTTTCTTTTGTGTAGCCTTGCTTTCGGGACCCTCTATCCTGCCTATTCCTCATATAAGGCTGTGAAGACGAAAAATGTCAAGGAATATGTGAGTATTTGAATATGACTAGTCTGATTGAATCTGGAGGGTTTTAAACCACATATTAATATAATTATACTTTAATTGTGATACATTTTAGAATAATCACTTAATATTCTATATACAGTTAGGTCCATAAATATTGGGACATCGACACAATTTTAACATTTTAGGCTCTATATGCCAACACAATGGATTTGAAATGAAACGCACATAATGTGCTTTAAAGGTGAAGTAGGTGATTGTCTTCAGAAGCATTTTTTTGTTGTGCTGGTTGAAAATCTCTTCACATTCCAATTGTAATGATTAAAGTAAATGATCTAAATGTTTTTATATGTATTTTTATATTCTACATAGGGCGTAAAACAAAAAAAATGTTCATCCAATTAAATATTGTTGGACCGACAAATAACTCAATTACGACAGGTATCTTAAACTGTCTGTCAACAAATTGAAATTAGAATTTCTCCGCAGACTCTTTAAGCAAACCGATATGTCACTCGTGCGCACACATGAAACACGGATCTACCGCTGACAGAGACGTCATCAAGCAAACTCTGCATCAATCTGAACTTCTTTTCTGAAAGAGCAACGTCGCCTTGTATCCATAAAAGAAGGATTGTTTCTAAAAGGGCTTCTGCCTAAAATGCAGAATCAAAAATTTCTAAACCCTGAATCAATCGAAATTATTTTTGCACGCTGGATAGTGATATGACGTTATGCAGTTCAAAAAGGCGAACTGAAGAGTAACACCACGGCTGAAGTATTTCTTTTAGACAGTTATGCTTTAAAACTATTTTAGTCACGCGAATCTTATGTAGATTGTGTTTTTGTTTATGAATGGGCTTATATGCACAGAAGTGTTGTTCAGCCACTGTAAACGTCCAGCAAAAGATTGGCTATTTTCAAGTTCATGGAGTACCCTTTACAGCATCCATAATATAGTCGCTTAAATAGACCTGAGCATTCGTTTAGTTGTTCAAGTGTTAAAGCAGATGAAAACAAGCGATGTACGAGGATCAGCGAGCACAGTTGAAAATAAAAAGTCACTCATTGTTTTGGTTAAGTAAATATAAGTGTAATGTAAAAAGATGACAGGATACTTCTGTTTTTAGCACTCTTTTTTTTCTGATCTAATTTTTATTTGGCTTAACAACAAAACATAAGTAAATGTGCTCTTCTGCCTAACCAGCTTTACTGAGGTGAAGTTTGATTTATATTCACACATTCGTTAATTTTTGAACAGTGACAGCCTGTGACGCAGTTTTGGGGAAATATAATTTCTGCACTGACTGGCCTGTCAACAACTAGGCTTGATAAAGTGTGTGTCTCCATAGTTTTCTAAGAGGTGAATGACATGATCTAGTGTTATATCTAATCAGTGCGTGTTCATAACTTAAGGAGGTGTGGTTTTGGACGGCAGGGGAGGGTCAAAAAATTTCAAAGCTATTATGCTAATGCTAGCTTTCTGGCAGATCATCTACTGCACCTTTAACTGCAGATTGTCAGCTTTAATTTGAGAGTATTTGCATCCAAATCAGGTGAACACTGTGGGAATTACAACGATTTGCATTAGATTATTTCATTGCAAAGAATTATGTAGATGTCCAAAGATTTATGGACTTAACTGTATATTTAATAGGTGGCAGTTAGAATAAATGTATGATTTGTTTTTATTTTTAGAATATATTTTTATGTAAAATTGAAATCTACCTTTGCACTTTTAATATGGTTTCGATGTAAATAAAATCACATTTGTAAATGCAATATGGACACCGAAATGTAGGATCTTGTTTGTAACTTTTTATACAATTATTTTATCATGTTTAGGGTTAAGGCCCAACACTGTTCTCTGCAACAGGCTACAAAATCTCATAAAAATGTCTATTAAAAAAGAAGTACTTGTTACACTAGAAAAGGTTACACTAACCATTATCTAACTAACCATTATGTTGTAAATGAGTTATTTTATTTAAATATACTAGTATCTCTTGTGTAGGATAATATCTTCTATACTGCCCCCCCCCCTTTTTTATTTATGTCACTTTCAATAAAATCACTGCTAAATAAACATATAAATAAAAAATCTAGGTTAAACTTAAATAAAAAAATCCACAGTGTGTTATAGACATGCATCTTGCCATTTTGTCACTAAACTTTAGTTGTTAGTTATTCAATATTTTTTCTTTATTCTTATTATTAAAATAGCTTGAGGTATGAAGAATTAATAGAGATAACATAATTACCTTTTAATATATATATTAAAAAAAAGTGGCCGTCATAATCAAGTACACCTCATTTTAAAAAGGAATATTTTGATCCATTTCTCAGTGAATATAGGCAATGTATTTTGGTGCATTTAAACAAAACCGATTTAATAAACAGATATATTTATTAAAATAATATTTTAGTCACCAAACATATTTAGACATTGAAAGATAACGCAATTAAATTCAAGCAAAATATTGCAAAAAGAATTACAACCTACAAAATTACAACTTAAGTTTTCCATTTTTTTTTGCCATTTTGTTAGATAAGCTTCACATTTGGCTTCAGTACTGACTAATCTAATGTGTATGCACAAATATAATATTGTATAGCTTCCTATTAAAAATATGAATTCAAAGGAGAGATTATTGAGGGGTGTACTTTTAAATGCTGAGCACTATTTATTTTTGGAAACCACATCAGTCTTGGAGTGTCAGGATGCTGGTTGCTATAGAAACCACTAGGCCAGCAGTTTGCTCCCTCAGACACCATTTTTAGCATCTCGGTCATCTGTATTACAAATGATTCTGCCTTCCATTCATTTACAAATGTCCAGAGTGTTATAAACATTTTATAACATTTCTTTTGTGATTAATAAATACACACGCTGCTGCAGATGCCCATCAAATGTTACAAATGTTTAATTTTGATAATGCTCTGTTGGATATTACTCTTATTGGCAGTGCAGATGAAGACAGAACTGGCAATGTAGTAGCAATGATGACTGTTTTTTTTAAAGCTAGGCACTCATGCATAAAGCACAAGGCTATATTCAGCAAGAGCATGTGAACTGATGTCATGCACACACGTGCTTGATCATAACATCTGTGTGTTTCCATCCTCAGGTGAAATGGATGATGTACTGGATAGTGTTTGCTTTATTCACCACAGCAGAGACCATCACAGACATGCTTCTATCTTGGTCAGTCACTTAATACTGTCATTTTGACTGCTTGAGATATAATTGTATGTATTCACTTTTAACATAAGATGTTTTATGAATTTAGTATTATTTTGGTTTAAGACATTTGGCTGGGTTTTAATTTATAATTTTTATTCTTGAAGAAATGTTGCTAATGCTGTGTTAAAGGTACCTGATTTTGCTTTGAGGTCTCTGCGAAACATTTGGAATTAATCTAAAGTAAAAAAAAAACAAATGGTCTTATTTTTTATATACATTTGAGTATTACACACACACAAATACACAAAAGGCTGATCTTTTCTCAATTTGTTATAATTGGTCAACCTTTTACGACATGTGGTGTAAATCGGGGTTCTCAATCTTTTCAGCCTACGACCCCCAAAATAACAATGCCAAGGACTCGTGAACCCCACTTTGCTCTGAGGTGGTTATAAACATACAAATGTTGCACACACAACAATAGGCCTATAAAAACACGAGCATATGGACATTACTAAAAAATGCAACAGTCTAATACCCATAGGCTATAATTTAATAAGTCACTTATTAATTTCACATTTATTAATTTTAATATTAACCTCACCTAATGAGACAGGTGGGCACAATGTTTTCAGCACAAGTCTATTCATGATTTAATTTTGGATACCACCACCATGATCATCCTCAATGTTCAGTAGGGGTCTGTATTTATTCTTAATGTATTTTCTTGCCATAAAGATGTCAAAGTTTAACCTTGTGCTATAAAATCAATCTGCTGCAGCTGACACTATTGCTGTGGTGTTAATCTAACATAAACACACCAATCCTATGAAAATAAATTTAAAGGCTGATGGCTTTATATTTTCATGCTGTTTCTTTTTTAATGTAACTATTACCTATTATTTATATCTTCTGTGGGTTATGGATAAAATATGGCAATTCTAATAGTTTAATAAAATTAATTTGACTTTTGAAAATCACTGAGCGACCCCCAATCATTGTCCTGTGGCCCTCCAAAGAGACTTTGATTTTTGTTACTTTGCAGATGTTTTACATTTATAGCCATATAATTTAAAGGTGCTGTATGCATTTTTTTGACTTTTCTAAAGCATTAAAGCAGCATAATATATTTGCAGATATTAAAGAAACATGCTAAGCAGACCTACTTTATCTGAAAATCAAAGTTAAAGTTAGGTTATTATCCTTAGAAACAGTATGTTCTGTGTTGAAATGTCTGTCTTTGTTTTGTTTTTTTAACTCTGCCCACTGCCAGCTAACCCAATTACATTTCGGCATCTTGTGTTGCCTTGGCAGACTACACAGCTTATTTTCAGTCATGAAGGTTGCCTCAATGAATGCATGTGCAGCCTCAAGAAGACAGTAGCATCCTCTGAAATGAGACGCAGAGTTAAAAAAGAATTCAAGGTGGCTTTTAATTAGCAAATAATATCTGAGCAGCTTGCATTGTAAGGCTCGATCATGATATACATGCTGACTTTCTGTTGTCGGTCTGGCAACCTGCATGAGTGTCAGTGTGGGGCGGAGGAGTGGAGTAAAAAAACCTCTCCAATATTTTAAATTTGGACTTTAATAACTAGTTCAACCACTAGGTGTCAATCCTACAAACTGCACCTTAACACACTACATGATTAAAACTGCAAAAACATAGTGATGTTATGGTTAATAATTAGATAATTAATTTGACTCACTGTATTGTTTATATGTTGACCTTCTGTTTTTCAGGTTTCCATTTTATTTTGAGCTGAAGATTGCCTTTGTTATCTGGCTCTTGTCCCCGTACACAAAGGGCTCCAGCGTGCTGTACCGCAAGTTTGTGCATCCCACGCTGTCGAATAAAGAAAGGGTACACATCAACTTGTTTTCAAACAGCTTTCCTGAAATCTCCACCAATCAGATTTCTAGTAATGCAGTTGTGTTGCATGACGGATATTTTTGTTGCAGGAAATCGATGAGTACATAACTCAAGCTAAAGACCGCAGTTATGATACCATGATGCGGTTTGGGAGAAGAGGACTCAACATTGCAGCTACTGCAGCAGTCACAGCTGCCACAAAGGTGAAATCATTGTGTTTTTGTGCTTGTTTCATTTTGTTGTCAGTCAGGAATTAACACTTTATAAATATTAAATGAATCTTTTTTTGGAATTATCCCTTTTATTTTAATGAAATATACTGAACACATTTTTGTTTTTGGGTTTGTAAGGTTTTAAAAAAATCTATTTAAAAGAGGTTTCTTGTATTCACCAAGGCCGAATTTGTTTGATTTGAGTATTACTGTGAAATATATGTTTTTAATGAAATCAGTATCAGAAATGCTTGATGAAAGTTCAAACGAACAGCATTTGCTTAAATTATAAATCTTAACAATATTATGAATGATTGTCACTTTTGATCAATTTAATGTATGTTTGCTAAAATAAAATTATTAAGATATTATTATTTAATAAAAAAAACCCTGTCCTGACAAACTTTTGAACGGTAAACAGTAATTATACATTGTTTTATGAAATAAGAATGCCAGAAAATGTAATATACTTAACAAAATAAAAATTAAATATAGGCAAGGGGATTAAAATGTTGAACTACTGATCTGGCAGGACTTAAAAAGCATTAAAAAAAGGGTGATGGTATTAAGAGCAGACGTTTCTGTGAATATTTTTTGTTTAGTATGGCAGAGCCACAGTTCAATAATTGTCCTTTATTTAAACTTCCAAGCAAACAACCTTGTGTTATGTACAAATACTCTAAAATTATGTGCCCTGAATAAGAATATGCAATTTCTAATGTTTGTCTTGTGTTAATGAACTACAGGGTCAGGGTGTGTTATCAGAGAAGCTGCGCAGTTTCAGCATGCAGGATCTGACTCTGATTCAGAATGAAGATGAGCTGCAGCTGGACGGCGGAGATGACACACACACTGCAGCCACGCTACCTCGCGCTAAAACAGCAACACGCACAGGTAAAAACACATACTGCTGCTGTCCTGACTGTGTTTGTGTGGTCAGTTCAATATGTTCACATGGTAATTGTTTAGTTTCAACAGGCGTAACAAGTGACTCCCTAAATTTAATCCTGTACATACAAAAGCAGACAGATGGATTGAAAAATGCTGACGTGTAACAATAGTAAATCAGTTGTAACCATAGTGACGGATAACTCTAGTAAATATCACTTTGAATGCAGGTCATTTTTATATAATGGTTTGTCCTGTTCAAACCAAGGTTATTATAGTTTAGTATTTTTTAAAATTAGTTTGATTTCAATACTATATTTAATATGCTGTAAATGTCAGTTTAGTTTTAGTTTAGTTTTGTTTCATATTTTTTTTCTATATCAGGTGTGCATAATTATTAGGCAACTTCCTTTCCTTTGGCAAAATGGGTCAAAAGAAGAACTTGACAGGCTCCAAAAAGTCAAAAATAGTGAGATATCTTGCAGAGGGATGCAGCACTCTTAAAATTGCCAAGCTTCTGAATCGTGATCAACGAACAATCAAGTGTTTCATTCAAAATAGTAAACAGGGTCGCAAGAAGCGTGTGGACAAACCAAGGCGCAAAATAACTGCCCATGAACTGTGAAAAGTCAAGCGTGCAGCTGCCAAGATGCCACCAGTTTTGCCATATTTCAAAGCTGCAAGATCACTGGAGTGCCCAAAAGCACAAGGTGTGCAATACTCAGAGACATGGCCAAGGTATGAAAGGCTAAAAAATGACCACCACTGAACAAGACACACAAGCAGAAACGTCAAGACCGGGCCAAGAAATATCTCAAGACTGATTTTTCTAAGGTTTTATGGACTGATGAAATGAGAGTGAGTCTTGATGGGCCAGATGGATGGGCCCGTGGCTGGATCGGTAAAGGGCAGACAGCTCCAGTCCAACTCAGACGCCAGCAAGGTGGAGGTGGAGTACTGGTTTGGGCTGGTTTCATCAAAGATGAGCTTGTGGGGCCTTTTCGGGTTGAGGATGGAGTCAAGCTCAACTCCCTGTCCTACTGCCAGTTTCTGGAAGACACCTTCTTCAAGCAGTGGTACAGGAAGAAGTCTGCATCCTTAAAAAAAAACATGATTTTCATGCAGGACAATGCTCCATCACACACGCGTCCAAGTACTCCACAGCGTGGCTGGCAAGAAAGGGTCTAAAAGAAGAAAAACTAATGACATGGCCTCCTTGTTCACCTGATCTGAACCCATAGAGAACCTGTGGTCCATCATCAAATGTGAGATTTACAAGGAGGGAAAACAGTACACCTCTCTGAACAGTGTCTGGGAGGCTGTGGTTGCTGCTGCACGCAATGTTGATGGTGAACAGATCAAAACACTGACAGAATCCATGGATGGCAGGCTTTTGAGTGTCCTTGCAAAGAAAGGTGGCTATATTGGTCACTGATTTGTTTTTGTTTTGTTTTTGAATGTCAGAAATGTATATTTGTGAATATTGAGATGTTAAATTGGTTTCACTGGTGACAATAAATAATTGAAATGGGTATATATTTGTTTTTTGTTAAGTTGCCTAATAATTATGCACAGTAATGGTCACCTGCACACACAGATATCCTCCTAAAATAGCTAAAACTAAAAACAAACTAAAAACTACTTCCAAAAATATTCAGCTTTGATATTAATGAGTTTTTTGGGTTCATTGAGAACATGGTTGTTGTTCAATAATAAAATTAATCCTCAAAAATACAACTTGCCTAATAATTCTGCTCTTGCAGTATATGAAGTTAAACCAAAGTTTCTTTAAGGCAAGGCTTTTCACTCAGCAGCCATCTTTGAAACACCTCTCGGGCAGTATGCTCGGGCATTCTGTCTGAATGGGGAAACATCAAATTCTCCAAAACTGTTTGCCAAACTTAGGATTACATTACATATTTAGAATCACCAATAGAATTAAACAACCGCTCTCTCATAAGTTTAGTTTTTAAAAGTTCAAATCAAGTGAAATCTGCATTTCTTTCAGGTTGTCCAAGCTAATGCACATGCACACTCTAAAAGAACAAGATCACGACACCAACCTCATTTTTGGCCATGTTGCACATTATCATCATCTGAATAATGCTTTGTCAGATCGCGCTGCTCTTCTGAAGTACTGTAATCCACAACATGATTTTGATGGCAAATCTCCTCCAGAAATGACAGCGACTCTTTGTTTACAAGTTTGTGGGCATTTGAGTATTTGCTGTCATGTGATGTGCATTTGACAGGAAGGACTGTACCTCGCCTTCGTTTCATACAGATTATTAAACAAAAAAACCTGTATGTTTTCAAGTGTAGTTGGTTCATTTACAAGTTTAGATTTCAAGCGTTATTGGGATATATTTCTTATGCCTGTGAAGCAAGTATTTGCTGAGATTGCGGTGCGTTTGTTGACTACATAAACTGTCATAAAAATACTTGTCTGGTCTGAGCTTTTACACAGAGAAACATCAGTCTATAGCGAACAATGATTGGCTCTTGTACTTGTAGGTGGGGCTTCATTCGCTATATTGACCGTTACACTTTACCCCACTCATACGAGTAACCTGTCTTCTGTATTCTTGGTTATTAGCCTCTTTCACATATACAGACCTTTCTTGAAAATTGCCCGTAATAAAAAATAAATAAAAAGGATTATGTGTGAACAGGCTCTTTTTGAAAATACCGCTAAATTCGTTCCAACAATTTTCCGGAAAAAGGAGTTGTGACATTACCGGTACCAGAACGCTGCTCTGTGTGAACACAAAAAGAAATTTCCGAAAGATCGCATTCACGTTTCGAACGTGGTGACTTAAGATTCACATCAGCGCTGTTTATGAAAATGAAAGCCTTTGAATATTTTTCCAGACACATTTAGCTGCTTGATGTTAGTCAGATAACGTTTCTATGTTCTTTCTTAATGCCAACTGTGTAAAAAAAATATAGATAAAACTCTTATGATAAACCGCTGTTTGTTTACCTTCAAATTCTGCTTCAGTTGTTTGCTGCGTAGTTGTTTGAAGTGAAGCAGTGCTTCGGTGAGCACCAGCACACACACACACACACACACACACACACACACATTATGTACATCTCAACATGCGAAAGTGCTCCTCCATGTTTTCATCGAAGTTGTTCACAATACTTATCCATCCACAGTAACTTGTAATGTTGTCAAATGTGTCAACATTTAGCTGCAGTTCGCGCTTTTGCCTTTGGATGTCTCTGGGACAAAAGCAGCAGCATGAATACTTAAGCTTTAAATAAAAGTGAAATCATCAACAAAAGACCACTTCTATGTTTTCAAATACAAGCGCAGCTGTTTAGAGGTCATTTCTGCTTAATGATGTCCAAATTTATAGGGGTGTCAAAATAATTGTTTCTTCTGTGCACTGCGATGCAGACGTGGGCAATTTGGTATCAGTTCAGTAATAATCATAACCGGTTATTATGTACTGACATCATTTATCTCATATGGGCTATGTCGCCGTAGCTTACTATGGCGAGGGATGCAAGCGCGAGTATTTACAACGCTTTAACTACTTAAAAACGCAAAAACTGCACAATTTCACTGCATGTGTGTGTGCTAGACAGTCTTTCACGGACACCTACAGCAGAAGCCCCAATTTCACTGCGATTGAGAGAATGAAAGTAAACTCAATTTCTCTCTTTCTCTCTCTCTCTTACTGTGGCCCATTTGACCTGCTGGCGTAACTTTTCCTCTCCTTTCGGTTGTTACAGCGATACTTCTGCGAAGTTTTCTCCTCCGTGTCTATCATGGATCAGCTGTGATCGCTGCTGCCGTTTATCAGTGTCACTCATCTGTGAAGAGTGCCAGCCTGTAAGAGCAAATCACAGCCCTTTCTGTTGAGCGCAAGACCAATCATATGGGTTTAAGAACGAACTTGGTAGACAAGGCTCAGAAAGCGAGCGGGAAATTTATATTTGTTTATTTGCTATAAATCCTCGTGTTGTTTTAAGGTATAGTTTATATATCTGACTGTTTGTATTAAAGGATAAAATTGTTTTACAAATAGTATATAAAACTAAATATATTTATACATTTTAATACAAGAATTGCTGTGCTGTGATGAAAATATAAAACTGTTTATGGAAACTTGGAAAGCATCGTCAATGTATCGTGATGCACCGAGATATCGAATTGAACCGAATCGATGGCAGGATAATCGTAACCAAACCGTGAGACCAGTGTAGGTTCACACCTCTACAAATTTACTAGCATTTTGGAATGGGTGTCAACATCCTTGCCTGTGTGAACGGCGCCTTTTTTTTTTTTACTTACCGGTAAAGTCATTCTGGAAAACTTTATAATTTATTATTTAAAGATATTCACCGGTATCTCTGTGTAAAGTGGGCTTTTGGTTAAACATGCCTAGTTTGTTTTTTGGCAGCACATGTTTTGTTTGCATAGAAAAAAAAATGTTTAACTTATGTGTTTGTCTTTTGAAAGCGCCATCTACAGGTATTTCTCTAAACAGATTTTCAGCTAAAGAATAAGATTTTCTTAATTCCGAAAGCGATTAATAATTGTGCTAATTGCTGTTTTATTTTAGTTAGTTATTCAGTGACTTTTGTTAGTTTCATTTTAAATGTATAAAATTAAAAAAATATTTCAGTTAAAATGTTTTTGACCAATAAATTGTTTTCATTTACTAAAATAACCTTGGTTCAAAAACACACATACACAGAGTGTGTGTGTGTGTGTGTGTGTGTGTGTGTGTGTGTGTATTCGCTGACTCATTGAAAGCTGCTCTGCAGGCTGTCTTTGTCTCAGCCTGTTTATAATGCTGATCCTGATGTGACCAGCATGTGATTCAGCTGCCTACTGGACGAGAGCAGGGAGGTCAGTCTGCAGAAGTTTGTTCATGCACAACTGCACATTGTGTTTCAGTTGCTGGATGAATTTTGCCTCTCATTCTAGTAGTTTAGCCTCTTCACACACGGTGACGTCATGCTACTTGAAGTTCATGGCCCTTGTGTGAGGTTTTACAGTGAACATGAATGAAGAATGGTTCAGAGGTGATGATATTAATAATTAGATGCATAATGATTCTGTTAGCCCACGGAGAGCCTTCATTGAATTACGGAATGTTGAAGATGCATAGTGAATGGACAAGCAAAAGGCTCTTCTAAAGGAGTCTTTGTGTTTTAGGCTGTGAATGAAGTCTGGCAAGCTTTAAATGCCAAAGAGAGTGTTAACAATGAAATGCCAGAGAGCCATTTTTCACACTACAGGAAAAATTTTATGCTATGGTTTGATGTAGTAGATCCATTTCCCCTCACATGACCTCTGCACTTATATTCTGTCCGGTTTTTAACCCTCTCTTTGAAATGTCCTGTAATCAGGTGTGCTAAAATCAAAACTTGCAAGAAATGTCCACTGATATTTTTGGGTGACAGTTTTGCATATTACAATAATAGATGCAGTGAATTAATAAAAAAAATAGTGTGGGTCATTTGAGTTAAAAACGAAAAAAAAAAATTGTACCTATATTTTGAAGGGCACCTATTTTACCCCATTCAAGATAAGTCTTTTGTGTCTCCAGAATGTGTCTGTAAAGTTTCAGCTCGAACACCCGTCAGATTATTTATTATACGTTTCAGAAGTTTGTAATTTTCAGCTCTGAGCATCTTGTAGCTGTTTTTGTTGCCTGTGCCTTTTAATGCTAGTTCTCCCTGCCCACCGTTCCCACGTGCCTGTCAGAGTGTGCCTCAATCTTCACCTCTGCTGCATCAGATGAACAACACAGTCACAGACATGAAGCAGATCTCACGTAACGTTTTTGAGAAATGCTACAGTAAGAACTTTCCCAATGATTATTTGATGTATTTGTTGTGCAGTTAATTCAAGTCTTTCTGGAATGAGTCACACAATGGCAGAACAAAATTCTCACACACGCACACACACACACGCACACAGTGCATGCATCTAACTTTGCACTGTTTTTGCGTGACAAATGTGACAGGATACAGGTTAATATCCACTGCTGTATGGATATTCGCTATGTTAATGTACAAAATAAACCTAATTTAACGTCCACAAAGCAGGATTGAAGCCTCTTTTATAATTGTACTGACATGTGGCTGTGGTGATAAAGTAAAATCTCCGTAATTCATTACAAACATGCACTGTTTTAAAAACGTTTTAAACTTGTAAAACTGATTCTTGGTCACATTTGATGATTAATGATCACAGCGAGCTGAACCGATCTTTTAATCCCAATTGCTTTTGTGCACGTCCTGTTTTGTTCATATGATTTATGTTACTATGTAGACATGTTTATGCGCGTCTGTCAATCAAATTGGTGGGCAGGGAAACCACACTCCTACGTCACGTTGTGGTCGGCCTCAAAATGGGAGGTATTTGGATCCTATTTTAACATCAGGAAATTTAAAAAGAGGTTTATTGTCTTTCTATCACCCCAATATGACTGTAGACGCACTATACCTACACACAGTTCTGTCCAAACAGAGGATTTTCATTACATGCGCCCCTTTAAAGGTGCAGTATGCAAGTTTGACACCCAGTGGTTGAACTAGGTATTGCACTTTTGGTTTAAAACGCACAAGCGCATATTGCATAAAGAGCATAAAGGCTGATTTAAGTTGTGTTCTAAATAAAAGCAATGGAATATTTTTCATTTTAAAAGAAGTTTTTGGTCTAACTAACACCTGAAGTTTATATTTTAAAAACAGCTTCTATTTCTTGCAGCTGGTACACCTCATGTGCCTTATTCAGTGTTAAATGCTAACAATGTGAGTTAGAATGCAATTTTACATGACATTGATTGCCATACTACCAATAGTATGGATTCAATATAGTGACCTTTAGTTTTAAATCATGTTATGCAATACAGATTGTGTCAAAGCTGCTTTACAAGGATGGATGGGTAATAATAATCAGGTATGAAGTTTTGCAAATATATTGTATATCGGGTATGTCCAGTTCCACAGAAAGTAAAAAAAAACTTAGCAAAAAGCTGGTTTAGTCAGGGCCAGTTCTGTTCTCAGTAAATGAATGAAGTGGCAGAGTTGCAGTTTGGTCACTGTACATGACCGGGGTTCAAGCTGGCTTTAATGAGGACTTGTTCCATCACAGAGGCCTTTGCTAAAAATCAGATCTGTTCTAATTGGTATGGTCTCTAAAAGGAATTGGCATGGGCTTTTAAAGGAATCCGTACTGTATGTTTTATATCAAACTCATTGGTCCAACTCATCTCATTGCTATTTCTACCACTTCTGAACAATGAGTACAGCATGGCAATGTGAGAGCTGTTGTCCCAGGTACATCATACAAAGTATTGGTTTTTGCAACCCTTCATCATTTGAAATACTGACTCCGTTGCTATGCCATAACAAATGGGCATAGTCAAGTTTACGTAACTTTCGTCCTGCCCATTTCTCCAATATCCAACACACTTATTATGAGAACTCATTGTTTGCTTACAATCTAATCTACCCATGCCTTATTAAAGAAACACTCCACTTTATGAAATAAAAATGTATAATATTGTAGTTTTATAGTCCTCTAGAGTTAAACAGTTGAGATTTTGAATCCATTTAGCCAATCTCCAAGTCTTGCGGGAGAAATTTCAGCTTAGTTAAGCATAAATCATTGCATAAATGAGCATAAACTATTAGCATCTCACTAGAAATAGCCAAAGAGTTGATTAATTTTCCTATTTAAAGCTTGACTTTTCTGTAGATATATCGTATTCTAAGACTGATAGAAAATGGGACTAGGAACTATACTCATTCTGGAGTAATATTCAAGGAACTTTGCTGCCATACCATGTCTGCAGCAAGTTCAATGATATTACACAGCACCTGCTTGCACAGGTAGGATGCTTAATACATGATGTAGCAACAGAAGAGTCAAGCTTTAAATGGGAATATTGACAGGTCATATGAGTGAGATGCTAATGGTTGAATCTGATTCAGTGAGACTAGAAATTGTCTGAATGGATTAAAAATGGTAAAACTCAACAGTTTACCTCTAGGGTACTGGTATAATAAGCATATTTTAAAAAGGGTAGTGTTCCTTGCTGGGACATTATCAACAAAATGTGCTTTACCTATAAAATATCCCTCTTCAGTACTGGTACATACTTGCCACAAGCCATTTAGTATTGTAGACGATACATGGAATAGAATAGCAGGGGAACTTAATGTGGTTTCTTTATCAAGCCACTGAGCTTTAATTATTGTCTATGCATTTGCTGTAAGATGAGCATTTGTTGAAACCAACACGTTTGAGTGTATAATGGAAAGTTTTGGAAAACACTACATGTAGAGCAAATGTATACATTGAAACAAAAATAGCTTAATTTTTTGGAGGAGTGTCTTAAAAGAGCCTCCTTAAATGATTTGCCTCAAACTACAAAAAACCAAACATCAACTTGTCGGATGTATGAAGGGTATTCTGATGTCTAAACCGCATCCATCATTCTTGTTTTCCTCAGTTCGTGCCACACCCGTACCAGCGGACACTGAGTCACAGCACAGCTCTCGCTCTGATGACCAGTCAGATAGCAGGACTGAGCATTCAGATGAGGATGTAGCTGATAAGGCCCCCAAACGCATCGCAAGCACCAGAGCAGCCAAGAAACCAGCTGCTGCCAAGACAGAGGTACATGATTTTGTTCTTGTTTGTCTACTGCCTTTTCCTTTTTTCTGTGTTCTTTTGCTTATAGACAATTTTTGTTTATGATGTATAGTAAAAATCTGAAACTACTGAAATGTTTATTGCTTCTCTGTCAAATAATTAAGAGCTTAATATGGTTTATGTTTGTCATTCATAATGCAGACAAATACAGTGCATTCAGAAAGCATTCAGACCCCTTCTTTTTCACTTTTTATGTTGCCTGCTTGTGCTAAAATGCTTTAAATGTTTTTTTCCACATCATTATATATTTACATCCCACCATGGTTCTGTCATAAATTGACACTTTTCATGTAAATTTGTGGTGGATTAAAATACCCGCTGTGCACACCTCTTTTAAGTCCACTTAACCATAGGCTGATTTCATCATTTAAAGTTGTTCACAAAATAAGGTACACCCAGTATGCACTCTCAGTACACACATCTGCTGATACCACACACTCTGATGTGCTCTGAGGAAAATGTTCAATCTAACAGTCAAAATGGTTTAAAATTACAAAAAGCATGGAGAAAGTTCACAAGGATGCAGTGTACCATTTCAGAGAGGGCCATTGTGTAATGTGGAGTGTATTTTGAAGTGAGAGATGCTTATCTAAGCTTGGGTGCATCCTATTCCTCTGGATCCTTTAGATGTTTCTACACATTTATCAGAATAAATGAATCTGTGATTTGTAATTTAGTTAACTGGAAATGAGTTGGGCTGGCTCACACATGCCTGAAGACAGGGTTGTGTTGATGGACAGATCCTGCGGGGGAAGGTTCATTAAAGCTTTGAAGCTCTTAAACGGAAGATACTTGAAGTATTGCAGACTTTTAACATAGAACCAGTTGCTTGCCCAGACTTCAGTTTTGGTAAGACAAGTGACCAACCCAATAGCAATGGAGGGAAAAACTTCG
This sequence comes from Danio tinwini, assembly GCA_903798205.1. Classification (NCBI taxonomy): domain Eukaryota; kingdom Metazoa; phylum Chordata; class Actinopteri; order Cypriniformes; family Danionidae; genus Danio; species Danio tinwini. The sequence goes on from CAIGQZ010000690.1 coordinate 11,663,759, forward strand.
ATTTACTTCACCAACCCGAACTTTTAGGTCGTACTCACACCATGTAGAGTTGCCTTGAACTGGGCCAAAGTACGCTTGTCCCCCCTCCCGTCTCCCCCGACGGCCCGCACTCCCATTACATTCGGGCCTGGGTGCGCTTACGTTATCGATGACGCGCTGCTCAGTAAGCGCTCTCGCTCAGCACAGTGGAGATTTTTTTAGTTATAGCATTTAAGTCGTTTGATATGCAGTGACACGCAGTCTAATATTTCGCTGAACAGATCAGCCAATTTGACGCTCATAAACAATCATAAAGTCCTCGTGCTGCAGGAATTAGGACGTTTGCTGAAGGTGCAGCTGACGTGCAGTGAGGGATTTTCGTCTTTAATAATCTACGACCATTTGCGTTTATTGAACAGTACAAATGATTAATTAATCCATATGAAACAGTCCCTTAAAAGTCATGTCTCGCTTAGGCACGCTTGCACTCACACTGTAAGCGTACCGCGCCTGAGCCCAAGTGAACCGCTCTTAGGCCCACCTCTTCCAACCGGGCCAGGGCCGTCCAAGTGTACCGTACCTGAGCCCAATTCAGAGCACTCGCACTTCTTAAACGATCCGGTAAACGGACCTGGGCACGGTTCGGATAGCATAGTGTGAGTACGCCCTTAATGACAGAGTAACCAGAAAGGAGTGTCTCCTCAGTGAAGACATGTGGAAGCACTCTTGAAATTTGCAATAAAACACTCATAGGAATCTCTGACTAAAATGATGTGGTCTGATTAAACTCCATTACAAACATCAAGTCTGTAGGGCACTGGTCTCAAACTCAATTCCTGGAGGGCCGCAGCTCCGCACCGTTTTGCTTCAACCTTGATCAAACACTGCTGATCCAATCCTAATGAAGGTGTTCATGACTCTTTGGCTACAGTCACACTGCAGGCAAATGTGGCCCGAATCAGATTTTTTCGCCCACATGTCACTCAGGTCTTGACAGTGTGAACAGCCCAAACAGCATGGAATCTGATCTTTTCCCTTCAGATTTGTGCCACTTTCATATGTAGTCTTAAATCAGACACAGATCTGATGTTTTGCAATGCGACCGCAGTGTGAAGGGTTATGTTGCATTTCATGTGACTTTTACATAGTCTTCAACCGACAGATGTCATCATCCTATGCTGCAGACATCCTCCTTAGCAGCATAGTAGAATAGCACACAGGTCGATTACCACAGAAAGTTTGTTCATTCTGAAAAAGATTTTGACGGCAAAACTGGTGCTTGTTAACCAATCTGGTTAATGATCATGGCACGGGTTAATCATGAAGCTAAAGAGTGTCGGGGGTGTTGCGGATAAGGGATTCATGCACAAAGGAGGGGGCACTTTCATTTTAAGGACGAACTTTATTTCCGAGAGAATAAAGGACACGAGTTCAGGCACCCAAACCCCCCTTCTGCACGTGTCTGTTGTTTATAACGAAGGGAAATAAAATAACTGCAAATGGAGATAAACCAACTCCGCCTTCACAGTTCAGTCTGCGGCTGCTCATGAACCCTTGATGAGTTCACTACACCGGTGGTCAGACAGACGCGCACCGCGGTTGTCATAAATCACAAATTATCAGTGTTTTTAATCACAAGACTTATTTTAGGTTTCAAATGCCGAAATACACATTAGTAGTAGCAGAACAAACCTTTACAGTTCATAAAATGCACCACGGTTGTCTGAAAAGGGCAATAATCATATTAAGCATAATCCGACAACGTGTTTCATACAGTATTCGCATTGTGTGCATAATTAAGACATTTCCTGCTGTCCGTAACTACATATACCTTTGCTCATGCGGGTCAGTTTAGGACAATGATCTGTCAACACTGCAAATCTGATATTGGCCACATTTATAACAACAGTGTGAACAGCTAGGCAAAAAAATCTGATCTGAGAAAAAATCTGATTTGAGCACTAAGCCTCGCAGTGTGAACGTAGCCTTTTGAACACCTCGATTAGTTGGATCAGCTGTGTTTGATAGGGTTGGAGCAAAACTGTGCAGAGCTGCGGCCCTCCAGGAATTGAGTTTAAGACCTATGCTGTAGGGAAACCAGTGCAGTACCATTTCAGTGGGGATGTTTGGTGCGGCTGTTTTCAGCTTCAAGGACTAAGGGACTGGTCAGGGTAATAGGAAAGCTGAATGCAGTTAACTATAGAGATATCCGTAAAACCCCAAGATTGTGCCAAAGGCTCTTTTTTCCACAGGATAATGCTCTCACAGAGTTACTTCTCAAGATACTCCACTCCAAACCTGAGACCTGAAAATGGTATTCCATAGACAAATGGTTCTCATCCAACATGACAGACCTCAGGAAAAGATGTATCCAAAATTGGGTAAAAAAAACAAAAACTAAATCTAAATGTGCAAAAATGGTCATATGATAATCAGAAAGACTTGAAGATCTTTTGACAGTGAATATATTGTCAACTAAGTAATGTGTTAAAGCTTAAAGTCGTTGTTTTTTTGTTTTTTTTAAACACATGCAGCCTGATTTTTCTAACCAAACATACGTGCGACTACTTGGCTTGTCCACTAAACCTGGCCATTGTTTCACAGTCAGAATTTTTTTATTATGTTTTTTATTGAACTCCAGTCATTTTAGTAGGAATCCATGTTGTCTGAAATTTTCATGAAAAGCAGACAATTTCTCCACACTGATTTCTCAGTGGGTTCACGTTGGAAATGCAAATTTGCACAGCTGAACAACAAAAGATGCTTCGTCTGTGCTTCGTTTTGACACCATTGAAAGCAATGGACGTTTGCTTCCGAAGTTGCACTTTAATGTTCCAAAATATCAGAATGAAGTTGTCTGATTACTTTCTGAATGCACTGCAGTCTCATATAACCTTTGAACTTTATAACATTATAACCATTCATTAATATGTGGTATAGAACCCTTTTCTCAACTGGTTTCAGCAGTCAACAGCATCTTAAATGATATGCTTGAAATTTTTAGTATAAAGATTTTTAAAAAGTATGTATATTTATAAAGCTATAGTTTGCATTATTAACTTTAAATTAAGTTACAAAAAAATAGTTAATGCTTATGCAAGGTGTTTTTTTTTTATGGCCCCTTTCCACTGAGTGATACGATATGCTTTTATGGCCGTTTCCACTGTCAAATCGTTCGAAAGGGTACCTAGCACAACAAAAGGGTACCAAAAGGCGGCGCTAGACGCGCAACAGAACGCTATTGATATACAGAGATGCGTTACTACCTCGCGCACAAGCCAGGAGAATGAAAACGAAGGAAACACCATTTTAAAACACACAGCCGAGACATTACATAATATATACATATAATAACAAGCCATGGTCGACCAGAGCTTAAACAAACTTGTTGTTGTCTTGATGAACAGCCACAAGGACAAAAATAAGAGCAGAATCTGTCCTGTGCCCCGTAGTTGTTTACAAACCTGACTGTGGTGAGCGAAAAGGGTGATCGACTTTGCTTTGTCTTGCGTCTATATTGGAAATAATAAACTTCTTGAGCTGATGATAATAACGTGCGTGTGATTATTGAAGTGCTTCTGACACCCAATTCTTTCAGAAATGGACAAATGCGAGAGTAAAGCGTGAAAAAACAAAGGAGAAACCTGGCAAAACAAAGGAGCAAATAATTCTTTCAGCAATCTAAAACTTGAACAAACTGCCATGTTTAACTATTCTCATCACCTTCTGGAGTATTATGAATGACAGAAATACTTTCTGACAAGAGGTTACATGTGCTGGTGAAGATTAAGAATACAGATGAGAGGTTTGCACTGACTGTATGTTGTGTGTTTTTGAAGCCAAACAAGGACTAAATGTAGGCTGTGTGTAGTTTTACTGTAATTGGTAACATCAGAGACTGTAAGGGTCTGTATGTGTTTATATATGTTGCATTTATTTATTTATTTTATATAATCACAGATGTTACAGTAGGTTATTTCGCACATTGATCTGCAGTTATAACCAAATCATGTTCATAGTAAGGTTAGTAATGAACATGTATACACAAGTATTTAAGGTGTATAAAGCATCTGTTTCATAAGAAGTGCTTCTTATATGATATGTAAACAACCCGTACAGCTTTACTTTGACATTTCCTTGAGTGAGAATGACGTCGACTGAAACTTTGTCACACACCATGCCCATTGGTACCCTTTTTGCAGTGGAAATGCAAGCCTGATAAAGGTGACCCATGCGAACCCATACCATACCATACTGTACCACTCAGTTGAAACGGGCCATAGTTCAGGGTCTATTGACGGTACAGTCAATTTTTGTTATCCCTTCTAGCTGCTAATATCAATCTCAGACAATTTTTAAAATATGTTTCTGAAAGTTGAGAGCACTATCATGGAGTTTTCTTTTATTATTTGAGCAAATTGTAATGCAAATGTATTCGTGGTACTCTTCCATTCATGGCACTCTAAGTTTACCCAATTATGACAACTTCCATTGCTGAGAATCCTGCAAAAGTGAAAAGGCCCTATTAATTATATATTTCTATTATTTTATTTTTTCTTCTTCTTGTGTTTTACCACTATATCCTGCCGTTCTCCCTAGCAGACCACCAAGACAGTGAAGAAAGCGCCAAAGAAGAAAACCACCACGGCTAACAACATTGCTGAATCACCATGAGCCACACAGCGCTCATCTATCCTTGGACAACACAAACATTCACATGCTTTTTCCCATATTATTAACACCCAACCATTAGTGCTCTTTGCTTTTAATGATGGGTACTGACACAAACATACACAACATAAGATGCATCGCCTGAGGCTGTTTTTATTTAGGTTTAATGCGGTGAGTAAGTTTAGACATCAGGCTACGTACATTAATTTTCCATGTAATAACAGCAGTGTTTCTGCATCGTCTTCTCTGCAGGCCTTAATATTAGAGTGTGCAAAGCCTGAGATCTCTAAGCAGTGCCTGCACATGATCATCATACATAATCACTTCAGTTCATCCCTGTTTTCCCTAATACAGGCCAGTTCACTTTTTTAGCATGTAGGACACACACTATGGGATGAAGGAGAAACGGGCGCAGAAAAGCTTGGCTATTAAATGAATTAGTAACCGACTTGATTTACAGCACGAGTACTGTATAGGGTCCATAGAGATCTCTGCTGTCGCTCCGAGTGATTCTGTTCTCATTCTGGGTCAATGTGCATCCTGAGATTTGTTGTGAATATTCATGATCTCAGAGGTCAGATGTCTACTAGAAGCTGCAGGATCTTCTATGCTCTTGCTGTTAATAGTGCATTTGTCCAGAGCTGTTCGGTGTGCGTACGCTTTCCCTGGTTCTAATTTAACACCTGTGTAATGGGATGTTACACATTTTGGAAGTATTATTAAAAAATGTTGGTCATTGTTTTGGTAGGACGCAAAATGAAAACAGAATCAAATTTTGTCACTCAAGTTTGATCTCTGAAGACTCCATTTTTTAAAAGTCAACAGTTTCAGTGCTGCAAATTATTTATTTTATTGACTCATTTTGTCTGTCAAACTCAAATAATCCATAACTTTTTTTTTAATGATGCACTGAGCAGTTAGGAGTTAACAGATGGTTCATAGTGGGCAAAATGATCAACCCTCAGAAGTGGAAATTATAAAAAAAAAAAATGGACCAGAGGGTTTTCGGGCCAACATATTTTTTAAGACCTCCCCCTATTGGTTCTCTTGAAACTGCATGCAGTCCTAAATCCACAAGTAAACCGATGTGTTTCCCAGCACAGCTGTTCAGAATTGAAGGATTTGGTATTTGGTGCTGATCTTGACTTCAGCTGTGACTGCATTATAACGTGCAGCGCTATTAAGAGTAAATAGGTGGCGCTGCTGTACAGCAAAACAGCACATTAAAAGAATACACGCAGCTGGAGAATGGGTTTAAACCCGTTGGTTAATTAGCCGAAATATAACCCCAATAAATGTTAATTTGTACATTACTATTGACTGTACAAAGTCTGCCTTACTCTGATAGGCTTTTTAAGTTAATGTTTACATATGTCATTTTGTAGGATAGGATGTACAGAACCTTAATTTTGTTGTAAAAAGTGCTATTTGTTTATGTGCATATTGGTGTGGTTTTAATTTACGATGTTTTGTCTTCTCTCTGCCTTTTTTGTTTTGTTTGAGAAGGACTTTTGATCGTTTTACGGTTCATTTAAACAGTGCAAATCATGTCAGTCTTACTTTAGACACTCACACGTGTAGTTTATAGCAGATGGATGTTTCTGTAGAAACGCGGATTAGAAATGACAGATCTGTCATGACACAATGCCGACTTGAATCATCATGATCAATAATTCCGTGTTACTGATTGGCGACATGACATTTTTCTGTGTCTCAGTCTCCTGAGTAATTCATATATATATTTTTTAAATAAGAAACTTTGAGATTGTTTTTCTTTTAATTAAATGTGTGTGATTGATGCTCACCAACGCACACAAAAATGACTGTCAGTCTCACTCCTCAGTCTGTTCTTTGTTCTTTTCTTTTTCCGCTCCTTTCCCCCCTTTTGTTTGGTATTTATTTGCATAATCAGAAATGACAATAACTTTTTCTTTTAGTTCTCCAAGGCTTGCGCTGAGTGAGACATGACAAATTGAACATTCACTTTTTCTTTGATGTTTTTCTGCATTGTGTTGGAAATTGGTATTATTGCATATACAGATTTGAACTGAGAGAATAATCAACCTTAATATATTGTTTGTGCCAATTCTCAATGCTCTTAATATATTACAAGAATGAAAAAGAGACTGCTGCTACGTGTGTACTAACTGACCTTGAAATATTATTCAATAAAAATGCAATTATTCCTGAATGGATTATTTGTTTAATTATTTCGAACCGTTTATAATCATGTGGTTACTACACAAAATAAAATGAGCAATTGTATCAGGCCACATTATAGCACATTAATGATTTCCTTTAGCTGTGCCATCTAGATTAATGTCTGCCTTTCATATAAATAATGTGTTTAGTAGTCATTTTAATGAATACGCTTAATAATGTCAACACTGTTAATTGATATATAGATTTTTGTTTACCCTAGTTGATATCAGAATGTATTAAAACACAGATGTCTCCCAAATCTGATGATCTGTACTACTAGTGTAACCTTAAAAGGTTGACAAAACCATAAGAAAACATACAATTTTGCAGAATTTGAGAAAATAACTAAGTGAACATTAAGAATCTCTTCTGACATGACTGCAATTGTGGGTTTCTTTCTTTATAATCATTGTTGCTGCTTTCTCCGAGTCATTGATTGACACTGCATGAACACAGCTAATAGCCAATCGGTGCAATTGTATAAGCATTCTATCGCCAAACATCTTGGCCCCTTACTCTCACTAATTAAACCAACAAATACTGTAACATGGATAATGATAATTAAATGACAAAAGGTGAAAATGTCTCTTTAGAGGCTGTTTTTTTTTATTTTTAAAAATTGACATCAGTGGAGCAAAGGTTTACTATGACAAAAGTATTTATAGTACTGTTACTACTGTAAACAACAGCGTTTTATAGTTGTGTACACTGTATAGTATGTACAACACAGATAATACTACAGTACACTATAGCATTTATTATCAGTGAACTGATAAAATGTAATAAATCGGTAGTTTGCCTATAGTTTAGTTTTTACTTCAGTACAGTGTTGGGTAATTTGTTTATATTACTTGTCTTATTACCATGGCTGACTAAAGAATTACAACAACAGATTAATTCAAGTAGTTTACTAAAGTGTAGTTCAATAACACTTTAGTATTTACTATAAATTATTACTATAGTAATGTCCATGTTGATACACTGGGTAAACTGAATTTGTAGGAAGGTGTTTTATCAACAGCAGATCTCCTAATCTTTAGCATGTTTGCTTTAAAACATACATTTTTGATTTTTTTTACATTTTACATTGGAGGAAAAATTTTAGAAAAATTTGCAACAGATAGATACAACATGCAGCATTTTTAACTCATTTTCATTGCTAAACAGGGACTGACTTGCTGGGGCAGATTTAACCAATAAGCAAAGTAAACAGGCGTTTAGGGCCTCAGGAAATTTAGGGGGGCCCCCAATAAATACCTAGAGGTATAAATTATACACATAACATCATTTTCTATCATATTTTGTGTGGTGAGGGTGTAACAAATTTAATTTTACCATAAATTATAACATCTACGCAAATTTGTCCCAATCATGAAGCAGTCCAGCAGTCAAGTCAGGTTAAGATTTAGTTAAAAATAAATTTTATTTTCGATTTATTTATTTATTTTTGCTGTGAATTAATTTTAAGAAAACAAATCACTTAAAATGTCGAGATTTCATTAAGATAAAACATGAAAAAGGAGATTCAGTGATATAAGAAAAAAACTGCAAAATAAAAAAAATTAATAAAACCACAAAGGGTGCATTTTAGGACTGTGGCTGGAACTGCTTATAGTGTCCTCAAATCACTAAATCTGCCCCTGCTGACTCGCACAATTCTGGCAAAAAGTCAGAACAGGACACCAGACGGTCTTTGGAAAATGGAGACATCTGTTACGCTAGGGTATATTCGGTACTAAACCAAGGACAATATGCTATTTATGTTTTGACAATTATTTTCAAATACTCTAAAAACTCTGGAAAAGTGTGCTGTTGGGGAAAGTTACTTTTGAAAGTAACGAATTACTATATTGAGTTACTCCCCAAAAAAGTTACTAGTTACGTTGTTTGCGTATTTTTTTTTACCTGGCTGAGGCTTGATCTCTTTTAGAACTGGCAGGGTTTCTTCTTTAAGTAGGCATTCTGCAACTAACATTGCACTGTATAACCTTCATTTAGCTTAAAAACACATCAAGAATATAATTTAGGATTATCTTCTGAGAATTTTCTGACCCCAGAGCTATACACGCTGTATTATTATTATTATTATTATTGAATGTTTAAAGCAATTAGCTAGCTACTTTTGTACTTTTTGTGTGATTAGTTAAGTAAAATCACTGTCCACTGAGACGATCCCTTTTTCCTTTTCTTCGATGCGTTCATATAACGAGAATACTTCCAGTGCAGAAATCTAAGGCACTGGGCTGCCATCTTGGTTTCTGTCGTTCCTTATTCTCTGGACGTGGCTATATTATTTTAATTTAGCAATTCATTTTTAAAAAGCCAATTAAACTAAAAATGTTACACGCATCACATTTTCAAACAAGTAACTCAAATTACATTTGAAAGGTAATGCTTAGCATCTCAGGCAAATATGAAATCTACCTTATTTAAACTGTTGGATAGAGCCTGGAGAATATGTACAGTTTTATGGAAAAGAAATGCATAACCTACAATTATGAATCTTTTTGACTTACTTTTGGTGGGCTTAATTCAAAATCACACTGACTTGACGTGTCCCTTGTTCGCTGGGTCCCTTTTGATATACCGCGGTGTAGCAGAACTGTAAAATATTACTGAAAGTGGACCTGTAGGTTTAAACTAAATTAAATAAAGATTTATGAGGACATGGCATCTTTTCGTTGATATATTTGTGGCAAAGGAATGTTTTAGATTAGAAGATCCAAGACACAGACCAATACTTAGAGAAAACACTAGGTGGAGCAAGTAATTCAGTAATATCAGTTTGTGAATTGAGGGAGTTAATGGATAACGACAGACAGCAAGCAGTAATGAATGTTATTGATGGCGTGTTTCAAATCTCTTTAATGAGAAAGCTAATTATCTTTACCAATTAAAACCCGTTTAACTGTGCAAATAAACAATGAAGCAGAATGAAAGTGAAATAATGAATGACGCTTTTTCAGTCAGTCACTTTTTAAAGCGTGTCTATTGTCTCTCACAGGTGCACACATTAGCAGTCAGTGCACACATTAAAGTCACAATGAAATAAAACTGGGAATGATATATATAGCCTATAAAAACGATCATTTGTTACTAGTAATAATGATGATAATAGCTAATAAATTAATATGTTTATTGTAATGTGCTTTTGGATAAATACATTTTTTTACACAAAAGCAAGAATTGAAGATGGATGGAATCATATTTAAATTTAAGAAAACAATTTACAAGGATCGATAATATATGCTCATTCTTTCTAGACTGCATTGTCGCTGACTCACAAGGATCATTTCTGATTTTTATTTAGTCTACAGATTAACGATGAACAGATGATACAGTATTTATATAGCTATATCAGTTGCTAAGACAAAAGAACAAACTGCATTCAAACTTACAGCTGTGCTCTTACTCTTAATGTGCATATATTTATCTATTTACATAACTGATGATCAAGCTAGCAAAGAGATTTGGCATAAATCTGGCACAGCAGGCATTCATCCGGTACTGGCATACAGCATGTGGGCCAAACATGGCCCGGGTTTGGAAGAGGTGGCGCCGTCTTTAAGGTGGCACACAAGATTTGGGCCAGATGTAAAATGTCAAATTTGGCCCAGATGTTAAAAATTGATATGTGGGCCACGTAAGTTTAGCCTGTCTTGACCCACATTTTAAATACATTAAAATAATTTTTGAGTAAAGAAAAAATTCTACAGTGTATGAGTGCTTCCCAGTGATGGGTTGCAGCTGGAGGGGCATCCGCTGCATAAAACATATGCTGGATAAGTTGCCGGTTCTTTCCGCTGTGGTGACCCAAGATTAAAAAAAAGGGTCTAAGCCGAAAAGAAAATGAATGAATGAAAAAAATTCTACCAATCAGATCGCTTTGAGAAAATGCACGCCCATAGTGTGCCTAAAGCGCAATGCATCATAGGTTTATCCATTTCATTGTAATTGTGACACACCAACCTATCTGGCCTAGTTCAGGCCCATTTATAAATTATTAACTTGGCTGAGACTTGACCCAGACATGGTCCATGCTTGACCCTTGTCTGGAAGCCAGACTTGGTCCAGTCATGTACTAATTCACTGTGGCATGTGGGCCAAGCAAAAGCTGATTGCGTGACCAGAGAAATTTTGCTTTGTGGGAAATTAACTTAAGGAGAAGCAATAAACATTGTTGACAATTTTAAATGTTTTGGTGTGACAATAAATTAGAAGGTGTTACAGCTATATTAGTGGATGACATAAGTTACAAGTCTCAAACAAGTGTAACTAATATTATATTATATTATATTATATTATATTATATTATTTTATATTATTTTATATTATATTATTTTATATTATATTATATTATGTTATGTTATATTATGAAGAATCTTTAAACATTTTGGATAAACTAAGAATTGTCGTCATTATACTATTATAAAAATATAAACTATTACAACTAATGTTTGGCAGTTGTTCATTTTTTAGATATGTGTTTGATAGATTAATTATTGATTTAGTGCCATCACCTCTTAAGCAATGCAGGACATTCTATATGAACACTGTAAGGAAAATTAGGACATCCGGTACAGGTAATTGTTCATGCAAATTTAAGAAAACTTTTTTTTTTTATCAGTTTTTCAGTTATTCTTTAGCTTGTTTGTTTTTCGGTTTGATGTACAAAGTGCAAAGAACATTCATAAAAAAAATAACTCATAATATTGCTTGATAAAAAAACTTTTTTTATTGTTTTGCAATTTATTATTATTAATACTACTATATTGAGAGGTGTGAAATTATTATCTTTATTGTAGTGGCCGAATGTGTAAATTTGCTATGCAGCTAACTCTGGCAAAACATTTGTGTTTTGGTCCTTGTTAATAAAACAAAATTATTTCTAAATAACAACAAAAAAAGTATTTATATATTTTGAACTGATTGGCACACTGCATGACACACTGACACTGATGTTGAGTACAGGATATTTAAATCAGCATTATCCTAAAGATTTTCTATAAGTGACCGATAATGGAAGATAGGTAAAGATGCAATGTCATATTGCTTTGGTTTTCTTAAAAATAGCCTTTTTTTTTATCTCAGACATACATCACAATAAAAGAAAAGACTTTCATACCTTCTGTGTCAAGCTGCAAGATATTCTTTTGAAAAGTGTTTACCTTTTTCCATGCGCAACCATTTGGTGAACATTCATTCAAAAGACCTAAAACAAATCACTTCTAACATGTGTAATAAAGTTGTGGTACAAAAGTAAAAACTGAGTAAGAGGTATATTACATGTCCTTGTGCTTTTTTTTTATTTGTTGTGAAAATAACGTCACACTTGGTATTTTAACGTGACATTAGAATCACAAGCAAATCTGTGGACAATCTTTTTTAGTTCACTGTGTTTTCTTCCTCCAGGTTTTTTGGACTAGAATCAAGACAATTTCTTTCTTTGCAGTGTAGGCCTGTACTGATAGCCTCAAATTCTCTATTGTATTTTAATAACAGCAAAGAATTTTAATATCCATCAACTTTACACCATCAGCAAAAGTGTTTTTATTTGTCTTCTGTTTGCATGAGCATCTCAGGCAAGCTGGTGAAAGTGTGTTCCAGGCTGGTTATGTAAGGCTCTGCAGTAATTCAATCTCATTACCGCTGCAGTCCCGCGGTGTGTAGGGTGATTCCTGGGACGTGGGCTGCTGTGAGCCCCCAGATAAGGGAATCCCTCCGTTTGCCCAGTGTTTGCATCATCTGCTCTCTCCCATAGGTTCATCTCCGGGTTCACCTCTCTATGTCAGCAGGACGAGGGCTTTCTCGTTGGCCTGCTCTCCTGCTATTTTTTGCGCTCTCTCTGTATTCTTCCCCAGAGACTGCGGGGTTTGCACGGACCGCTTTGACGTCAGTAGGAGAAACCCTGTTACACCGCCTCAGCTGGGCTCTGAAGGCCCACACAACAGCTCTCTCCTACTGCGATGAAAACGCACATTTCTGGCAGCATCGCAGTGCCTGTCTCTCTCCCCCATACATCCTGCTCATTCATTGCTGAAGGTTTATATTTGTTTTTGAGGAGGTGTGTGGCAGTGCTAGCACATCTCTGCTTAACTTTTAGCTCAAAACATGTTTTTACTGTTGTTTATGAACTTTAAAAATGCTGTTTCATAGTTTAAAAGCCGAAACTTAATTCCTAAATGCTCAATTACTGCATGAATACAACTTGAATTGCTGTATTTTTTAAAATGTTTTAACTCCGCAAGGAGGAAATAAAGGGATCGTTCACCCAAAAATTACAATTCTCCCAGCAGGCACAGATTGACGTTGTCGGACGTTGCATTTTGTTTGAAAATGAAAATCGGGCTGACGTCAGAATCTAATGTCAGCCCGACGTCAATGTCCAACGTCAGACAGATGTTGCATTTTGGTCACTTTCCAATGCAACCTAAAAACAACAAAGTATCAATGTCTAATGTTACAGCTTGACGTTGTGTGGACATTATCAATATGACGTCTATCAGACTTTGGATTTTGGTTGCCATACCTGATGAATAATAATAAATGTCAGTATTTGATGTCAATATGACGTTGGTTTAAGATGTTGGCTCGATGTTGGATTTTGGTCACTTTTTTTTAACACAACCTAAAATTAACATCAATGTCATTTCACGTCATTATTGGACATCAAAATAACATTGTCCTTAGATGCTGGTGACCTAAATCTAACCTAATATAAACGTCTTATGTTTGCTGGGCTGTCACTAGCTATGTTTCCATCCACCTATTTTTATGCGCATTTCGGATGTTGCCATAAAAAAACGGTTGATGGAAACGTCAAGCTGCGCATAAATTTTGAAAATGCACATAAAAAAACATGCGCATAACTGAGTAGGATAAACTTTTTATTCGATAAGAAAAGATGCGCAAAAACTACGATGGAAACACTTTTACCGCACAAATTTCAGTGTGCATTAGAAAAGGTCATGTGATTTTGTTATAAGAGATCATGTGATGATAAAAATGTGTGTAAATGAGCATACCAGCAGGCGGAGCACATCTGAAACCATCTGAAATGTTGTTTTGGTCATTCTAAACGCCTTACCACTTAAATATTAGTGTTATTATGTTATTATGACATCCAGAATCAAGAGCGTCAGAACCTTCAAACGCCACCGAGCGTTCACTGCGTGTCAGGATTGAGGCGCAAGTCATTTATTAGATGAAGAAAAGATTGACGCATCTTCTCCTACTGCAGCAAATTCAGTTTTTACTGTTGACATTTGGCGCCAGTTAATCAGGAAGTGATGATTTGTTCGCTTCGTCTTGTTGGATGGCGCAGCGTTATTCAACGGCTTTAATGCGATAATCCAGTTTTGCGCATAAAGTTTATTTGCATTTTTGGATGGAAACACAGCTACTGTGTGCTGACCCTTTATTTGTTTCAAACCTTTGTGGGTTTCTATTTTCTGTTGAAGACTAAAAGCTGGAAACTTAACCTTTGACTTCCATAGTAATTGTTTTTTTCTACTATGGAAGTCAGTGGTTGCAGCTTTCTTCAAAATAACTCAAATTCTTTATTATTTAACATAAGAAACTTATAAAGGTTTATAACCCCTTGAGGGAGTAAGTAGTGAGTATTTTCATTTTTGGTGAACTGTCTTGAAATCGACAGTAAAGACGATGATGTTACAAAAGAATTGTGAAAAAAGTAAGGAAAAGTAAGGAAAAAAATTAAGAAGTTATTTTAAACAAAATGTTACTAAATTAATGTTTTTACAGCATTTTTTTTAAATCAAAAAATGCATCCTTAGTGAGACTTTTTCAAAAACCTTAAAAAAACAAACCCAAACTTTGGCTTATTGATTACCTTATTACAAAAGCATGTTTGATTTGTGGTTTCCTTGGTTTAACAAACTTCAATAACTGCATGAATAAATGAATAATTAAATAAATAAATAAATTAATAAATAAATAAATTAATTAATTAAAACAAAAAATAATATAAGATAGTAAACATTTCCCACAAAGAGGGTTGTGAAGTTTTAAATGGTATAATAACACTGAACAAAAATATTTCTGGCTGTCAAACATTTGTAGACTATGTTAATAATTACATCCACAGAATATATCATTCATTTTTCCTCGGCTTAGTTAATTTATTCATCAGGAACCAGTGACCAGAACCCACTTGCTGAGGGATGCAATCTCAGCTTGCATCATAAAGGCTGCATCCAGATACTATTGGAACTGTCCATTGAAAGATAGAGAATTGACAGTAAAGACTACGATGTTACAAAAGAATCGTGAAAAGAAATGACGTTTTTTATTTGTCTATAAACTAAAACTTTGTTTAAAAACTTGTTAAACTAAAAACAAAAAGATTTTTTAATGCTGATAATATGTTACTAATAAAAGATCTTAGGGAAAAAAGTATTAAAAAAAGTCATTTAAAACAAAATATTAGTCAATGTATGTTTTTAAAGCATTTTTGATCAAATAAATCCTTAGTGAGACTTTTTAAAAAACATTAAAAGTTTTAACAAGGTCAAACTTTAGTCGATTACCTTATTGCAAAAGCATGTTTGATTTATGGTTACCCTGGCTTAACGAGCTACACTATAATGGCAAAAAATAAATAAATAAATAAATAAAATAAAATAAGATGCATAATATAAGAGAGTAAACAGTTCCCACAAAGAGGTTTGTGAAACTTTAAATAGTAAAACAACACTGACCAAAAATTTTGGTTGTCAGTCGTTTGTAGACTATGTTAATAATTACATCCACTGACTATGTAATATAAATAAATGTAAACACTTTTTTATGACTTGATTTTAGAATTATTGATAGTGTTTAGACCGAATGAATAAAGAAACCCATTTGAAGATCTCAGTGTTTGTATGTCCAGCAGAGGGCCCTATTTGATCAAGAAACACAAGGATGGCCCTGCATCTCCCAAGTCGATTCCTGTTCACGAAGTTTTCCGTTTAGTTATTTGCAGCTTCCTGTCATTTTTAATCCTCTGAAAAACTCGACGTTGAGGTCAGGTATGAGAAAAAACAATAATACATTCAAACGTTTCCCCTCCCACTTGTTTTATAATTCTCTCTTCATGGTTGCAAAACAAACAAACTAGACTAGCACCGGTAAATTCGTTGAGGTATGGAACAATGCACACTTTATCATATGTGGTAAAATGTAAATGTAGCATTATGTTACTGCAAGCAACACCACTATCGCCCAATATTTACTGTAACGTCGAACACGTAAACGCTTTCAGTGTACTCTTATTTTTAATGATTTTACGTTCACCTTAAGTTATAGTTGGATAGTATAGTGCATTAGCCTACGTTTGTACATAGCTTGCTTTTAAAATACTGTATACCAAATCAGAAAATCCTCTCCATTTAAAATCTAGTGTTGATAGGCATATACAGTGTTTGTATTTCAATTTATGTAGGTCTTACTGATAATTGTTTATGTATAACAATCTTTAACACTTTAAATAGGCTGCTGAGTGACTGGAATAAAATATTTCGGTTGCACAAAACCAAAACCCTAACTATACATCTCACTTCAGCCGTTCGGTTTCTGCTTTGAACACAGATACATCCTTCAGGAATCTAGTTAGACCTTGTCAGTTAAAAAAAAGCAATTATTAAAACACTCAGTGCTGCATACAGTTCTATTCAAGGAAGTTTGTTGCCAAGTGATTAAGCACCAAAAGCAATAGTTCGGAATTTATACCAAGTGCGTCATTTCACAGTGATAAATGACATCAAAACATTATTAAACCAAGTTTAAAGCACCAGACACATTTTTGGCATCAAGCGTCACACAGTATGCAAATGTAGTTTATGATGCTCACCTATGTTTTGTTTATGAACAAGCTGACTTTTCATGCACGATTGATTTTTATGTCATTCTTTTAGCTTGAGAATGTCATGCCAGTGGACTTTCTATGTGGGAAACAAACCCTCATGTGTGTCCCTGTTGCATGCTGTTTATGTTTGGATCATGTCTAATGTTGGCGCTTTCTCTCCTCAGTTTTCTCTCCTCCGCCCCTCCATTCTTGTCCTCCGGTAGCCATAGCAACGTGTGCTGCGATGGTGCAGGGCCTCTGGCAGGTGACACAATGCGGCTAATTACTGGCACTTAGCTCAGCGCTAATTAAAGCGAGCTCAGCTAATCGGGGGGTCAAGTGGACCTGCTGATCCGTCCATCCATCCATTGCTCCATCCATCCTTTGCCTTTACCTTCCGCCGAAAGTTCATCAGTTCCTGTGAGTGAAGCTGTCTCTCTGTCTCTGTCTCTCTCCCTCTTTCTATAAGACAGCTGGCATCCACACAGGGGTTGAGGGTTTGACCTTCCTGCTCTCCAGGCTCTCTCAGCATCCGAGTAAACAGACAAATGAATCTCTTCAAAGGTGAGGGTCAATTTATCTAATTTGGTCGAGGTTGGTCAGCCAAGATTACCTTGTCTCTTCTGGGAAGAACACTTCTCTCTTTCTCTCTCTCTCTCTCTCTCTCTCTCTCTCTCTCTCTCTCTCTCTCTCATTCTCTGTGGTTGTGTTTCGCTGCACATGAAATTTTTTAGCATGCTATTGGTCTCATGTTTGTTTCCAGCATCACATGTTGATTCTTTGCTACTGCTCCTTTGCCTTCACTGCTTTTCCTCTCTGTTCCCTTATAAAGTAATTCAAAAAGTGTTTGTTCTGTGGTTTAGTGATGATATAATGGACAAAAGCTCATATCATGCAGGTTCAAAACATGCTATCAAAAAACATGATATAGAACTATGGTATAATCATGATACTACACCCCCCCCCCCCTCCAAAAAATGTTGCCATGATTGTCAAAAGAATTGTTTAATGTTTATTTTTTCACAATAAGGGACAGTGTACATTAAAATTAAACAAAAAAGTAGACAAATTAGCCCATAGACTATTTTTCATTGGTGGTCCCTTTGCCAGATGTTAGAGCAACCCAGGCTCATTTTGAAAACATACCGATATATACATTTCTGGAGAGAGCCAAATACATCCCAGGAGCCAAGTGCAGTTTTAGCAGTTTTTGTTTTTGTGAATCCACCAGAGGCCGCTGTGTACGCATTTTCAGATCTTAAAATTCTCTAGTGAGTGCCATTCATGGCTGCTGTTCTTGCGTAAATCCACCAGAGGCCGCTGTCGACTGACTGACTAAATAAATTAACCGATCGACTGACCCACCCTCCTCCGTCCCTAAACCCAACCAATAGTGTTTTCAAAAGCACAGATTGTATCGCTCACCCACTTCCCTAAACCCAAACTGACAGTTTTAAAAAGCAATCCAGAAAAAAAACCCTCGCCAGATTATTACCACGTTTTCAGATTTTACCACAATTTCACCCTGTTATTAACTTGTTTATTTTATTTTTTGGATTCTGTTTTTGTCTTACCTTTTGCTTTCTGGAATCGTTCTTTACCGGACTCGAACCCTGTCATCTTAGTGAAAAGGAACAGCATCATACCGCCTTGTAGCGTTCGTTTAAAAGATGAAATGCAGCCATACGTACTTATGGATACATATTTCGTGATCTCCAGGAATGCATATAGGGCTGCGTTTTCAGAATGAGCCTATGTTGTGTTAAAAGCCTATACAAATATAAATACAAATTCAAACTTTTTAATACTCAAATGAACGACAAAAAACAACCACAACAACAATATCAAAAAACCTAGTGTTCACAATGTTGATTATGAGAAGCCATTTCTTAAAATTATACTTGAATGATTTAAAAGATACACATTCTCTAATACACATCACTGATGCGATGCTCTAAAAGAAAAACATATACCAACAATATGCCAACGTAACATAGCCTATGCATGTTAGTATTTACTACCATTATATATAATTATAAAATACAAATAACTATAAAATTATCGTTTCTTTTTGTAGAATGTCATGAATTTTAAAGGACAAAGTCATTCATTCATTCATTCGTTCATTCATTCATTCACTCATTCATTTCTTTTCAGCTTAGTCCCTGATTAATCAGTGGTCGCCACAGCGGAATGAACCACCAACTATTCCGTCATATGTTTTACGCAGCGGATGCCCTTCCAGCTGCAACCTAGTACTGGGAAAGACCCATACACTCTCATTCACACACACACATTCATTCACCATGACCAATTTAGCTTACCCAATTCACCTATAGCGCATGTCTTTAGACTGTGGGGGAAACCGGAGTACCCGGAGAAAACCCACGCCCCGGAGATCATGCACACAGAAATGCCAACTGGCCCAGCTGGTACTCGAACCAGCGACCTTCTTGCTGTGAGGTGACAATGCTAACCACTAAACTTAGAAATGTTGTTACTGTCATGTTCAATAGTTCACTAAATTCTTGCTAAAATAAAACAAAAGCTTAGAAATTAGCATCAAATCAAAATAATTTCTCTATTCAGAATAATGTATTTTCAATTCATTCATTCATTCATTTTCTTTTCGGCTTAGTCCCTTTATTAATCTGGGGTCACACAGAAATGCCAACTGACCCAGCCGGGGCTCGAACCAGCGACCTTCTTGCTATGAGTCGATTGTGCTACCCACTGCACCACCAGGCTTTCCCCTAATTGATTATTTTCATTCATTAATTTTCTTTTCGGCTTTTTCCCTTTATTAATCTGGGGTTGCCACAGCGGAATGAACTGCCAACTTATCCAGCATATGTTTTTACGCAGCGAATGCCCATCCAGCTGAAACTCATCACTGGGAAACATCCCTACACACTCATTTACACACATACACTACGGTCAATTTTAGCTTACCCAATTCACCTATACCACTTGTCTTTGGACTTGTGGGGGAAACCGGAGCACCCAGAGGAAACCCACGCAAACACTGGAAGAACATGCAAACTCCACACAAAAATACCAACTGACCCAGCTGAGGCTCGAACTAGCAACCTTCTTGCTTGCTGTGAAGGGATCATGCTACCCACTGCTCCACTGCGTCGACCTAATTGATTATATAATGTTGATAATTCATGTTTAAAATTAATGAATATTAATGTGGATTTTACTGTCGCATATCTTTATACTAATGATAAAAATTTGCTATGAAAGAAGCATTTAAATCAATACATTATCAATAATGGAATGTACACCTCTGTTATGTAATATTTAAAATGTTTCATATTTGAGTTATCAACTAAATAACTATACAATTAGCTCCAATACAATATGATTTTCAAAAATCTCTTCTCTAATGCTTAGTTCTATTTTTTCTTCCTTTCTACTCACCCTATTTCATCTTTTACCTTTCATTCATTCAATTGCCTCATCATCTTGGATTTTCATTCTGCCATAGGGCACACACACACACACACACACACACACACACACACACACACACACACACACACGTTTTCTCTCCTCCTGCAAAGAGGATTCATCCTACCTTTGACAAATGAGGGCAGATGAATATTAGACTTGCCCTGCAGAGGAGAAACAGATGCAGAGCACACATGCATACAGCATGACGGAGAGATGGACATAGGGATAGATGGATGGATGGATGGAGGAGTGGATAAGGTCAGGGCTCGTCAGCAGGTTTGCTGTTTACCCATGTTTTCCGTGGAGCCCCTGCTGAGGGGACACCTGGTGTGCTGTCATCATCCAACACACACTCGTACATGCAGAAACTATAGAACACACACTCGCTTCAATACTGACACACAATAAGAGCATGAATGCACACACACACACACAGACACACACACACACACACACACACACACACACACACACACACACACACACACACACACACATACAAAAGCAAGTGATAAAAGGCGTCGTTGGAAACGTGTCCTCTTATAATCAGATGCCTCTCTCCATGGTGCTGAAACCTCTCTGTAAATCCACAAGCATGTTTGAAAAGAGAGAGAGAGAGAGAGAGAGAGAGAGAGAGAGGAATGAAGTGCTATATTTAAAACAGGCTTCATTCTTTATAAACAAGTGCTTGTTTGGACATATTCGAAGTGCTGTTCAGTGCAACAAGTCTAGCATTCTGCATTTTTTCCCTAAATATATACAATTAAACACACTTTTGAGGCTTTAAATGTGAATATGTAAACTTGAAATAAGGCTTATGTTATAAAAGTAATTTGAAAACACCTGTGGAATTTGCATATAGAGCATAGAGGCTTTCGGAAATTTTAATATGCAAAATACAAGTGGTTTTCAATTGTTTAGATGTGAAAGACCCCAAAATATGACTAGTGATAGACCCCCAGTCTGACTGGGGCATCTGTATAAATAAATAAATACAGATAATATACAGATAATATACAGATAAAAAAATATTGCTGTATAAGTATAAGATCCCCTAATACTATCCCTTTGCAAGTCCATAGATCCCAGTTTGAATACCTCTTCAGGCCCGTAACCAGCCTGGTGAAAAGGGTGGGGTTTTTTTTCTGAAAAAGTGGACCTTTTTGTAGTTATTTGCCTAATTTTCTATTTAATTGAGGTTTAGGGGAACGCGGAGCACAAAGTAATGCTGGGTAAAATGTAACACATTTAAGATATTTTCTCAGGGTTAACCATGGCATGCTTCCGAGGTTTTCACCACAGTGTCAGCAGACGTCTTCCTGCCAATTATTGCAGAAGTTCAGCGAATTTTGGACGAGAAACACAGGAGAAACCATTTTTGCACTATAAAAGTTTTTTTTTATTATACTTTCTATATACAGTTGAAGTCAGAATTATTAGCCCCCCTTTGAATTTTTTTTCTTTTTAAAATATTTTCGAAATTATGTTTAACAGAGCAAGGAGGCTGTCAAAATTATTTGCCCCTTTAAACTCATTTTTTTGCGATTGTCTACAAAACAGACTATCGTCATACAATAACTTGCCTAGTTAACCTAATTTACCTAGTTAACCCTTTAAATGTCACTTTAAGCTGTATAGAAGAATCTTGAAAAATATCTAATAAAATATTTATTATTTACTGTCATCATGGCGATGTTATTAGAGATGAGTTATTAAAACTTTTATGATTAGAAATGTGTTGAAAAAAATATTCTCTCCGTTAAACAGAAATTGGGGTAAAAAATAAACAGGGGGGCTAATAATTCAGGGAGGCTGATAATTCTGACTTCAACTATATATATATATATATATATATATATTTTTTTTTTTTTTTGTCAGTGAAACTATGTACGTAAAATCTTATATTGTTGTGATCACTGTCTTCTAGGCTAAAAGATAGAACCATTTTAAAAGATGTAAAACACACACAGTGACTGCTAACCAGTTTTGAGGAAAACACGACACAGTGAAGTTAGTTGTAACAGGGTGTTACAAATAAGCCACACACTGTTGGACACCAATTAAACTAACAAAATAATTGTTGAATTTTGAGTGTAATGTTGAGAACTTTAAATTAAAACTTTTTTTAATGGAAAATATTTTTTATTGAATTTTTATTTTATTTCTAATAATGCAAATAAATGCATTGTATAATAGTGGATAATAATGCAAATAAATCCAAATGTGTTTATCCAATAGATAAATAAACATGCTGTGCTATGTAGAATTAAAACAATTGAGTTTAGTACAGAGGAAATACACTATTTAAAGTAAACTGAATTTAAAATAATTGTGTGGAATCTGACTTTACAACTTGCCCCACAAGTGGGCTAAATAGTAACATTTTTACTCCTGGCACTTTTGACAATACTGCACAGAAACCATAGGTCCAACAATCAAACAACCAGTGCTCATTTGTAGGAGAGGCTTATGTGTTTTTGGTAAAAAATATGGGTTGTCTAACCCCATTACTTTGTTCATTATTTGACCAAAACCAAAAGGTATTACTCCCCTAAATACTGCATTTTAGTGACATTTTAAGCATAATTTTTTAGCTGAATTAGCTTGTTAGATTAATCTGTTCAAGTTTTAAATTAAAAACTGTGGCCTATTGTCATTTGTTAGAGTAACAACAAACTAGCCACCACATTCAACTGTCTTCAGTCAGAATTTGGCCATTTGAATAATAATAAAAAAGGCATAATAATAATAATATTAATGTATAACAACAATAACCCAATTAGTATTCAAGTTAGTTCTAATATGGGCCACTTTTGGTGCTTCATACCTATTTATTGGTCATTTTTTTGTCCAAGATTTAAAACAAAAGTTTCTTGTAAAATGTTTTCTCTGTTTAACAACATTACAGTAGGTCAGAAAAACCTGGTTTTTGAATGAAAGATGACTTAACATATGTCAGATTGTACGTTTTCTTGCATACAGGCTAATTGAGGTCCAAAGGTTTGGTTAATTAGAGGAGAGCTAAACCATTTTTTACAAAATGTATTTAATTTTGAAGTATGATTAAATCTTTGTGTACTCATCTGAAATATATTATGCAGTGATGTAATTAGAAGACCTTTATAATATTTTCACGCATCCCCAATGTCGTTCATTCACTTTAATTTATTTTAATTCTGTCTGTCTGTGGATTACGTTTACAGATTATTTACACAATGGCTGTCAAGTAATTATATTATGTCTATTAATATAAATAAATAAATAATTACACCTACTAAAATAGAATAAAACTCAAACTGGCAAATTCTGATTTAAAGTTATTTTAATTCATTTTTTGACTGGAAATGACAAACATTATTGTGAAAAAATATATTTCTCAGATTTTATTTATCTTTGAACAAAAACTGACATGTCCAAAATTATTCATATTCTTTACAAACGGTCACAGTGTATGGGAAAGACCCAAATCCAAAGTTGGCTTGTGGACAGTCATGGCTAAGACAAAGAAGCTCAGTGAGGACCTGTGCCTGCACATTATGGCTGCTCATAAGTTTGGAAATGGTTATAATGATTTTATAAGTGTTTTATCTAAATGTTTTGACATTCTAGTGGTTACATTGCAAAGTATTATTAAAAAAAATACGAGACCTTTTACTTGGTGAAAAATCTTAGCAATCTTAACAGTCCAACGGACACTGCACACTGCTGGGTTCCCTGGACCCAGACCAAGGAGGAGCCTGCTTGGTCTTTACAAATGCTCACTTGGACAAATATAACTTCTGGGCTTCTGTTTTATGGTTAAATAAAACAAAAATTGGATTGTATATTGACAATTATGTAGACTTTATTTGGTGCAAAAAAGGCCTTCAATCCTAAGACCACCATCCCCACTGTCAAACATTGTGGATGGAACCTAATGCTTTGGGGGGTGTTTTTCAGCTAGTGGACCAGGGAATGTAATTACAGGAAATGGCACCATGAAAAAAAAGAGCAATTGATCAAAATTCTCAACAACAATATCAGGCAGTCTGCAGAGACACTTGGCCTTGGTACACCAGTGAACATTTCAGCACAACAACGACCCAAAACTTAAAAAAAGTGGTGAAGAAATAGTACGCTGATGAAAACATTAATGTTTTGAAGTGGCTCAGCCAGAGTCCTGACTTAAATCCAATTGAGAATCTGTGGAGGAAACAACATATAAGGGTGATGGCAAAGAGACCATCCAACCTGAAAGAGGTCTAAAGATAAATGGCTAAAGATGAATGGTCAAACATACCAGTAAAGACATGCAAAAAGCTGGTCAGCAATTATAGGAAACATTTGATTGCTTTAATAGCCACTAAATACATTTCTATTGATCATTGAAAAGGGTATGAATAATTTTGAACATGCCACTTTTTATTTTAAAGGAAATTAAAAGTTGAAAAATATTTTCTTTCCACAATGACGCCTCTTGTACATCGTCTTACTATCATTTGGGAGAAGCCTGTTCCATTTCAAGTCAAAACAAACTTGCTGATTGGATGCAACTTTAAGTCAGAATTTGCTAGAGGTATGAAGAATTGTGGCCATGTCTATATAAAGTATGCTTTTTTTCTAAGATAATAAAACAGGATACCAAATAATTTATGGAAAACAGTACATTTAAAGCTGTATTACACTGTACGCTGAAAAAAATTCAAAGATGATTCCTTGAATTTACTAAATACATTTTAAGTTAAGTGGTTGTAAACAATTTATCAGGGCTGAATTTAAACAAACAAATTAAGGTAAACATTACTAAATTTAATTAGTTTGTTTAAATTCAACACATATACATTGTTTGCAACAATGTTGAAGACATATTTGTGTGTATTACACTTGCCTGAAAATTTCTTTTGGTCTTTGACCCAAATTGAATCATTTTATAAATACAGTACATGTAGTATATATTTATGTATATGTACTATAAATATTTAAAATCTTTAAATTTAAAAAGAAAACAAATTAATTGAAACCTTATTGACTTATTAAAATAAGTAACATACAACATTTATGTTCATGACTTTTTATATATTTTTATAGTGTGGACAACAGTGTTTGTTTTGTAGGCTATAAAAAAAATCTAAAGCGAGCTAATAACACTGACCTTAACAGTTTTTATAATTTTCTACTCCAGCCAAAGAAATAAAAGTTGCTTCAGAAGAAAAAACATAATAAGATATACTGTGAAAAGTTTCTTTGTGTGCGTCATGGTGGCACAGTGGTTAGCACGATCACCTCACAGCAAGAAGGTCCCTGGTTAGAGCCCCGGCTGGGTCAGTTGGCTTTTCTGTGTGGAGTTTGCATGTTCTCTAAATGTTTGTGTTTCCCGGTGTTGGGTTGCGGCTGGAAGGGCATCCGCTGTGTGAAACGTGCTGGATAGGTTGGCGGTTCATTCCGCTTTGGCGACCACTGATTTGAGAAGGGACTACGCTGAAAAGTAAATGAATGAATAAATTTTCCTTGCACGTGTTTGAAAAATATAAATTCTACAAAATTTTTACAACTTTATATAATATAATTATAGGATTTATATTTACTAAAAGATTCAAACCAATAGTAAAATGCCAGTTGATACAGCAATAACAAAATAGGCCATATAGGTTCTGCAGCATAAAGCTTTGCAAAAGCATACTTGTGTGTGTGTGTGTGTGTGTGTGTGTGTGTGT